>CM054154.1:5300170-5362670 GCA_028751875.1 Rapana venosa
GAAGATCAGTATCCCCAAAAAACAGAAGTTATCCCTGTCAGCAGAAATCCGGGAAAGTGGCACAACATCAAGGGCACCCTAAAAACGCCCAAAAAAATTTAAAATACCCTTGGCGCCTCTTCACTAAAGTGGAAAATTGGCGAAGTAAAAACCAAGATCCCAAAAAAGCGAATGCAGTCAGTTACCAACTGCCCCCCTTCTAAAACTTTCGCCCCCAATGGCACAAGGGCAAAAACTATAACGCCACTTCTTTCCCAACACTCACTACCAGGTAGCGGGGCCCTAACAAAGCCTTAGAGAGAAAATTGGTCACTGTGAATGCGCTCCCTAAAAAAAGCTGTCAAAAGCCCGCGCGACAAGATCAAGAATGAGGTGATCAGGACTGGTGGACTAACACCAAATTCTCCCCCATATAAACAACAAAGGATCAGGTGGTTTGGTCACCTCACTAAAATGCCGCCAACAACCACCCCTTAGGGCATACACCCCCAAAACAAGGGCTGGAAACCCGAGGTAGCCCAAAGGAGCGATGGAGCGACCCCGTGGTGACCCTACGACCCCCATGCCCTGTCATTATCAAGCCTCTGCCTTGCTGCAGAAGACGTCTGTGTCTCCCCGCGACCCCGAAAGGCACAGCGGCGATGAAAAAAGAAGTTCTTTTTTTGTATGTCTGTTTGTATGTGTGAAACTTCTACTTGAGGGTGATTTTGTCAACTTTTGTTTATTTTTTTGAGTGTACTGTTTTACTTGTGCTTTGTTAAATTTTTTTAAAGTTCACTTATTTGTATCAGTATTGTCTGAGGTCAGCAAACTGCGTTATATATAAAAATTATATATATATATATAATGAAAATGAACAAATTTTATTTTAGAGGGTTATAGAATAAGCATAACAATACGAGGGGTGTTCCCAGAAGGTACTATCGCGTGTGCGTAGTTTGAAAAAAATGATTTGAAATTGTGATCTATGAAACTGTAGTTTAAGATGACGTAAATCTGTTTTCCCAAAATGCTTACTTGACTTATCCTTTTGGGTTTCCTTGGGGAAATAGGGCTGAAAACAACACCCCAACGAACTCGTTTTGGGAGATCCTTTTAGTTTGGGCCCCATGTCTTTCCGGGCGCTTCGTTTCTTCGTAAAAAGTCTGCACAGGTCTTTTTTTGGTCGACCAATTTCCCTTCCCCTTGTGGTTTCCCAGTAAGGGCCTGTTGATGACATTTGAGCAGGCTTGCGGAGTGTATGGCCGACCCTTCCCCATTTCCCCTTTTTTTAAATAATGGATGGGATTGGGGTTTGTTGGTCCTGCCAAGTTGTTTTTTTGGAATGTTCCCGGGGCCACCTGATTTTAGGTGTCCCTAGGCTTTGTTGGTAAAAGATGGATTTTGGGGGTGTTGGTTTTTTTGTTCCCCGCCGGGTTTTCTGAGCCATAAAGTAGGACCGATTGACTTGGTGTTGTGATCCAAATTTTTTTTAAAATGAGAGGGTATTGACCTCCAAATTTGGGCCCGAAGGGTGTTGAAGGCGTGAGGGGGGCTTTGTTTGATTCGGCACTTGTGCTTCATCTTTTCCCCCCCATTTTTTACTGCGACATGCCAGGTAAATAAATTGGGTGCTTATTGAGGTTTTTTGTGCGTCGACTGGGTCTGTGTTTTGTTGTTCACCCTCATGACCTCCGTCTTCCGGATGTTGATTTGGAGGCGTCTTTTCGTTCGCGCAACACGACAAAGTTCTTTTGTGGCTTGTTGCCTTGGGAGAAAGGCTGATGTCGTCTGCGAAGCCCAGGTCTTCCAGCTGCTTCATGAGGGTCCATTTTGTGGTTTCCTGCCTGCGTGGCTTCCCGCATTTCCAGTCAACCACAACAGGAAGTGGTTGGCGACAACAGACACCCCTACAAAACACCGGTCTGTACGGAGAAGGGTTGTCATTTTCCTTCGGATGATTTGAAGGTGGCATCTTCAAAAGTGCGGGTTTTGTTGGTGATGAACTTTGGGGGAAACCATATGATGCATCATTTTCCCAAATGACACTCTGTCGCGCTGTCAAATCCCTTTGGGAAAGTCGAAAAAGACTGAATATAGGGGGGTTCCCACCCCAGGGACTGCCAATGATGATGCGCTTTGTGGCGATTTGATCGGGATGTCTGTTTCCCAAAAAGCCTGCCTGTTCATCCAAAGTGTTTGTCCATGCTGTCTTCGTCTGTCTGCATGATCCTTTCAGCATTTTCCCTGGGATGGACAGTCATGTTTCCCTTCGTTGTTGCAGGAGGACAGGTCCCCTTTTTTTGGGCAGTTTTACGAGAGGGCCCTTTTTCCATCTTTGGTAAACTTTTGCTCCCAGATTTGTATAGGGGGGTTAATCTCAGTGGAAGTTTGGATGTCTGCCTTCAGGCTTCAGATGGAACTGTTGGGCCTGTGTTTTTGCTGATTTGAGGACTTGATGGTTTTTGGTGATCTCATTCTTGGTAGGGGGCCCGGTGTTGATGCCAAGGATTTCAGTAGGTGGGATGTAGGCGGCAGGTGGTGCGGGTTTGTTGACGTTTCTTTAAAGTGCTTCCCCATCTTGCCTCTGGCCCTCCCCCCTGGAATGTTTCCCCATTTTATCTTTGACGGGGGCAGCTAGGTTTGCTGTTTTTTCCTGAGAGAGTTTCGGACCCGTAAGTCTTTATATTTCTTTGGGGCCCGCTGCAGTCTCTGCTTCCCGGTCAGTTCCTCAATGAATTTTTCTTTTTCTTCTTGCATTTCTCTTTATGCCCGGTTTTTTTCCCAGTAGCATGCTTGCGTTCCTGTTTTTTTCTTGTCTTGTGTTCCCTTTTATCGATCTTTCAGGTTTTCTTCGGCGTCATGCCCCTGTTTTGTTTCAGCAAATCCTTGTATTTTTTTTTTTCTTTCCCAGATGTTTGGTGTTGTCTTCCGGGTTTTGCGACCTGCCATTGCTTTGACTGTTTCCTCTGGGCTGGGAAAGCACATGAGTTGTTCCTCAGTTCGGTGAATTTTTTTTTTTCTTTTCCTTTAGGCTTTGCCGTTTGAATTTTGTGTGGGGTTCCTGCCCCGGGCGATGTAGGCTTTGAGCTTGGTCTTGAGGATGGCAACAACAAGATGTTTGGTCTGATGCTGCACTGCTTTAGCGCTTCACCTGACATCATGCAGGTCCCTTTTCCTTTTCGCCCGATGTGTGTGGTAATTGGTTTCTGTCTTGCCATCGGGGGAAAATCCTGTGGTTTTGGACTTTTTGTGGGGGAAAATGGGGCTCCAAAGCCGGTCGTTGAAAAATGCAAAAATTTGTTAAAAGTTGTCCATTTTCATTTTGTTCTCCGTGATGTTGCCCAAAGACAGTTCTCTGTTTGTGTGTTGTCCCCCCCTTTTGGCATTCATGTCTCCCCTTTGTATTTTAGGTTCCCTCTTTGGTGCTTTGTCCATGATGGTTGGACTTTCGAAAAAGTTTTTTTTTATCTTTAAAATTTGCTGTATTTTTTGGGGTAGCACTGAAGGATGGTAACCCTTTTGCTTTGAGTTGAAAGTGTGTGAGGTCCCTGGTGAATGGTTCCCAGGACAGCAGTGCTTGCGTTGCTTTGGGTTCATCGCAGCGCTCTCCATGTGTGTGGGGTTTGGGCCCTTTTTCCTGTCCGAGTAGATGATAGTGTCTCCCCTCGCAAGCTTTGTTGCCCGGTTCCATTTTTGGTCTCCACAGGCCAAGGATTTTAGTTGTACCCGGCATTTCTTACCACCTTGTGTTTTTGGTTTTTTACGGGTTCTGATGTTCCCGGTCCCCATCTGGGTTTTTTGACTTGGTTGTTAAAAGTTTTCGGCGCACTGGGTTCCCCAAGGTTTTACCAGCACGCGTCTTGGGTCTCAGAGGGACTTTCCCCCAACATGTGCTGTAAGAGGTTCTGTTGGCGTTTCCGTAAAAAAGATGGCTTTTAGTGAATGGGTCGTTGCCCAATGACAAACCCCCCAACCTGGAGGACCAGGGTGCATGTTTAGTCTGGTCCTCCCCCAACTGTTTGGGATGGTTGAACCCCGCCAGAGGGCCCAAGCCCCCCCACATAGCCTTGGGGGGCATTGAAGCAGCCAAACCACCCCCAGACAAAGGGGATACACCCTCGGGACAGATTCCCAAATTTTAATTTCGCTTTTTAGTTGCAATTTAGGGAGAGAAAAATTTAGTGGTTGGCAGTAGCCATTTATTTTATAAAAATAAAATAGTTGGTGTTAGGCAGACCTCACTGGCAGTTTTCTCCAAACCCCTTCCTTCCTCTTATCATGCTGCAGAAAGAAAACATTAGCCAATACACAGACCCGGCTGGCTGATGGTGTCCAGTGTTTCATTGCCAGGCAGGCCACCCCCTCAGAGTTCTAGCCAAGCCCAGTCCCCACTAGCTGACGGCTGAGGTAAACAAACAGCTGGTCTGTTTCTGCTATCCAAACTCAGACCCGACTGGTGATGGAAGGTGATGGGAAACAGACAGCAGACAACCAGACTCTGTTTATGTTAGGAAAGGCCTAGCACCTAGTGGTGGGAAGAGTGTTAGGCATGCAGCAGCATTTCATAAGTACTAAAAGACAAGTTTCAACATTTTGCATACACTTGTACTCTCTCGCTATCTCTCTCTCTCTCCCTCCTCCCCCGCCCCCTCTCTCTCTCTCTCTGTATCACACACAAGTCAAGTTAAGGAAAAAAACACTTTAATAATCTGATGAAAGACAATTACAATACTGAGAGGCACATTGATACCAATCACAAACTCAAAAAGACACAAGAAAGCTACATTTCATATTTCTTTATCTTTTCATCATAACTTCAAATAAAATATCACACACACACACACACACACACACACACACACAACACCACACACACACACACCACACACACACACACACACACACACACACGCACACACACACACACACACACAGAGCACATTAGTGCTTATTCCATTATCCTCGGATTAAAGAATACACAAACACACACACACGCACGCATGTACGTACGTATGCACTAATGCATGCACACGCTCTCTCTCTCACATGCACACACGCACTCATGCCTGTGCACGTGCACTCACACACACACACTTGCAGGCACTCAGGTGTGTGCACATGCGCTCTCACTCTCACACACACACCAATGTAGGAGTACAGTGTTATAAAGACCGTTGACTAAAAAAGACATATACTCTTATTATTTACGCACTCACGTATGCCTGCTCGCGCGCGCGCACACACACACACACACACATGCGCGTGCGCGAATATAGGATTAGAATGACCATTGACTAGAAAATACATATAAATTTTAATGTAAAAAACAAGACATATTTCATTAGCATGCCCATGTGTGCACATATGCACCCCTTTCCACACACACACGCATGCATGCATGCATACACGCACTAGGCACCTACACACGGGCACACACACGCACACACATATGTGCGTGCACACCAGATAACGCATACACAGACCAGTAGAGTTTGTGGACATATCATAGGCTTACTCATAATTATACGTTGCTGCGTGCGTGTGTGTGTGCACGCGCGCATGTGCCGTGAGTAATTTTATAAAATATGTGTAGATGAATATAATAATAATAATAATAAATGGAATTTATATAGCGCTATATCTAAACTATAGAACAATCAGCCTCATCAGCCACGCCAGCAAGATCATGCTCAAAGTTATTTTGAATCGACTAAAGAAGGAGGCAGAAGAACACCTTGCAGAGGAACAAGCTGGGTTCAGGGCAGGCAGGAGCACAATCGAACAGATTTTTAACTGCCACATCCTGATGGAAAAACATCTTCAACATCAGAGAGACCTGTTCCACAACTTCATCGACTTCAAGAAGGCTTTTGACAGAGTATGGCACGAAGGCCTGTGGCAGGTCCTCAGAATGTTTGGCATTGAAGAAGGACTAGTGCAAACCATTCAAGCACTATACAAACACTGCAAGCAGTGCAGTCCTTCTGAACAATCAGGTCGGAGACTACTTCAAAACCACAGTTGGGGTCCGACAAGGATGCCTGTTATCTCCAGTCCTGTTCAATCTGTTTTGGAAAAATCATGAGAGAGACCCTCCATGACTTCCACCCTACCATCTCCATTGGCGGCAGACCCCTCAACAACTTACGGTTTGCCGATGACATTGACCTCATGGGCGGAAGTAACACAGAGCTGCAAGATCTTACGACCAGACTTGAGAACAGAGCTGGAGCATATGGGATGGAGGTGAGCTCGGAGAAAAGTAAAGTACTTGTGAACAGCACGAGCAATGCCACCGCTAAAATTTACATGAACGGCCAACAACTGGAGGAGATAGACGCTTTTAAATACCTCGGCGCTACACTCACAAAGGACGGGCGATCGACGACAGAAATCAAAGTCAGAATAGCCATGGCAACATCTTCCATGACAAAACTCACCACCATATGGAAAAGTAAAGAGATCAGTTTCCTAATCAAACTAAAGCTCTACAAAGCCCTAATTCAGTCGATCCTGCTGTATGGAAGTGAAACCTGGACATTGACTGCTGAAACAGCAAAGCGAATCCAGTCATTCAAAACAAAATGCCATAGAAAACTACTGGGCATATCCTGGAGAGAACGAAAGACCAACGAATTTGTCAAGAGTCAAATAACACGGCTGGCAGGTCCACAGGAACCCCTTCTCACCATCGTCAAGAAGAAAAGCTGACATGGTTCGGCCACGTCACCCGCCACAACACTCTGCCAAAAACAGTACTGCAGGGAACACTCGAAGGTGGCAGAAGGAGGGGAAGACAGAACAAGTCATGGATGGACAACATCAGAGAATGGACCAGGATGAATGACTCGGCACTACTGCGCAGAGCCGAGGACCGAGATGGATGGAGGAGGCTTACCACGGCATCGTCTTTCATGTCTCCCCCACAACCGCCAAGGTCACGGGTCTGATGATGATGATGATGATATCTTGCAGAGACAAATCAAAGCGCTTGCACTCAACTTATTCTTACACAGCCATGCAACCAGTAGCAAGTAATAGTGCCATCAAGTCCAAATGTGCACGCACGCACACACACACACACACACACACACACACACAGAAATCACACACCCTGGCAGGGCAATAGAATCTTGGCTGTTGAAGGCAGGGAAAAACTATGAGATGAGGCAGGAGAGGAAAATCTTAGGTTTGAAATAAATATGTCTTGAGACTGGATTTAAAAGTGTCATAAGAAGGCTTTTGTCGGAGAGAGAGAGAGGGAGATCATTCCACATCAATGGACCAGAAATTGAGAAAGAGCGACGGCCGATGGTGGATTGGTTGATTCTAGGTATTCGTAAGGACAAGGTATCTGCAGCAGAGCGGAGAGAACGAGAAGGAGTGTACAAGTGAAGACATTCACAGAGGTAGGCGGGTGCAGTTTTGTGGAGACATTTGTAACAGAGGGTACTGATCTTATAGTTTACTCTCTGTGGCACAGGCAGCCAGTGGAGAGATTGCAAGAGAGGGGTAATGTGCTCAGATATGCAAGAAAGAATACAGTGGCTAAGACATGGGGGAAAGGGGATATCTATCTATCTATCTATATATATATATATATATCTGTATATATCTCTCTCTCTATATATATATATCTCTATATATATATATATATTACTCACCAATGGATGGCCAAACTGTATAGCAGGATTTTACTCCAGAGGCATAATCTACCCTCAAAGTGTCACTCTAGCTTTACTGCCACTGTCTACATATTCTGAAGAAAACCTCAATGATCACTGTACTGTCCACTGTCACCACTGTTGTAGTGTTCCATAGAAATATCCACTGGACATTGTCTATCATCTATACTGTCATGTTATCATTGTCACTGGACCATGTTCACTGACTCAGTGTCTTTAATCCAACATAAATAAATACTTCAGTGTTCCCTGTGGTGGTATTCCTGTAGCAATGTTTGCTGGACATCGTTCTCCATAATGTACATACAACCCATTGTACTATTATGGGAACAGTGATTATGATTTCTGTTAATTTTCTTGAAGCTGAGTAAGAAAGCCACTCTTTGAAAAAAACCCAAACCCTCTCAGTTTTAAACCTCCTCTCTGTCTCAGTGTGATAGTGGGTGAAGAATGTACAGAGGTCAGTGTGGGTGGGTCACTCAGTCTGTGTCACTGCCTGTGTCCTTGGCATCAGGTTCTGGCAGTTTGTCACTGACTGAGGCAGAGGATGGCAGGTGTTGGTAGAACCCATGATGTGCCTTTGAGACGACACTGGACGTACACAGTGACAAAATATCCCGCTTTTTGGCGTCTGCTATGGTCTGTCTGTTGTCATACAACCTCAGGACCACTATGGGCAGCTCTTGATGCCCCCTTCTTGATAAGCCAACCAGTCTCAGAATACGAACGCCATCATTCTCCAAGTTTGCTTTGAAGTGCATGATGTCATCAATGCTCTTGGATACGTGGATGCAACCTATCTCCAGCCACTTGACTCTGCGTCCATCTGTATCCATCTTTTTGTTGTGGATGTAGGCTGAGGCAAGTTTCTTGAAATTGTAGAATGGGTTATGCTTGATAGGCACAGCAATATAACGTTTCCCTGCTCTTGCCAATCTGGAAACAATGTCCCACTCAGAAGGAATGTAGATGGGTGTGCTTTTCTTTGCATTTGAAATTGCAGCGTGCATCGAGTCACACTCCATCTGAGTGTGACCAGGCTCAAGGACTTTTGAGTTATGGTCTGGATATTTGGGAGAGTGTTGACTGCAAAGAGGAGAGCTGTTGTCAAGTATTGGTTCCGATTTTGGCCACCACAGCAATCTGAGTAGATGATGACATGCTTGACATGGGCTGGAAGGGGAGAAATAGACTTATAGAGGCAGCTGGCAATCTGACACGATCCTCTCTTCCCTTCTGTCCCATCCCACGACAGAAGAAAAAGAATAAGCAGAAACTGCCCACAACAACATGCTATCAATATCGATGCCCCCTGCCCTCCACAAATTACACACACACACACAACCATAAGCTCACACATGCATGCATACACACATAGACACACACACACACTCTCTCTCTCTCATACACACGCATGCTTGCATGCATCACACATGTGCACACACAGAGAGACACAGACACGCACATATGAAAAATACAGACACACACACAGCACATATGAAAAACACAGACAGACACACACACAGACACATATGAAAAACACAGACACACACACACACACACAGCGCACATATGAAAACCACAGACACACACACACGTGCGCGCACATATGAAAAACACAGACAGACACACGCGTGCACACACACACACATCTAAAAAACACAGACAGACAGACACACACACACTGCACATATGAAAAACACGGAACACACACACACCGCACGTATGAAAAGCACAGACACACACACGGCACATATGAAAAACACACACACGTACACACACAGCGTACAAACAAAAAACATAGACAGACAGACACACACACACACACATGTACACACGCACGCACACCAACAGTACTTCCCTTTCCCACAGCCTCCCGATAGACATGTTAACCCTCTTGACCCCGATACGGCCGCAGCCGACAGTAACGGTGCAATCCGACCGCAGCCGACAGTTGGTGCTGCCCACGTGGGCAGTACTTTTCCATCACACACAGACCTCGTGGTTTTCACACTGTGTGTCTGAAAATTGGTGGGGCGATGCAGGGAGGGTGTCAGAGGGTGCCAGTGATAAATTTAGACCACTAACATGCGTGTAGTGGGGAGGGAAGGAAGAATTAACAGTCAGCGACTGGAACGCTTTTCAATGGTGCAGCATGGCGGGAAAAAAATGTCGTTTTCTTTGGTAGCAGACGATTCATCTGATTAGCGAGACGATTAATTGAATGTTATTGTCTTGGAAGTAGAAACATTTGAACGAGAATTGTTAAGTAAGTCCGATATTAAACGATTACGAGGAAGAGGAGGAAGGAAATGCTGCATTTAGGGAGAAGAGTGAGCCAGAAAATAACGTGCTACAGGGCACATTCCTGACCTGTGCTACACACACGACTGTGGAGAAATTTGACCTCCCGGCCGGTCCGCGGCATAGACGCCTGAAAACGATGCCTTTTGACTATTTTCTCATTATTACCACACTTTTGCTTTGAAACTGCAATGGCAGAAACGAACAGATTTGCCGATAATGAAAATAGCAAGAAGGAAAAGAAAATAGGTCTCTGGTCTGCCAAGGTTCGACAGGTGAGAGCAATGGGTACACCCCCCCCTCCCCCCCACACACACACATCCATAATTTGTGCTTTTTGTGATGTGATGTGACCCTGTGCCACCACTACGACTACTTTAGAGACTACCAACATTAAAATTTTGTAGGGTTACAGAAGTTCTGTGTTTCGAATTTGTCTCACCTGTGCTGTGACACTGGTGACAGTGTGACAGTCATGTACAATAATACACTTCTGTACACTTAACAAACATGTGGTAGCACACACAGTTATGAACTGCAGTATAAAGGTCACATGTTGATTGAATATGACTTGTTTTCAAAAGAAAAAATAGTTAAACAAAACTTCTGTCTCCTCGAGACATACCATAAAACAACAGGTGATATGGGGACATTGTGTGACACATCCTTGAAGTACTATTGCACATAACTATTGGTAAACACATCAGCTGGGTATCACTTCCTTATTTGACACTAACATTTTTGAACTATTGTCAAATCCATGCAGGATTTGCTGTTTTATCATATATACCATATTTTTACCTGTGATTGGTAACAAATTCAATTCAAAAGCTTTATTATCTCAAAAACAGAGAAATTCCGGCGGGTTACACGCCATACATAAAAACAATAAACATTTAAACATAATATTTAAAACACACACACACTGTCCAACATCAGCACGCACCCATCATGAGATAAAATGCATCCACAAATCAGAAATATCTCAGCCAGCCACAAACCCACCCCAACAAAAATCACTTTACTCATGTGCGCACAAGTAAACCCGTACGTCCGCACATTCACAGTCACTCGGGCACGCACGCTCGCACATTGTAAACATTCGTACCCATGCTCACGCATTTTAATAAGTCAAATTGTTATAACATGTTGTATAAGACAAATATTAATTAAATTAATACTATGTTCTTTTAAGATATTGAACAGTCTAAAATAATAACACGCGCACGTATTTAAAGAGAAAAAAAAATCATTTGTATAACATGTATGATAAGACAAATATCAGTGAAGTTAATACTCTATTCTATTAGAAACTGAACACAGTTTACACTAATAAAAGGTAGCCTTTAGTCTCTCTCTCTCTCTCTCTCTCTCTCTCTCTCCTCTCTCTCTCTCCCCCCCCCCCCCCCCCCCCCCCCCTCTCTCTCTCTCTCTCTCTGTGTGGGCTTTAGTTCAATTCAGATTTATTGTCATACATTTATTAACCTCTTAACTGCCCAGTGCAAGTGCACCCTATATGCCGGGGAATAAAATTCTTATGTACCACTTGCTATGTTCATATCCCTCTTACTCAGAAACTACCACATGAATATTCCTGATAGTCTGCCTAATGACAGTATATATATCGTAGATTACTTCGAGGCAAGCTCAAATTAGTTAGCATGCTATTTCTCTGCAAAAATATATTTAAAATGTAAAAAAATTGACCAAAAATATGATTCTTTATCACCACTGTCATTCTGAGTACTCCCGATCTCAATAACGTCAAACATAAATCTAGGCCAAATCTCTTTTTTTTTTTTTAAATGCACGATCAGCTGAATCATACACGATCGTTTTCATCCCTGTTAGGTAAATCTACAGTTTTATTTGCCAATTTTACAGCTGTGTAAAGTTATTTATGCCTTCAACAAGAAGTGTCAGCCATTTTGAACACGAACTTCCAAAACAGTCATGCATAAAAACACAAAATACGAGCTAAAAAACGATCGTTTTTGCTACGGTTTTTGCAGCTGAATGTTGCCAAGCAACAGGAGAGTGACCTCCATTAAGTTTGGAGTTCTTTCCCTTTAACTGTAGTCAAGGAAGCAGGCTTGTTTACTTCGGTTCGACACCCCGGAAATTTTACGGGTTGTAGGCGTATAGGGTGCATGTTTAGCCCCGGAAAATTTCCGGGGTAAGGCAGTCTAGTGGTTAATTAGCAGAATTGAGGTTGGAATAAAACTATTTTTAAATCGCAGGGTTCTAGACTTGGGAACTCTGTAGCGCTTTTGAGAAGGCAGGAGTTCAAAATATTTTGCAAGCACATGTGTGTCATCACTCACAATCTGTCTAGCTCTGTCTCTCACACGGCATTCATACAAGTCATTCAGTTTCATTTGCTCACAGCCCACAATTTTGCCACATCTGGTTACAATCTTGTTTACTATGTTTTTGTTTTTAACAGTCAGGCCCCCATACCAACAAACCAAGGAAAATGAAAGGACAGACTCAATAAAGCATCGGTAGAAATTTTTGTAAAACTTTTACATTCACTTTAAGACTCCGGAGTTTTTGAAGGAAAAAGATGCGTGAGTGGCATTTTCTATTTACAAGGTCTGTATTAGCATCAAAGTTTAGTTTATCATCAATAATAGTACCTAGATATTTGTATTGGTGTACACGCTCTACCTTTACACCATCAATGTAAAGATTTGGTATGGGCTGGGGGTCCCTGCGAAAATCAATCAACATTTCCTTAGTCTTTTTAACATTAAGGTCAAGACAGTTCTGTTTGCACCAGGAGGAGAACTCCTCAACTTGTTTAAAATACATGACATGGGAATTAGACAGATCTTCCAGAGCAGAGTCATCAGAATATTTGATTAACGGTATAAGATCAGAGCCAGTGCAGTCATTTGTGTAAAGGGTGAAAAGGATGGGGGACAGAACAGTGCCTTGGGGAGAACCAGTGGAAGTTGATCTTTGAGTGGATATGGCTTTTTGAAATCGAACAAACTGTGTCCGGTGTGTCAAAAAGCTCATTATCCAGAGAATTAGCCGAGGACAGACATCTATTGAGAGCAGTTTGAGAGCTAATAGATGGGGCTGAATGGTATTAAAGGCAGAAGAGAAGTCAATGAAAAGTATACGAACAAAGGAGTCGGTTTTTCTAGGTGGGAATAAACATTATGCAGCAAGGTAATTGTAGCATCGTTTGTGCTTCTGTTGGCTTTGTATGCAAACTGAAGAGGATCTAGATATGAAGAAGTAGAGAAAAGAAGCCGTTTGAGAACGATTCGTTCAAAACATTTCATTACTATTGGAGGGAGAGCTACTGGTGAATAAAGTGACAATGACAAGGTATCCGGTGACCAGACACATAAACTTGCGCCTAAATGCAAGTACAAAGACATACCTAGCTTGTGACAAAATTTCAGCTTGATAACTTGTCATGCAAACACACAATTGTCTTACGAGTAAAGTAAGTCAGATGGAGGTAGAAAACCTTCAAAGAATTCAAAATCTACAGGCAGTTTAGCTCTGTAGAATCCAACAACAAGAGGGTTAAAACAATCTCATGATGGTCATAAACAAACCCAGCTATCCTGCTTTAGGGGTCTAGGAACCATCAACGTTTTGAGGCGGCCAGCAGTGGCCACCTGCAATGCTTTCTCAACCTGCTAATATTTGGTAACACTCTTTGGCCTGATCCTCAGTCTGGTGCCTGTGACTTCAAGCCAGAGACAGAACCTGCTAGCATCCATTAGCGCCTTCTGCTAGACATCACTTAGCTCTTTTTTTCGTACGACACGTTTGAGTTCTGATCAATAAGTTGATAATTAACCACCATACCGGAAAATTTCAAATGTTATAATAAAGCAGGTCTGTTTGTGAGTCCAGTCATATAAAAAAGTGAAAATGTCAAATTTTGATACTTAGACCGTTCTGGCTGGCACCCCTGGAATAGCTTTTTTACATCCAGCCCTCTGCGGAAAAAAAAAATTGAAAGTAATTAACGTGCAATACATAGCATGAAGAATGATATAAAGAAAGAAAAAAATACATGTATTATATATTATATTATTATATATATATTATTATATTATATATAATATATATATATATTCGTGCGTCGGTGCATTTTCTGTGTGTGTGTGTGTGTGTTACTGTGTGTGTGTTAGTGTGTGTGCAGGGATGTGGGCGTGTGCGTTTGTGCGCGGTGTGTGTTGTGCGCACACGTGCGTGTATGCGTATGTGCCCGTGTATGCATGTGTGAACATGTGTGTGTGTGTGTGTGTGTGTGTTTGTGTGATCGGCCACAGCACCTACATGTGCCAGGTGCTTCCTGGCTATGTGTCAGTTTCAAGTTGTTAGTTATCTCAAGCACATGTGTGCCGTGCGCATCTTCTTGTAGTTACATGTGTGTGGTCTGCACACGTGCGCATATGAGTGTGTGTGCGCGCGCGAATGTGTGAGTATAGGGTATGCGTGCATGTATTTATGCCATTTTGTGTGTGTGTGTCTGCTTGTGTGTGTATGTGTGTGTGTGCATGTGCGCTCATGTGTGTATGTTTATTTTGCTTATTCTGTTATTTCGAGGATAATGGAATAAACACTCATGTGCTTTTTAAAATCTAGTTCCCGTGTATATGCAGTTTTGTAAATTTTGTCAGCCGTTTTGTGTGTGTGTGTTTTCTTTCTGCTATTTTGTGTGTTGCTTTGATGTCAAAGTGTAGGCCTGTGTGCAATTTGTTCTTTTTTACACAACACTGAACTGATAAGTAGATACACATTTGATCACAACAATTTCTTAACAGGATCAGAAACTGCTTTTTGTATAGTATCAGAAACATCAGTGAAATAAAAACCTGAGCCATTTGTGAGGTATCTTTGCTTGATGACAGTGTAGGATATTGACAAGACATCTGTTTTCTACTGTGTTCTCGGGGCTATAATTATGAGCTGTACTGGAATTGGTTCATGAACAAACCTTCAGCTGTAGCAAGGATACCGCTAAAAGCTGATGAAACAGTAGACTGTGTACGTGCTGTAACGCCTGACCAGCAGGAGTGTTTATAGAGAAGTCAGATAGCTGACACTAATGACTGCCCCAGACTCTCTCCCCACACTCTCCATCACCCTGCCTCTCACGCTGCACGAGAGGTAGCCCGCTAAGGTGTGTTAACTTATGGCCTCCTTCTGCCAACAGGTTCAATGTCGCAGCCCCCCCAAAAGGTTAGTCTGCATGCAGACATGTTCAATGTTTTCTCTATGTTCATTGTTTATGTAATATAAACGGCTGCTTTTTTGGGGGGGGGGGACGGGATAGCTCAGTGGTCGGAGCACTCGCTTTCCCCCAGCCATTTTAAGCAGCGTCGAGCGTGGTTACCAGTTGGATGGGTGACCGTTTGCGCGCCTTGGCTTCAGTACAGTTCCCCCAGTTCACCCAGCTGTAAATGGGTACCTGCCCTCTTTAGGGTCAGGGATGGTAAAGCAGCGAGGGAGAGGAGATGGGCGCCGCCCTCAATATGCTGGCCCTAGAGAAGTGAGGTCTCTGATGCCTCGCTCCCCTACGACCTTATAGGTTATGGGACACCTTTACCTTACCTTTACCCTTTTTTAGAGAGAGAGTTAGAAATGTCTGTTTTTTGTGGTTGTGTTTCTGCCTGCACCTCTCCTCTTTATCTTCATGTATGTTTGAACTGCTGTCACATCAACCAGTATGAAAGAAAGACATGGAGTTTGGAGTCAAAAAAAAGCTCGTTTAGAGCTCATTTTACAGAGTGCTTTGCTTGTCTTTATTGGACAATTCACTGTACAAGAGGATGTGTGAAAGACACAAGGGTAGTTTACGGCTGAACACGGCTACAGCTGCAAGCGGCTAGTGCTGCCTTTCCTTTTGCCTGTTTATTTATATCCACGCGCTGCCAGCTGCAGGTCATGAACTTTGACTGGGGAACTAAACGCAGGCATTGAGAAGCAGTGTGCTCTGTTGTCTTCTTCACTTACGTCATCTTCCAAGAGGCCTTGTACTCCAGAAACAAGTGATGTGATTGGGACAGAGATCGTTGAGGAGATAGCAGACACCACGGCCCATCAGGTTCAGAGCTGGAGATCTGGGAGACAAGTAGCCTTGGCTTGAGAACATGAACATGGCTATCTATCGGCTGTGTTTCAAACATGGAGAGAACAATGCATTCACTAAAGGAGATTGCGCTAATTACAGAACAACACTTAAAACATCAAGAACACTGCCCATCACCAGAGGCTGTACAAGATAAAACTTCAGAAAGACTTCCATCAGTTAGACAACTCTCTCTCTCTCTCTCTCTCTCTCTCTCTCTCTCTCTCTCTCTCTCTCTCTCTCTCCTCTCTCTCTCTCTCTCTCCTCTCTCTCTCTCACTCTTCTTTCTCTCTCTCTCTCTCTCTCTCTCTCTCTCTCTCTCTCTCTCTCACTCTCTCTCTCCTCACTCTCTCTCTCTCACTCTCTCTCACTCTCTTTCTCTCTCTCTCTCTTCCTCTCTCTCTTCTCTCTCTCTCTCTCTCTCTCCTCTCTCTCTCTCTCTCTCTCTCTTCTCAATGTAGGATTTGGGGGTAAAACACAAGACTTTGACATTAGCTTTAATCTATCATCTACATCTAGATCTCTCTGAATGTGGATATACAAATTTGACCCCCCCCCCCTCTCTCTCTCTCTCCCTCTCTCTCTCTCTCTCTCTCTGTACGATCTTGGGGGGGGGGGGGGGGGGGGGGGGGGGGGGGGGGGGAGGGGGGGGGGGGGGGGGGGGGGGGGACTGAAACAAGACTTTGATATTGGCTTTAATTAACCTATGTAGATCTAGATCTATCTCTGAAAGTGGAAATACAATTTTGATCTCTCTCTCTCTCTCTCTCTCTCTCTCTCTCTCTCTCTCTCTCTCTCTCTCTCTCTCTCTCTCTCTCTCTCTCTCTCTCTCTCTCGTGGCTTCCCTTGCTTGGCTGCCAGCAAGACGCTTTCTCTCCAGCTGTGTGTGAGTTTTTGTGGTTTGCAAGTTGTTTGAATTCAAAATGCCAGTGTATGGACTGCCAGCAACACTAGAGTGCATGTTGAACGCAGCACTTCATGAACACACCCTGTCTTCGTTCAAGGTGGAAGGGAGAGGACCTCAAACTGTTGTCATCCTTCGTTTGACAGGTAATAGTACTGAGCATTCCCCTGTCACACCAGTTCAACATACGACATATAGGAAAAAATGCCCATCTCAGATGAACAGGGACAGAAGAAGAGCGGAAGCGTACAGAACAAATAAAGAAAGATCAAATAATGAACAGGCTTCGTCCCCCTCTCCTCTGTTTTTACCCACCCCACCTAGCTTATATTACGATGCTGCGAGCCACTGTGATAGCAACGCTCCTATCAATGTGTTTGAGTGTGGTGAACATTACCCTCCCTCTTCAAGCAGTTGTCGGAATGAAACCTGTATCCATATGAAAGAACATGATATAGACAGACAAAGAGTGACAATTTCATGCAGTAATGATGTGAGAGAAATGACAGATTATGTCTATACTTGTGAAAATGAAGTGAAAGAGAGTCTGTGATGAAGGGAATGGGTGTAAGGGGGGGAATGAACGTGCAAAGAATGAGACTGAAGAAGAGCGTGCAGAAAATAAGAGTGAGGAAGAACGTGCAATGAATGAGAGTGAGGAAGAGTGTGAAGAGAATGAGACTGAGGAAGAAAGTGGGGAGTGTGCTGAACATGTGAAAAATAGCAGTGAAATGCGAGACAGTGATGATAGTGTGCCCGTCAGTGATGTCTGGGAATATTTACAAGAATTTACAAAATATGTAGACAATACTAGGTCCATGCTGCAAGAACTGAAACAATGCATGGCTGATGGAGCCGCTGCTGTACCAAAAAGAAAGCTTTCTACAGATGTGCCTTGATATCAAGACTGTGTGAAAGACTTCTATACAAACTTAATGTAAAGACACTGTGATTGGAATAACCAACAGTATTTATAGACAATAACAATATTCTGCTATAATATCAAAGCCATGGTTTGGAATTCATGCCATGTGGACCATTTTGTGTTTGAATAATCATGTTGTTAATTATATATATGTGTGTTGTGCCCAGTCCTCGCCCCACTGTCCCCATGTGAATGGGCATAATTGCCTAACACATTAAACCTTTGTCATTGTCTCTCTCTCTCTCTCTCTCTCTCTCTCTCTCTCTCTCTCTCTCTCTCTCTCTCTCTCTCTCTCTATCTATCTATCTATCTATCTATCTATCTATCTATCTATTTAACCCTCTTGTCCCCAATACGGCCGCAGCCGACAGTAATGGCAGCTGCCGCTAGATTCCAATACGACTGCAGCCAACAGTTGGTGCTGCCCACGTGGGCAGTACTTTTCCATCACACACAGATCTCGTGGTTTTCACACTATGTGTCTGAAAATTGGTGGGGCGATGCAGGGAGGGTGTCAGAGGGTGCCAGTGATAAATTTAGACCACTAACATGCGTGTAGTGGGGAGGGAAGGAAGAAATAACAGCCAGCGACCGTAACGCTTTTCAATGGTGCAGCATGGCGAAAAAAATGGCGTTTTCTTTAGTAGCAGACGATTCATCTGATTAGCGAGATGATTAATTGAATGTTATTGTCTTGGAAGTAGAAACATTTGAACGAGAAGTGTTAAGTGAGTCCGATATTAAACGCTTACCAGGAAGAGGAGGAAGGAAATGCTGCAGTTAGGGAGAAGAGTGAGCCAGAAAATAACGTGCTACACAGCACATTCCTGACCTGTGCTACACACACGACTGTGGAGAAATTTGACCTCCCGGCCGGTCCGCGGCATAGACGCCTGAAAGTGTGATGCCTTTTGACTGTTTTCTCATTATTACCACACTTTTGCTTTGAAACTGCAATGGCAGAAACGAACAGATATGCCGATAATGAAAATAGCAAGAAGGAAAATAAAATAGGTCTCTGGTCTGCCAAGGTTCGACAGGTGAGAGCAATGGGTACACCCTCCCTCCCCCCCCCACACACACATCCATAATTTGTGCTTTTTGTGATGTGATGTGACCCTGTGCCACCACTACGACTACTTTAGAGACTACCAACATTAACATTTTGTAGGGTTACAGAAGTTCTGTGTTGTTTCGAAATTGTCACACCTGTGCTGTGACACTGGTGACAGTGTGACAGTCATGTACAATAATACACTTCTGTACACTTAACAAACATGTGGTAGCACACGCAGATATGAACTGCAGTATAAAGGTCACATGTTGATTGAATATTACTTGTTTTCAAAAGAAAGAATAGTTAAACAAAACTTCTGTCTCCTCGAGACTTACCATAAAACAACAGGTGCTATGGGGACATTGTGTGACACATCCTTGAAGTACTATTGCACATAACTATTGGTAAACACATCAGCTGGGTATCACTTCCTTATTTGACACTAACATGCTTGAACTATTGTCAAATCCACGCAGGATTTGCTGTTTTATCATATATACCATATTTTTACCTGTGATTGGTGACAAATAAGGTGACAATGACAAGACATCTGGTGACCAGACACATAAACTTGCGCCTAAATGGAAGTACAAAGACATACCTAGCTTGTGACAAAATTTCAGCTTGATAACTTGTCATGCACACACACAATTGTCTTAGGAGTAAAGTAAGTCAGATGGAGGTAGAAAACCTTCAAAGAATTCAAAATCTACAGGCAGTTTAGCTCTGTAGAATCCAACAACAAGAGGGTTAAATAAAATTCATTCAGTTCTCTCTCTCTCTCTCTCTCTCTCTCTCTCTCTCTCTCCTCTCTCTCTCTCTCTCTCTCTCTCTCTCTCTCTTCACCACCGCCCCCCCCCCCTCCCCCCCCGCCCTCTCTCTCTATCTCTTTAAATAAAATTCATTCAATTCAATTATCTCTCTCTTTCAATGTGTGATTGGGGGAGGGGGGAATGGACAAGACTTTGACATTGGCTTTAACTTATCTAGACCTGGATCTATCTCTCGCAATGTGGAAATACAAATTTGGCCTCTCTCTCTCTCTCTCTCTCTCTCTCTCTCTCTCTCTCTCTCTCTCTCTCTCTCTCTCTCTCTCTCTCTCTCTCTCTCTCTTTCTCTCTCTCTTCCTGTGTCACAAGTGCTTACTGCATATTAACTGCAACACTTAAAGTGAATATTTAATCCTTTCTGCCTACGTATCTGCTTGTTTGTTGTGTTTCTCTTCCTTGAAAAAATAGCAGAAACTAAGAGTACTGAGGGTACTGTAAGCAAATACTACTTGTCCCCTTTTTATGAAGGGGGGGGGGGGGGGCAATGCCGCTTACTTTTCATTTTAGGGGGCCCTTGGGCCCCTTATTTTGATATCCTAGAATCAACACTGTATCATGAAAAGTGGGCACAAAACAAATTACTTTTGGTTAAACACTTGCTGCAAGATAATGGTGATTTTATAACTCATGAGAATTTATCAAACAAATTAGGTACTAACATTAACTTTTTGCATTATATTAGCTGTGTGCGATCGATCCAACAATATGCGAGAATGAAAAATATAAAACTGGATGACAACTTTAGTAAGGAAAGGACCAATGCTCAAGAGATTATATCAAAAGCTGTTAAAGGATCCTGTATTTATTATGATGAAATGATTAGCAAAATAGAAGTTTTCGACATTAAATCTTTCGTGAATTGGGAAAGACAGCTTGACATTCCAATAGACTGGCACGGAGTATTAAAGCTGACAAATAAAATTAAAGAAATTAATTTGAAATTGTTTCAAATGAAGATTTGTTATAGAATATTAGTCACAAACAAAATATTAAAGAAAATGAAAGTTAAAGATAATAACAACTGCAATTTTTGTGGCAAGGAAAAGGACACAATAAACCATTATTTATGGGAGTGTCAGTATGTACAGAATTTCTGGAAAGAACTTGAAGTGACTATAAAACACAACTGCTATCATTGCGAGAGACTGGACCTTAATGTGGAAATAGTGCTTTTTGGCACTGATGCAATTACAACAACTGATGAAGTGTTAGACTTAATAATACTGTTAGCAAAGTTCTATGTTTATAAATGTCTGATTGGTAAAACAAAACGCAATGTTGGTAATTTTCTAATTGAACTAAAATATAAATATGAAATGGAAATGCTGGAGCACTGACAACAAATGCAGTTTATTAATTTACAGAAAAACATGGTTCCAGTACATAAACTTTGCAGAAAGTTGAGTACCATTTCAATATATTAGTAAAGTTATGTATGTAATCTATAATTCTTGTCTTGACAACGAAAATGATGATTGATTCTTTTTGTACTTTGTGTAGCTAGTAGCCTTGTACGCCTGTAAAATGGAAATGATGTAATGTTGTCTGGATGAAAAGTTATTTTGTTTGTTTTGAACTGTATATGTGTGCCAATCAAAAAGATAAAAAATAAACCACATACCACACACACCACACACACACGCACGCACACACACACACATTCATTTTCTCTCTCTCTCTCTCTCTCTCTCTCTCTCTCATCTCTCTCTCTCTCTCTCTCCTGTCCCTCCAGCTCTCTCCCTCCCTCCCCCTCCCTCACACACACACACTCTCTCTCTCTCACACACTCACACACATGCTCTCTCCCTCTCCCTCTGTCTCCCTCTCTGTCTCTCACACACACACACACTCACACACACACGCGCGCTCTCTCTCTCTCTCTCTCTCTCTTTTCTCTCTCTCTCTCTCTCTCTCTCTCTCTCTCTCTCTCTCTCTCTCGCTTGCTCGCTAATTGAAATCATGTTGTGATGATTTGCAATTAAATGTTAATTATGATAAAAGTAAAGTAATGGTCTTTAGAAAAGGAGATTTTCTTGGACAAAATTAACAGTGTTTTTACGATAATTTCAAATTAGAAGTAGTAAATAAGTATTGCTATTTAGGGTTTAATTTTACGACAAAACTTAGTGCTAAGCTGGGCACAGATCATGATCAAGGGAAAGAAAGCTGTTGTAGAATTAAATAGGGTGTTTCATAAATACAAAGAAATTAACGCTGAAACATTTTTCAAGATCTTTGACATTAAAATACAGCCAATCTTACTATATTCATCAGAGATATGGGGGTTACATAAATTGGAACATATAGAGAAAGTACACATGATGGCTTGCAAGAGATTTTTGGGTGTACCATTGAAAACTCCAAATAAAATGATATATGGTGAGCTGGGTCGATATCCTCTATACATCAACTCGTGTATAAATACTCGTAGATATTGGTTTAAATTATTACAAATGAATTCTAACAGACTACCATATAATGCTTATCAAATGTTGCTTGACATGGATATATCTGGAAAGAACTGTTGGGTTTCTATGATTAGACAAATTTTATGTGATGCAGGATTCAGCTTTGTATGGCTTCAACAGGGTGTTGGTGACGTCAAGGTATTCTTACATCTGTTTAAGCAAAGACTAGTTGACATGTTTATCCAGGAATGTTATAGTACAATCAGAGACAGAGACAGATACGACAGTTACAGGTGTTTCAAAACAATATTTGCTAAAGAAGAATATCTTCTACACTTAGATACCTACTGCTTTAGAGTTGCTGTGTCACAGGCGAGATGTCATGTTTTACCACTCAACAACAATGAACATCGATATAGTGCACAGAATCAGAAGAAACAATGTCCATTTTGTAAACCCAAAGTTGAAGATGAAAAGCATTTCCTTTATGAATGTTTTGTGTATAATGATCTAAGAATTAAATTTTTAAGGGATTGTGTTGATACACCTTTGCACGATCTACTTAAAGCAGAAAATAGTAGCAAAAATCACTGCCTGTCTAGATATATATTTCCATGCCATCAATAAGAGAAAAAGCTTGTTGTATTAAGATATTTACATCACAAACGAAGATATGGTTATCGTTTTGTTCTGATTTTGAGAAACTATGTATATTGATTTTTTCCAGACATAAGGAAGGTACACTTAGATCAAAATAGTGAATTGTGTTTGATACATATGTATTTTTATGCACTTGTGCATTGTCTTCATTATTTCTTTCACTGAAAGTGAGCTTGGTATTGTGTATTTTATCTGGGTTTTTGCCCACTCTGTGGCATTGTCAATTTCTTCTACGCCAACCATGTATTATGGCCTAAGGCCCAGATACATTAAAGTTCTGAGTTCCCTCTCTTTCTCAAACACACACACACACACACACTCTCTCTCCCCCTCCCTCTCCTTCCCTCCCTCCCTCTCTCTCTCTTTCTTTCACTCATACACACATTCTCTCTATCTATCTTCTCCCCCCCCCTGCCCCGCTCTCTCACTCTCTCTCTCTCTGTCACACAAACACACACACACTCTCTCTCTCACTTCTGTTTGGCAGACTGTGCGTGATTTTGTCTTAATTCATATACACCTTTTTCTCCTTTTTTTTTTTTTTTTTTTTTTGGTGGGTGGGGGATGATTTCAACACCCCCTCCTCCCCCTTTTTTTTACCCTCTCTCCATTAGGAATGCTTGTTTTTCTCATCTGTATCTTTCACTGTCCCTCCCTTTGCCAATCTCTGTCAGATAGTCTGTCAATCTGTTTTTATCTGTCATTTCCCCACCCCACCCCCTTTCTTCTCATTTTCTGTGTTTCTTTAAGTCAGCATCCTGAAACTTCCCTAGTATCCTCTCTCTCTCTCTCTCTCTCTCTCTCTCTCTCTCTCTCTCTCTCTCTCTCTCTCTCTCTCTCTCAGGCACACACACTCACACTCACTCACTCACTCACTCACTCAATTACTAAAATACAAGTTGAAGATGGTAAGTTTTCTGAAAACACAATCTTCATAAAAGCAGAGCGTTGCAAAGGAACCAAAGCCATAACTGGAACCACCAAATAAACAATGATTGTAAGAATACATCGAGAGCAAGAAATATTGTGAATACTATTTTTGCTGTCAAAAAACCACTTTTGGCCTGTTCAAATACTATTTTTCATTTGCTGGGGTAGGCAGGTCTGAAATATACATGTGTTTATTTTATCATATTTATTTAGTATGTATTCATTCGTATTTTGATTGTTTTGTTTATGCATCAATGTAAGCATCTTATCTATTCACTTGCGCATTGTTTGATTGATTCGGGTTTTTTCCAGCGGGTCAGCGATCCCGCCTGTCCATCAGCTCCCCCCACCCCTCTCCCTCCCCCAACATCTCCCCGGCCCCCTCCCCCAACCACCACCTCCCTCCCCCTCCCCACGTCATCACCACCGCCATCCCTTCCCCGACCCCCACCTCCCAGTTCCACTCTCGCCTGTCTGTCGTCACTGCTGCCACTGCCACCGTGGGGTCTTCACCTCCCACCTCCACCCCTCACCCTCTCCATCCCACCTCTTCGGGGGAGTCCATTATCCAGACCATAATGGAGAAGAAGAGGGAGGGAGTGCCCCCCCCTATCCTGTCCCAGCCCACGCCCATGGGGGAGTTTGACCAGGGCGGGGCGGGGAGCGGGAAGAAGAAGTACGGGGAAGGGGAGCGCAAGCCTGGCCACGGGTCGGTCCCCGCGCGGGGGGAGAAGAAGAAGACGGTGAGGATGGACGTCCCCGAGACGGAGGGGGAGAGGGAGGAGAAGAGGGAGGCGGCGGCGAGGGAGAGGGAGAAGGCTGCGTACGGTGCTGCTTCCGCTGCTGCTGCCAGGGGTGATGGTGGAGGAGGGGGTCTGGGGGGGAAGGAGGGGCTGCAGTCCCCCACCAACCCTAACGGAGGACAGCAGGTGAGTGGGGAAAGGGAGGGGTGGAGTGTGTGTGTGCATGCATGCCTGTTTGTGTGTGTGCCTGTATGTGTACCCAAAGCCAGTACTTGAAGTGCAGTATATTTTAAAGCACATGGAGCGGTAGCTCAATGAACATGAAAATAGTTTGTGGAAAAAAGATCCTGCACGTGATCTCTGCTTATGCACCGCAGGTGGGTAGACCCGAAGAAGAGAAAGCTGACTTCTGGGAAAAACTAGGTGAGAAACTGGCTGAAATACCAGGAAAAGACACTGCCGTTGTAGCAGCAGATTTGAATGGACACGGTGGCAAGGACAGAACTGGATATGAAGATGTTATGGGCAGGTACAACTTTGGAGATCGAAATCAAGAAGGGGAAACAATTCTTCAGCTATGCCAACAGAATAGCTTACGAATCTTGAATGTGTTCTTCAAGAAAAAACAAGAGCACTATATCACCTTCAAAAGTGGTGAAGCGGAAACTCATCAGATTGACTTCATTCTCTTCAAGGGAGATGCTGCAAACAGGCTACTGTGTGACCTTTGATGTCTACTACACTGGTCGCCAACTTCATCCATTGCTCCGGGTAGGATAGGAGGTAAAGGAGTCCCATAACCTATAAGGTCGTAGGGGAGCGAGGCGTCAGAGACCTCACTTCTCTAAGGCCAGCATATTGAGGGCGACGCCCATCTCCTCTCCCTCGCTGCTTTACCTTCCCTGACCCTAAAGAGGGCAGGTACCCATTTACAGCTGGGGGAACTGTACTGAAGCCAAGGCACGCAAACGGTCACCCATCCAACTGGTAACCATGCTCGACGCTGCTTAACTTGGCTGGGGGAAAGCGAGTGCTCCGACCACTGAGCTATCCCGTTTCCGGGTGATGTGATGAATTTGACGAAACTGACCACTCCTTGATAAGTAATCTTATCCATTATAGACTTTAACAATCCATTATTAAGTCATTTCTACAATGAATCCAGTTAGTTTGATGTTGATTTTATGATTATTTTGATTCGAAGTGTGCGAACATTTCGCAAAGTTAACAACAGCAGGTGGAATTGAACAGCGAGTCAAGGACTCAATCACTTTGATCAAATTAAAGTTATTTCTTTATAAGTATGCCGCACGGAATGCATTGCAATGGCTAGAATAATGCCTTTAATACTTACCTAATTTTTTGGGACACAAGTCTGTTCGCATTTAGTATTTTTAATTAATTATTTTTAACTACTGGAAGTGACTCGACGTAATTCGGGAAAAGACATCTGCTGCGAACTCAGTTGATCCGATGGGAATGTGTGTGTGTTTGCACATGCACGCACATGCGGGTGTGTGTGTGTGCGCATGCTTGTGTGTGTGATTAATTGAAGACACTCATAAAATTACAGTTTGTAGCCCTTTGATTAAAGAGTGATAGGCATTAAGTACTGATTGCCACAGTTCAGACTGATGCATCACTGATTGCTTTGTAGTTGCACTATGATACACATAAAAGAATGACAGTGCATTGAAATAAAGCAAAAATAAAACAAACAAAACAAACAAATCCTCAAAACGGTCATTCTCTATCTTTGTATCTACAGCAGACTCAGTAGTCAGCAGACTGTCTACACACTCACAGACACACACACAAATGTGACAAAATTGCATACATGCAGTGACTGGATAAAAAAATGAAGCACATGAGTGCTTATTCCATTATCCTAAAAATAAAAGAATAAAATAAAAATTGAATAAACACACAGAGTAAACATTCTTGTTGCTATTTCGAAGTCTCTTGTACATAGCCCAGCTTTCATGTTTCTTTCAAGTTCTTTGATATTGTTTTCCCTATTTACATTTGTAGGTGTTACATTGATGTTTGAACACCAATCTGTCACATGACTCTCTTTCCCTCTGCCTTCTATTGTTTTTGCTATAGGTATTTATTTCCCGTCTAATATCACTTATAGTAAAAAGACGTTAAATACAAGAATGAACGAACACGGAGTGATACACGCACACACTTTTTGTCAATCGGTTCACAAACTCATACTGCATTTATTTATTTACTTATTATTTGTAACATTTCAGAGGATCATACCAATGCTGGAAAAAACCATTCTTTGCCCAAGGGTGAGGTGCAAGGGGGAAAAAATCACAGGACTTATTTTCAGTGACAAGCTTATGCTACAGATGCAGCTTCTGAAACAAGAGGATGGAAACTGAAAAGTTGTTGGACACATGCTGTAACTTGTCTGTATTGATGGCATCATTCTTTTCAGGAAGCCAGGCTATTTTATCTGAATATAGCACTAAGTAGAAACCATGTAACGCACATCACACCTGCCACTTTGTCTACATTTTGCTGATTTTCTGTGAAGTCTCTAAATGATCGCTGTTCTCTTTTTTCCTGTTTATTAAAGGTATGTCTGCACTCTCCAGAAATGCATGGGTGAAAGTAGTTCTGGATTGTTCTGGATTCCGGATTGACAAACTTAATGTAAAGGGTCTTCCAGATTGACGATCTCAACATCTGGATTGCTGTTCTTACATAAAAACAAAAAAAAACTGTACATCGACTCGCCAGAACTTTATTGGTAGGTATATTGCTTACGAGATACACTTTAAAATTGTGTGGAAATATGTTTTGATCTACAAATTGTTCCTCAAAAGTCCTGAACAGCGTTCTTCATTGACTGTCAAGTATGAAGGCCAATGCCAGTTTGTCTGCTTCGAGCGCTTCCTGATGCTACCCCCAAAAAGAAGACTCAGGACTTTTAAGTCCTTGTGAATGTGATTTGGGTTTAAGGTTCTCTGATTCAGCAAATTGGTCCTTTTTTAATATCGTCATATCCTTTTAACTTCTGAAAGGTACTTACAAGTCCTGTTGAATCAATCAAAAAGGCAAGAGATACAGACACGTTTTCTGTGTTGGTAAGTAGTCAGCGGTGATGACCACTGCTAGAGAGACGAAATCTAGATTCTAGCTTGGCTTTACCTAGGCCTAGGCTAGTTCTACTACACAGTCCAGACATCGAGTTGCAAGTTGGTAGCTGACGTCACAGTGTGGCATGGTGGTTTAGATGTGCTATCACAGCATTGTACATAATCTTTCAACGTTCTTTTCTCACCACTGCACATTTCACACTTTGCAGGCAAGAAATTACAAAATATATTTATAAAAACCAAACGGAAGCTTTGTTGATTTGAGAAAAGTATAGGACTTTAAGGTAGGAGAATTTGTGAACTTGCTAACTGAATGAACAGGGCAGATCAGTAATTTCGGTATATGCTGGTGTCTTGGCATTCAGTTCTTTCCTTTCCGTGACTGCTCTTTGTCTTCCTAAGATAAAATAGAAGATAATTTAGTTTAACTTCTGTGAAAGTCAAAATGCCATGGAAATGTTATTTTCAAGAACCTGGTTGACTGTAAGTGTATAAGAAGATAAGATCAAGATCTAACTGAAAAGCATAACTGCATGCTGCCCTACTTGTGGGGTTTCATCAAAGTTTACAATCAATGAGCAAAAAGTGTTCTTAGGCAGCATACCAAGACAGAGAAATAAGAAAAATGAGAGACAGTTCAAGACATACAAATATACCAGATGCATTGTGACAATTTTAATAAAACGAACTTTTTTCTCTGCATCTGTTTCCATGAAAATAGATCTAGATGTAGTTTGCCAAGCATGGTCACTTCCAGTGCCAGTAGCAGCTGTAGGCTAGTTAGGCCTAACTAGCGTTAAAGTCCTTAAGTTAAAATCCTTAAAAAATCACAGTTGCCCCCATATGCTTCAAAAGTGCGTAAATTTGTCTAATATCATACATCAAGAAAAGGTTTTGAGGGAAGGGGCAGAAGTTGTCTGATGAAGAAGGGGTGTTAGAGGCCAAGTGCAAGTACCAACAATGGTATGGGGTTTCGAGATGGGGGAGCTGTCATCACTGGCAGTGCTTCAGTGGCGGCCAGACATATGACCTGTTGACTGCCACCACTCTTTCCTCATGTCCCTGGCGTTGATGTAGACTCCAGTACAAGGCAGTCCACTGTCAGTTGTCTTGTCCCAGAGTCAATCCCTCTCCTACCATCTTCCACCCTTCTCTCTCTCTTCTCTCTCTCTTCTCCTCTCTCTCTCTCTCTCTCTCTCTCTCTCTCTCACTCTCTCTCTCTCTCACACACACACACACACACACAGTTTTCTCGATCTTTACACCAGTTGCTTTTTTGCATCCCATCTGTATCCTTAGTAGGCTATACCCCACCAGCCATCCCCCCCCCCCCCCCCCCCCCCCCCCCCCCCCCCCCCCCCCCCCCCCCCCACACACACACACACCCTCCCTTTTCTGCTATCCAGCTGGATGAATCTCAGCATTCTTGTTTACACTGAGTAAAGAGAGCAAGCGCAGGAGGACCTCCACTTCTCTAAGGGGCCAGCATATATGCGAGGGGCAGATGCCCAACTCCTCCCCTTGCTGGCTTACCTACCCTGACCCAAAGAGGGCAGGTGCGCCATTTACAGTGCAGGGGCGGACTGCACTGAAGCCAAGGCGCGCAAACGTGTCCAACCCATCCAAGTAGGTAACCCACGCTCTAATGACGTCAGCTTACTAGGCTGGGTGAAAAGCGCGAGAGTGCTCTGACTCTGAGACTATCCCTGTCGCCCACATACACATAGTGAAACACAATAGGATTTTGAAGAATCCTTTGTCCCTTTGATAATCGATTCATAAACGAATATGAATTTACAGAGCTCTAAACTACACAGTATTTTGAGAACCCTCCCCAATAATAATTATGAATGGAGACAGTTGAAGGCTTTTATGATCATTTATATTTGGGCACCAGATTCATCATCATCATCAGATGGCCTTAGAGTCGAATTATGTTGGGGGCAGCAACAAATTTTCCATCACACTCCTGTCTGTCCTGGCCAGCTTCCGAAACTGGTCTCCCCCTGGATAAGATTTGAAGGTCTTTCAGCCTGCTCGACATGTCCGACGACTAAGTGTTCTCGAGGCTTACGATCCCGTGTTGCATTTTCCCCTCGTGGTGTCCAACTGGAGGCGGCTGTTCGGTGCAATGTTTCCCTTTCCACAGATAGACGGCAGATATGCCCTATCCATCTCCATACGCCTATTCTTTATATCTGAGAGTCCATGGGCTTTCCTGGTTGCAACGTCAAAAAGTTCTGTGGTATGGAGAGGTCTCCAGGCCAGAAATGTCGCAAATATTCTTCCTGACAATTCTTCGATGTCGGAATGATGAATATTTTGTCAGTGTCACTCCAGCATCATCCTACACTCCGAGCCTATAACAAAATGGGTGGAAAGTACACAGCTCCGGTATAGTCTTAGTTATGTGTCCCTTGGTGCAGTGACTGGCTGACGATTTCCATACGATTTTTCAGATTTTCTGGTAAGTCATATGCTTTGCTTTGGCTATCCGGGTTCTTGATGTCGCTTGCCGTGCTCCGCCGTGATGCCTAACAAGTGCTCCCGGAGGTACTTGGAACTCTTCAGTTGCTGGTAACACGGATCTCCATTCACTGTTTACCTGGGTGAGGAGTTCAGAACGTTCAGTTGAGTCCTCCCTTTCTGTCATCATTCAGATACTGATTTTTCAGGCGCAACTTGCTGTGCGAAAAAGTGCTACTATGAAATGTGATGGTGTGTATGTGACGAGCAGTGCCAGATGCGGTCTGCAAAATCTATGCTCTTCAAAGCGTTGGAAGAATGGGGACCATCTGATGCCCCGTGACTGGTCAAGAGCTGTTGTCTGTCTTCATCAACCCAACAATTGTACAGTATTGAAGAGTAGTGCTGACATCTGGGCAGCCTTGTCTGAAGCCAAGTTTTGTAAAACTGAACCTGTTTTGCTGTGTTTCCCTAACTCTGCCACATTAAAGACATGTTTAGAGCTCTTAATGACTAGGATAAACTCCTGTGGAATTCCGAGATGTGCTCCGGATTAATTCCGCCATACACTTTCTCGATGAATGCGTCAAGTCTTTTATTTCAAACATCACATGCAGATATGGATATACATCGTCTCTGCAATATCCCGTGCACTGTTACGATGAATGTTGCGCAGGGTGACGATCTGAGGTTATGCCAACATTACTTCAGGACTAGAAAAACCTGCCATTTCTTTTCTGAAGTTGTGTATGAGTCCACTGCTCTGAGATGCGAACCGATGATGGAACTTTGTCCAGAATCTTGCTGGGTGAACATGTAAGCAGAGGGATTTCCACTCCAGATGTTACCTTTGTTCAGGGCTCCTTTCATGTGGGAGGAAAATAAAAAAAAAAAAAAAAAATCTTCAACGATTGACTCTCAGTCCAATTTCTGCTGTGTAGCTGGTTTCTTTCTTCCTCCCATATACTGAAAAAGTAGTGGGCTTGTAGAACTTTAGAATGCAAAACACTGGCTCTGGAGGTGGCTGCCTGGCCAAGCAAAAAGTTCTGCGTTGTGGTTGTCACTGCCAGCTGTGCTTTTTCCATATCATGAGAGAGAGCTGAATTGCTGCTAATAGATCTCTTCCTCTCTGTGTGTGGTCTGTTCACATTGAGTGACATCAGCGATCAGATCTTGTACAACTTCCTCTTTCAGTTTGTGGTGGTCAATTTGAGAACTTTTCACTCGAAATGAAACTGCCCAACTTGCATCTAGTGTTCTGGGGCTTCCTGTGGTAAGTTATTTTGGCCCTAGTTTATCAAGGGATTGGTGATTCGTAAATTGTGCCTCCGGTACTATGCACACTGAGACAGTCTTGGATGATCTTATTACACCTGTCCTTGCTCTCCCCTTTGCGGCTGCGGGTCCGGGAATCCTCTGCATGGTCTGCAATAACATCCAATGGATAGGTACGCTTGACTGTTCTTGTCAAATTTCTTCAAGTTTGTTTGCTTCTCTGTACTGTATTATGCATACCTTCTCTTATCCCGGCTCTGAATTTGTCTCAAATATTTGTAACTCTTCAGTTCCTCGGGGGTCCTGGTTCTCAATGTGCATTGCCAGCTGTCTCGCTGTAATCCACCTTTTTTTCCTTCCTCTGTCTCTGTCCTAAAGCACGCTTTTTCTGCTGGCTTGTGTGTAGCTGTCCTGACGTTGTTTCCACATGGTTTTATATAGTCGTGTCAGGAGTGTGGTAGTTTTCAGTATTCTAACCAGTGCTTGAAACTGTTTTTAGAGCTGGTAGGGTGAAAGCAGCTCTTACTTTGGTGGTTTGCGACAGCTCTTTCCCCCATCAAAATGTTGATGTCTTAGGTTCCCATAATCCATTTTTCTCAGCGATCACATTTTAGGGTTGCAGTGACAAGGTGTGAACACTGTCAACATTGGCTCTCTCCTTACATTTACATCTCCAAGGGGGAACAGAATGACAGTTGCAGACCAGGAAAAGATGAGAAAAATCAAATGGGAAGATGCAGCCGAATTACACGGATATAAATCTGCCAGAACTATAAACGAGAGAGTGGTATGAAAAGAAATCTGAGCGCTTGATTTGTTTTGCTCTTACAAGATTCAGCGCGTATATAAATTCCTACATTATTATTATTATTTATTTACATCTAGGAGCGAGTCTCCTACCCATGTCCCCAGTTAAACATCAGGTGGGTCAATCTGGTTTTGTCTCTCATTGGGGGGAACACCTGGTAAGCTAGTGGATGCTCAAAGGGTTATGCACAATAATGGTCCCCCACCAAGCTGGCCAGGTACGGTAGTTTGAGTCATGCAGAATTCCACACACTTTCTCATCCCGTATGATCATTTGTGCAGCCACATCCTTACTTTTCCTTTCCCATGGCTCTTTTCTTGGTTTGAGTTGAGTCTTTTCCCCGACTTTTGCATTTAGTGTCACCCATCACTATCCTCATGTCATTGGTATTGGTGTGTTTTCCCATTCAAGCCGTAATTGTTTCATAAAATGTGTATCTTTGCATTCTTCTCCACTGACATTGGTTAGGTGCATATCAACTGTATGATTTGTGGTATTAACATGTTTAAACCTTTCATTCTTCTATCCTCACATCCTGCTGTTGATAATGTTTCCGACTACCGCATCAGGCAACATTCTCCTTTCCTTGTCTTCATGAATGATTGTCTACTACCCGTCATGGTGGGTTGGATGTCTTCTTCTAGAACCACTGTACAGCACTGTCTCTCCTTTGCTGGCTTCTGTATAGTTGCCGTGATCCTGTCCCATCGTCTCTTCACTGATTCCGAGAGAATATTAGAATTGTAGCGCTCATCTCTCGCGTGTAAACAAGCCACTAGTTTTTCCTCTGCTCAAAACATGGTTTCTCCTCACATTCCAGAATCACAGAGCTCTTTTTTGGGTCTATATTTTTGGCTTATGACTCCATCTTCCTGAGTCAATGGCTTCCCTTTGTCGGCTTTCACCACCACTGTGACATTCATGCGAGATATCTTCACCGATGAACCATCTGGGAAGCCCGTCACACCCTCTTAAGACCCAGTATTATAGTTGTGATTGTTCCTTTTGATGCCGAGTTTCCGTACAAACGTATTCTTTATACAAAACAGGGTGTTAGCCCTGTGGTCTAACCCCCAACCTGGGTGAAGTGGTTTCCACCTTGTTTCGCACATTTACGACAGCCAGGTTGGAGGGAGAGATCCTAATACCTTGCGTATGCACGCATTTTGTACAAGCATAGTAACCCGTTGCTGACTACCCTGTGATTCCCACGGGTTAATTTGGTAGTGTTCTATTCTCCGTTGCACACATTGTATGAGTGTTTATAAATGCAGAGATAAAAAATAAAGGTTGGTTGTGTTTGTTGCTTTCCCCAGCTGTTACACAAGGTGTTGGCTGCAGGATCACCAACACCAGGAAACGATTGCACTTTGACTCACTCATATCCACCTGGGATCACTGTGAGATAGGAAAGCACACCAAGAATGGAGGTTAGCGTGTGTATGACTAAATTTCAAGTACCCTTTCGTAAATAGGCAAGCCATACTCCGACCTTTAAGAGCTGAGTTTTTTCCTCCTATTTAAAAGAGAGAGTGCAGGTTGATTATTAAGACGCTTATCATGGCAGAAAGTGCAATCTCAACACAATATTTAGTACAACATAACAACATTTAGTGTAGGCCTTGGCATTTAAGCTGACATCATAACTGACACAGTGCTTTTGACCTAGGGCCAGGAGTAGCTAAAAATATTGATAAGAGTGTCTCTTATAAAAAGTGAGAAATTAAAAAATTGAGGACAAAAGACCTTGAAAAGTCCTTCAAATTTTCCTTTCCAAATTTCCCAGTATTAAACAAAAACCCTGCAGTTGCACTTTTGTAAAACACTCAGACACTGGAGTTAGCCATGGCAGTCAAAGATCAAACCAACAAGTGATGCTGACAATGACCGTTTAAAGGCTGAGGTCATGTAGGCATTAGAGGTTGTTGACTGCCACTACAGCTGCAGATTGTCTGAGCAGAGTGGAGAATTCTTCAGACCTTCTGCATGTTATGATCCTCAAGGTATTCTATAAAGTCATGATGGCAAAGATCCTTTTTAATTGACTTGGTGTCCTGATAAGTCCTTTAACCATCTTGACCCGACAGTAACGGAGGCTGCCGCTAGATTCCAATATGACCGCAGCCGACAGTTGGTGCTGCCCACGTGGGCAGTACTTTTCCATCACACACAGATCTCGTGGTTTTTACACAGTGTGTCTGAAAATTGGTGGGGCGATGCAGGGAGGGTGTCAGAGGGTGCCAGTGATAAATTTAGACCACTAGCATGCGTGTAGTGGGGAGGGAAGGAAGAAATAACAGCCAGCGACCTGAACGCTTTTCAATGGTGCAGCGTGGTAGAAAAAAAATGGCATTTTCTTTGGTAGCAGACGATTCATCTGTTTAGTGAGACGATTAATTGAATGTTATTGTCTTGGAAGTAGAAACATTTGAACGAGAATTGTTAAGTGAGTCCGATATTAAAGGATTACGAGGAAGAGGAGGAAGGAAATGCTGCAGTTAGGGAGAAGAGTGAGCCAGAAAATAACGTGCTACACGGCACATTCCTGACCTGTGCTACACACACTGACTGTGGAGAAATTTGACCTCCCGGCCGGTCCGCGGCATAGACGCCTGAAAACGATGCCTTTTGACTGTTTTCTCATTATTACCACACTTTTACTTTGAAACTGCAATGGCAGAAACGAACAGATATGCCGATAACGAAAATAGCAAGAAGGAAAATAAAATAGGTCTCCGGTCTGCCAAGGTTTGACAGCTGACAGCAATGGGTACACCCCCCACACATCCATAACTTGTGCTTTTTGTGATGTGATGTGACCCTGTGCCATCACTACGACTACTTTAGAGACTACCAACATTAAAATTTTGTAGGGTTACAGAAGTTCTGTGTTGTTTCGAATTTGTCACACTGGTGACAGTGTGACAGTCATGTACAATAACACACTTCTGTACACTTAACAAACATGTGGTAGCACACACAGATATGAACTGCAGTATAAAGGCCACATGTTGATTGAATATTACTTGTTTTCAAAGAAAAAATAGTTAAACAAAACTTTGTCTCCTCGAGACATACCATAAAACAACAGGTGCTATGGGGACATTGTGTGACACATCCTTGAAGCACTATTGCACATGATCATTGGTAAACACCAGCTGGGTATCACTTCCTTATTTGACACTAACATGCTTGAACTATTGTCAAATCCATGCAGGATTTGCCATTTTATCATCTATACCATATTTTTACCTGTGATTGGTGACAAATAAGGTGACAATGACAAGACATCTGGTGACCAGACACATAAACTTGCGCCTAAATGCAAGTACAAAGACATACCTAGCTTGTGACAAAATTTCAGCTTGATAACTTGTCATGCACACACACAATTGTCTTAGGAGTAAAGCATGTCAGATGGAGGTAGAAAACCTTCAAAGAATTCAAAATCTACAGGCAGTTTAGCTCTGTAGATTCCAACAACAAGAGGGTTAAAGGTCCCCCCCCCCTCCCCCCCTTTTTTTTTATTGCAATGTTTTAATGTGTGAATTACTTTGGTCAACAGCAGTATCACTATACTATTATACAAATACAATTATCTGGGAAAACTTCGATGTTTGTGTTGAAAACAAGAAGAAGATTCAGTGGCAGAGGGATTTGCTTCCACCTAACATGGACCACTTGCCTCACCAAGACCCAAGGACTTTCCTTCACTCTGTGCCTGTTGGTTTTTGTTTGTTGGATTTTTCAAACAAAGCAAAAATAGTCCAGTGCCAATAACTTTGGGGCAAAACAAGTCAGGGCCCACAAAGCTATCAAAACTTGTAAAAAATTTTATTAAAATTTTAAAAAATGATTTATGAACTGCAACAGAACATTAACTGTACTTCCTTCTGGGGCCTTGAAGGTTTTGTGCGTGTTCTCAATTATCCAACACCCTTGCTGAAGGAAGACTTTGCAAATATCTGTGACTGTTTTGAATGTGTGGGGGACACAAAAATGTATGGTTTCAGGTTGAGAGATTTTTTCCTTTCAAACCCCCAAAAAAGCTTGCATGCTTTTTTAATGTCTTTTAATTTTTTACCCTCGTGTCCAATCTGAATCCAGATTGTTGTGTTGCACACGCCCGCACACACACACACACACACACACACATTCCTCTCTTTTTCTTCCTTTTTTGTCATGTTTCCCAAGGGGGTTTGAATTCATGACCCTTCTCCATCTCTCCTCCATCTCTTTTCTGTTTTAAAATTTTTATATATATATATTATATATATATATTATAATATATATTAATAAAATATATATATATTTATTAATAATATTACATTCAAACAATTGAAAGAATGAAAGAAAAAAAAAAAATTCTTGACACTGATGGGTCCCAAACAGGGTACTTTGTGAATTTTCGCACTTTAGAAATAGGGTTTTAAAAAATATTTTGGCTCTTCATATTTTTTTCTTCTATTGATCAGATTATTTTAATTGTTTGGTTCCATATTCTGTGTAGTAGGAAAGAGAGCTTGCTGATTTAGGGTTGTACCTTGCTATTTGAAAGAAATATATCTGTAAAAGTTGGCCAAATTATACGTTTCCGAGCACTTCACATAGTGTCAATTTCAAAAGGCTTTATACTTGAAACTATTTAAATATCACCTTAGTTTTTTTGTTTATGTTCTTTTAATAACGCATTTCAAAGCAATCAAATAACCCTACTCATAAAAAAGTTTGCTGCGTTTACTGTCTGTCTGTCTCTCTCTCTCTCCTCTGTAATTTGGCGAGAAAAAAACTCGATTTGCTTTACGTCTTGTTTCATCTAGATCTATTCCCCAATTAAATACAAATTTGACTTTGAAACCCCCTCCCCCCCCCCCCTCTCTCTGTCTCTCTGTTTTCTTTCTCTTTTCTCTTTAATTGGAAATCTCAGCTGGTACCATCACATACCCCATCGTGCAAATAATGTCTCAAGAGTATACCAATTGACTAAAAATAAAATATTTCTTGACTTCATTAAAGAAAACTATTCTTTCAAGCTTATTACAATCTTCAATAGATTATGCTTCAACCCGTGGGATTCTCTAGTGCAAACACTTGAACCATATTAAGTCTGTATAAACGTCCTTTAAACTGGTTCTTCTAAGAAACACCCTACAAAGAAGTGGTTAACTCAGTTAATATTCTTCCCCTACACCAAAGATAAGATTTAACAAAGGATCATGATGTTAAGAAAAATGACAGAACTTTTCCCTCCCTTAAAGACAAGTTCCCATTGATCACTCCAGAAATACTGCAAGCCGAGTGTCCCAATCCCAAGAATGATTGTTCAATCTACTTACCTACTCATGCCCTGTCTGGGAACTCCCTTCCTACTCATTAGACACCACCAATCACTAACATCTTCAAAACCCTTTTTTCATCCCTTGATGCATCAAAATAAAAACCACAATTGTCTGTTGGAAACAAATAAATATATCCTCCCTACATTATACCAATATCCCCCTCTCTCTCCTCTCTCCCCCCCCCCCCCCCCCCCCCCCCCCTCTCTCTCTCTCTCTCTGTATAATTGTGAATGTTTTACTTGTATATCGCTGTTGTGTTATTAAAAAATGACTTTAAAATGGTTTGTTCTCCTTTTTTTAGGGGAGGTTCTGCTTTGTTTGGTTCTTTTTTGGGTTTTGGGGGTTGTTGTTGTTGTTGTTGTTGAGGGGAACTACTGGGTGTCACCTCTCCCCTTGTTGTTGTTCCCGGCTTTTGTTTTGCTTTTGGGTTTCCCTTGCTATTTTTTTCGGTTGTTTCTGTGTTTTCTGCTTTGCTTTCTTCCTTACTTGTTCTACTTTTTTTTCTTTTTCTTTTTCTCTTCGGTGATTTTTGTGGGGATTTTTGTGTAGTTTTTTTCCATATACTGTGTAAGTGTATTGCAAATAGGCTTTATTTATTTTATTATCACATATACCCTTTAAAAGGGTGGGGACTGGATGTAAAAAAGCACATGGGTGCTTATTCATTATCCTCGAAATAAAAAAAATTTGTCATTGTCCTCTCTCTCTCTCTCTCTCTCTTCTCTCTTCTCTCTTCTCTCTCTCTCTCTCTCTCTCTCTCTTCCCCTGGTCACAAGTGCTTACTGCATATTAACTGAAACACTTAAAGTGAATATTTAATCCTTTCTGCCTACGTATCTGCTTGTTTGTTGTGTTTCTCTTCCTTGAATAAAATAGCAGAAACTAAGAGTACTGAGGGTACTGTGAGCAAATACTACTTGTCCCCTTTTTATGAAGGGGGGGGGGGGGGGGCATTTTAGTGGGCCCTTGTTCCCCTTTTTTAAAATCTTAGAATCAACACTGATCTTTGCAAGCATACTCAATTCACTTCTGTTTAAACTTTCTGAAAAATGTTAGATTAAAAAAAAAAATTATTTGTTTCTTCCTCGGCTACAGCTCCAAGGTTTGCTAATGGTGACATTTTGTGACTATTTGCCCACCATGAAGGTAACCCACATTCTGACTTCAGTCCAACATTTCAGCTCAGTTAAACATCCCCCCCCCCTTGGCTCTCTGTTAACAGCTGTCCAAAGCCAAGCACAAGCCTCCTCCACTGACGGTCAACCCGCAAGTTCTTCAGGGCGCGGTCCCTTCCCCGAGTTGTGGCCCCGGGTCGGCCCCAGGCTCGGCCAGTGGCCCGCGTCGCAGCATCTTCAAGAAGAACAAGGACGACGGCATGGACAAGTAGGTGGTGGCTGACTGGCTGAAGGCTGGATGGCTGGCTGGCTGGCTGGCTGGCTGACTGAATGAATGAATGAATGAATGGCTGACTGAATGGCTGACTAACTGACTGACTGACTGGATGTTGGATTTTTTTCCTCCCGACCTCTGGGGTTTGCCAGTGGTGAGATGTTTGTGAATGCCAACCATTTTTTGTTTTGTTTTGTACACCATTTAGGTAACTGCATTCCAACTTGGGGGGGGGGGGGGGGGTGGGGGGTGTATGGGTTTGCAGTCTCATACGGACTTTTGGGGGAGTGGAGTCAGTACTGATGTAAATGCCATGGGGGACAATCCCCTTAAAAAAAAGGCATCTGGTCTGGGGGGTTTAGCTTGAACTTACTTGATTCCAGGCCATCAATTCATGAGTGCCAAAACGCTGTAACCACTGGGTTAAATCCCCCCACCCCCACCCCCTCAAAATGTGTGATGAAGAGAACATGAAAAATCTCTGTGCCTGTATGCGTTTCTGTCATTATCATTTGCAAAGTATTGGCGTTTTCAATTGTTTGTTTGGAAATGTGTAGAATGCTGATGAGTTTTTAATGATTCTGGGGGCTTTAAAACTCTGAGAGCTGGAAACAAAACACCCAACCCTCTGGTGTTTATTACTTCAATGGTGGGTGGGTGGTATGATGAGATCGTTGAAGAAAAGCGGGGTGGGGAGAAGAGGAGAGATTTGAAAGTATTTTGGTAACAGCAGTTTTTTCTGAAGACGTGTACGGTTGAAATGTACGTCTCCCTCATCATTGTCATTATCGTCATCATCATTTATTATTATCTAATTCTTATTTTTCATTTGTATTATTTTTTTGTTTTGTTAACATTATTATACTTATTCTTATTATATCCTTAACGGGATTATTTATATAATACAGTACTAAATTATACAACTTCGAAACCACCCTAGTCCACACCTTAAAAACACTTCTACACGTCTGACTCAGGGAAAAAATTTTCCCCGCTCTCTCTTCTCGAAATTATCTTTCAGCCTTTGACACTATAGACCACTCAATTCTTCTCTCCTGTCTCAAAAAAACTTTGGGATTAAAGGCACAGCCCTCACGTGGTTTTCATCATACCTTACAGATCGATTCCACACAGTTGCAGTAAAAAAAGATTCAATCACCCCCTGTAAAACTGGAATGTGGAGTCCCACAAGGATGAGTTCTCAGCCCTGTTCTTTTCACTCTCTACACCGCTCCTCTTTCACACATAATAAATCGTCATCAGATCAACCATCATTTTTATGCAGACTACTCTCAAATTCTTAGCAGTGATACTCCTGAAAATCTGCCTTCTCTCTTGATTAATATGTCCTACTGCCTTCAAGTATCCAAAATTGGTGATACAGAACAAATTACAGCTAAATGCAATAAAAACCCAAGCCATGCTTGTAGGGACCCAAAAACAAACTCTCTTCCATCACAACATCTTCAATAGAATTAGGCAATACATCAGTCCTCTAGCCACTGCTGTGAAATATCTTTGGGGTCATTATAGACAACACACTCTCCATGCAAAAATTAATCACCCAGACCTGTCTGTCATGCTACTATCAATTGTGGCGCATCATTTCAGTTTGAAAGTAACTGTCCACTGATGCAACATCCAAACTAGTCACATCTCTCATTCTCTCACGTCTGGACTATTGCAATTTCTTTTGTCTGGTCTGCCAGCATAATCAATCCACTCCCTTCAACGTATACAAAACTGCAGCTCGACTAGTTTCCCCAGAAAGAAAAAATCTGAGCAACATAAACCCCTCTCTTGCGATCTCTCCACTGGGTGCCTGTGCCACAAAGAGTAAACTATGAGATATGTACCCTCTGTTAAAAAATGTCTCCACAAAACAGCACCCTCCTACCTCTGTGAAAAGTCTTCACCTGTACACTCCTTCACGTTCCCTCCGCTCTGCTGCAGACACCTTGTGCTTAAGAATACCTAGATTCAAACCAATCCCCCTTTAGCTGTCGCTCTTTCTCTGTTTCTGATCCATCAATCTGGAATGACCTCCCTCTCACCCCTTTCCCAAAAGCCTTCTTATGGGTGGTGGGTTTTAAATCCGGGCCCCAAGACATATTTATTTCAAATCTAAGATTCTCCCCTCTTGTTCCATTCATTTTGTCCCTGCCTCAACAGACAAAACCCATTTACCCTGCCGGAGTGTACAACCCTTTTTTGTGAGGTGTATGTGCGTGCATGTGTGAGTGTGGTGTATATATTTGAATTTGTAAAAAAATTTAACTGGCTGCATGTGAATGAGTAGGATGAATGAAAGCGCTTTGATTTGTTTTTTGGTAAGATACAGCGCTATATAAATTCCATGTATTATTATAATTATTATTGTCATTGTTATTATCATCATTATTGTCATCCTCATCATCCTCATCATTAATATTATCATCATGATGTCTGGTATGTGTGTCATTGCAGGGTTCTGGAGCAGGTGGACTTTGAGCGGCAGTTTGAGAACTTGCCCAAGTTCATTCCTGAAGACAGCGAGTCCACCACACCCCTCCCCCAGAGTCCTCGAGCTATCCTCAACGTCTACAAGAAGAAGAAGAAAATTTCCAACCTGGGTGAGTGAGCGAACGCCTCTTGTATATATCTATACCCACAGCAGTCTCTCTGCCCCTGAAATTCATCTTTTTTCTTCATTGGAACACTCGGACAGAAACTATTGTTGTCTGTCATATGAGCAAAAATGCGTTGCGCTCCCGTTGAACCACCTGACAAGTCAGGCCCAGCGCATCTGACTTTGGTGTGGGAGAGAAGTGTTATCTTTTGTGTCTTCCTGGAAAAATGGTGAGAGAATAGACAAAGAAGGCAAAAAAATAAACAAGAAGATGACAGGAAGAAAAGGAAGAAGGCAGAAACAGAGAGAGGGGTAGAAAGGATGAAATTCTTTGCACAGAATTTCCAGAAGGTGGAGATGCTATTTATTGTCATCACAAGCACCAGACATCCCCCCAGGGGAATGGGCCTGAAATAAGTGTTGGGGTGGTGTCCTATAAGGGAAAGTGCCTTTCCCATTAATGAAGCATCATTTAAAGACCATTTTGTTTTTCAACAGACACTATAATGGAGTGGTTAAGGCCATTCTACTTCAATCCTGAGGGTCCACGAAGTTGTGGGTTTGAATCTCGGAGTCAGCATCTTATGAATTAAGGGTGGGGATTTTTTATGATCTCCCAGGTCAGCTTCATGTGCAGACTTGCCAGTGCCTTAATTCCTTTCATGGAAATACACATGCAGAAGATCAAGTACACACATTAAAGATCCTGTGATTCATGTCGGTGTTGGATGGGTTACGGAAACCTAAAACACAACCCAGCATGCAGCCTGTACAGTAAAATGAGCTACTCGGAAGCTGGAATGTGTCGGCTGAAGCCTGCTGCAGAGGAGAGAAGCAGAGACAGGAATCAACCTAGGAGTTTCTAGATGGGTGCGTTTATGAGTTTCTAGACTGGCATGTTTGTGAGTTTCTAGACAGGCATGTTTGTGAGTTTCTAGACGGGCATGTTTGTGAGTTTCTAGATGGGCATGTTTGTGAGTTTCTAGATGGGCATGTTTATGAGTTTCTAGATGGGCATGTTTATAAGTTTCTAGATGGGCTTGTTTCGGAATTTCTGTGAGTTTCTAGGTGGGTGCGTTTATGAGTTTCTAGATGGGTGCGTTGAGTTTCTAGATGAGTGTGTTTATGAATTTCTAGATGGATGTGTTTATGAATTTCTATTAATTTCTAGATGGGTGTGTTTATGAATTTCTATGAATTTCTAGATGGGTGTGTTTATGAATTTCAAAATTAAAATAGAAAAGGGAGGTACCTCCTGACTGTCCAGACAAAATTGGTAGCTTCAATTCCCAAGTGTATCCCCAAAGTCGGAATGCAGCTACCTTAACGGTGGGGAATAAAGCAGTGGCATGCGCAAAAATATCACCATTGGTGAACCTTTGAGCTGAAGCCAAGGACCCCCCCCCCCCTCCTTCCCCCCCCAAAAAAAAAACTAGCAAAGAAAAAAAAGACCACCTATCATCATCCCTTAACATGGCATCCATTAAGGAAAAATGTAGAATGTTTCTCTTACTTACCACTGTAAACCAAGTATTTTCTGCCATGTCCTTCAATTTCACACCTACTGACTTTAAAAAATAATAAAAAATCAAAATATAAATACAGATCTGCATGAAACTTTCTGTGCTTGTGTAGTTTTTAATAAAAAACAATATTTCTTCATATGACTCTTGTGTGACTTGTTGTTGTGGAATGCTGATGGCGATAATGTTGCGGTTGTTGTTGGCTACGGTGGTTATGCAATAATAATAAAAAGTATGTCTATTTCAAGAGGTAAAGAATCGTAGAGATGAAGTAAAATAAAATCAAACATGCAAGCATGCACACTCACAAACAAGCATACAGGCTGACGAACAAACAGCCATTGAAATCAGGTCACGGTTTGTTCCAATTTTATTTTGCACTTCATCAGTGAAAAACAGAGAAAAAAACCCATCATACTACCCACGAGTCACTAGCATCATTTTGCAAGTTTCTGGAGCCACAATTTTCACGAAATTCTTTCATTTTAAGCCAGTCAGTCATATGACCCCCTCGGCAGGATCGTTGTTTACACCACTGTCATAGTCATCTTCATCACTCAAATCACCAATAAACACAGCACATCGATCCCACTCTGCAACTCTTGAATCCTCTGTGCAGCTTCTAAGTCCATTTCAGTCCACAAAAGTCAGATTCTGCCGTTTTCACAGAAAATCCTCCAAAAAGTTCGTTGAAGCAGTTGCCATCTTGATGCAGCTCCCTCCAAAAATCGTCACTCTATGACATCACTGTAAAGTTGAAAAAATCAGCACAAAAATCGATCAACTGAAGCGAAAATTGCAAATGGCGGCAGCTACACTATCTGGGAGCTCACTGCGCATGTCTAAAGCGATAAGGGGTGTGAGACCATGGTGTATAAATAGTACAAAGGGAGATGGGAGCAGGAGGGGGGGCGGGGGGGTTGTGCCTAAAGGTATCTGGCGGCTTTGTGGATCAAGTAGTAAGCAAGTAAGTCAACCCGCTGACGGTAGTAGGAGAGTTAAAGACTTTGCTTGTAACAGGCATATTCAGAATTCATGCTGTGACACTCTACTTGCTTCTGATGCAAAAAAAATCTCCCCCTCACTTTTCTTAAATTTATCTGCAGCAATCGACATTAAATCCTCATTCTTCTTTCTCGCCTCCAAAATACGTTTGGTATTGGCACACCCCCCCTGGTTTACTTCATACCCACAGACCGGTTCCAGAAAGTTATTGTAAACAAAATTCAATCAAAACCTTCAAAAATGGAATGTGGGTCCCACAGGAATCAGTCCGGGGCCCTGTTCTTTTTACCTCACATGCTCCACTCCACATATAAAAAAACCACCATTTGATCATCATTTGTATGCCGATGATACTCACTTCAGTGCAGTGATAGTTAAAAAACTTGCCTTCCTCCTACAAATATGTCCACTGCCCAAGACATTCAAAACGGATGATCAGAAAAATTACAATTTAAATGCTGAAAAAACCGAGGCCAGCTCATAGAGCCCCAACATAAACTTTCCTCTACGAAAAAACTCAATAGAATTCGCAATGCTCATTCCTTTGCCAACTCTGTGAATTTTTAGGAGTTTTCTTGAAAAACCACACTCTCTATAAAAAATTATCACCCAGACCTCCACTTTCAAATATAAATTCAGCGCATAAGCCCGATTCGAAAGTATCTGGCCCCTGATGCAACTTCCCCGCTTTTTACATTTCTCATTTTTTCACGTTTTGATACTGTAATTTTCCTTTGGTTGGCCCCACCAGCACATCTATCCCTCTTTCACCACACAAACTCGCGCTCAACGGCCTAAGAAAAAAAAAAATTTAAAAACATCACCCTCTTCTGCGATCTCTTCATGGCGTCTGCTCCAAAGACTGAAGATAAGATAATACCCTGTTCAAAAGTCTCCACAAATCTGACCCTCTTATCTCTGTAACTGTCTTTACCGGTACACCCAGTCCGTTCCCTTCGTTCAGCTGGGGTACTTTGTGCTTTCAAACCAGATTTTTAAAAAAACCACTGTTGGCCCTCGCTCTTTCTCTGTTTTGGGCCATCCCCCTGGGAAAGACCTCCCCTTTATTACCAAAAGCCTTCACTTATGCCTTCAAATCCACCCTCAAAACACACTTATTTCCTACCTGAGACTTTCCCCTACATATCCATCTCTACTTTTCAACAGCATCTTTCACCTCCTAAGTGTGTTCGCGAGTGTGTGTGTGTGCGTACGTGGATTTGAAATCTGTTGTTCATTATGTTTAAGGAGGGTTGCATGCGTGTAAATGATTTGAGTGCAAGCGCTTCAATTTGTTTGATTTTTTAAAGATTCAGCGCTATATAAATTCCATATATTATTATTATTGTTATGTTCCAGTTTATCTAGCAATTTGTCCACAAACTATTCTGTTTCCATATTTTTGTGTGTGTGTCATTTGACAGTGAAGGGAGACAACCCAGAGACAGAGACAAAGCTGTCAAGTGGGTCTGAGACGACCACGCCAAAGACTCCTCGCAGCGGGATGTTCGAAGACGCCAAGTTCTTCGGCAGCAACTTTAACCTGGATAACCTACCTGAAGAATTTCTGAAGGCCGGTGTCTCTGCTAAAGGTGTGTGTGTGAGAGGGGGGGGGGGATGTCTAGCGAGGGGGTGTGAGTGTGTGATGTAGCCCAAGTGGGTGGGTGTGTATGACTGTATGTGTGTGAGTGAGAGATAGAGAGTAAGAGTGCATTGTGAATTTGTTTTCTTGTTTCTGAGGTGGTCCGTCATATAGTTATATCTTTTTTGTTCATGCATGTTCTTTCTTTCGGAATATTCCGGGATGACATAGGTGATCGTAATTGAAAGCTCACTTTCGCTTTGAAAGGTCAGCCAATGAATGTTAAGGCCGTTGTAGGGCCACAGAAAGGGGTGAAGGTCATTCGACACACAAGCAGCGAAGAACCTGATTGGTTAACTCTGGTAGCACTGAATAGACAGCAACAAGGCTCAGTCTCTATTGGCTGAATTAACATTGACTAGCGTTGTTTTGGACCAGGGTGGGCTCAAACAACCCTTGATATTGATATATAAAACTGAATTATGTGTGTAAAGCTATAAATCACTGGAAAGAACAGATAATATGCTTTTAAATGAGTGTAATTTTATAATAGTGTGTAGCGTTTATGATTGTGTAAAAAAAATTAATTTTTTTAATCGTGTGTGCACTACCAATCACTGTTGCATTGTCAGGGCCCCGGATCGATTTTAACACGATAAGCAAAGTTCTTGCGGTGCATAAATGTCATGATAAAGTAAATACTATTTCTTGACATTAGTTTTGAAAAAATAAGAAGTTTGTATTGCTTTATCGGTCATCAAATACTCAGAAAAGTTCAGTGAAAGGATCGATGCCATTGCGACCGTCATGGTGGAATGTGCGAAGTGGTGGCTTTCTTTGACGAAATTACAAAGATCACTTGATTTCATGTGATGCAAGGTACTCAGCAGCATAGCGATTTGACTCAACAACAGTTATTTCGAAGCCTCGTTGCGTCAAAATAAAGTAAAACAATTTGTGACGTCAAAACCGCCGAGTAGCGAAGAAGTCCATCCAGCAAAACTAGCACTGCTCGATTCAGTCGGATCGCGATCGATTTTTACCAAGTTTTTCAAAAATATTCCACAATCCTTACCTCATCGTCTCTCTCATTGTTTATTTCAACCAAATCCAGCCTCTAAAACTCCTCCTCGCTGTCAATATTGTAAAAAATCTCGAAAAACGCTTGAAGAAATTCTGGTGCAAACGCTGGCCGCCATTTTTGTTGAAGATGATCTCAGCTGGTCCGAAAAAAACAACAAAACCACTCTTAACCAATCAGATTCTTCGTTGCTTGTGTGTATCGAACGACCTTCACCCCTTTCTGCGGGCCTACAACGGCCTTAACATTCATTGGCTGACCTTTCAAAGCAAAAGTAAGCTTTCAATTACGATCACCCACGTCATCCCGGAATATTCCAGGATCCGCCACACAGCTTAGACCCACCTTTACCGGAATATTCCGGGAACTGTGCCACTAGGGTTATGTTGGTAGGCTACCCCCAGGGCCCAACAAGCCCTCTTCATAATAAAGCAGGCTCATCCTGCTCTGTTGTCCTCTTCCATTACGTCATCTTCCAAGAGGCCTTGTACTCCAGAAACAAGTGATGTGATTGGGACAGAGATCGTTGAGGAGATAGCAGACACCACGGCCCATCAGGTTCAGAGCTGGAGATCTGGGAGACAAGTAGCCTTGGCTTGAGAACATGAACATGGCTATCTATCGGCTGTGTTTCAAACATGGAGAGAACAATGCATTCACTAAAGAAGATTGGGCTAATCACAGAACAGCACTTAAAGCATCACACAAAAACACTGCCCATCACCAGAGGCTGTTCAAGATAAAACTTCAGAAAGACTTCCATCAGTTAGACAACTCTCTCTCCTCTCTCTCTCTCTCTCTCTCTCTCTCTCTCTCTCTCTCTCTCTCTCTCTCTCTCTCTCTCTCTCTCTATCTCTCTCTCTCTCCTCTCTCTCAATGTACTACCCCCCCACCCCCACCCCCTCCTGTTTCATATCAGAACTATCCCACCTTCACTAACCCATGTCCTATCACCCTGCTAAAGTAAACGACCTGTGTGAGTGTGTGTGTGTGCTTTTGAAAAACATTTGATTTTTGAAATTTTATTTCATAGATTTTGTTGTTGTTGACTTCAATTTTACGTCTGTTCACTTCTATTAGACGAGGGGGAACAAATGGAGGGGTGGATGTCTTATTAACAACAAAAAATAGACAAATTTAAAATAAAAAAATTTTAAAAAGTTAAACCAACGATGCTTTTACAAAAAAAATCACATAAAGAAACTTGGCAATGCAACAGGAATTACAAAAACCTAAAAACAAGTCATTAACGTTAATGCAACTATAACAATTGTCCTAAGGGACTGCGATAAAGGCCTTTCACAATTTCAAATGCTAGTTTTAAATTATTGAATATGCTGGTAAGGGAATTTGCAGAAAAAATGGGGCATGAAAGGTTTTACACTCTGGCAGTCAAAAAGTATATGAGTATTGGTGATATTCTCACCACATAGACATTTACCATTTTTGCTGAATTTGGTTATGAATGCATTTAGTTTCATTCTATAAAATAAAGCAGTAATTCTTCTTGACGTAAAAACATTTAGACAAGCTTTTGAATGGTTCACCACTGTTAAATTATCTGTGTTAATTGCAGTTCTAGTTAAAGATCTATGATTTTGATTCGGTGACCTGTCTCCATGATTTTTGTTCTAGTAAGCTCTACCCCTCTTTTAAGGATAGAGGCACATGAATTTTCTTTTTGATCCCCTTTTCATGTTTGGGCCCCTTTTTTGGAGCTTATAACTATTTGGAAAAAACCCCGTTTGAAGGCAAAAAAAATTAACACTTATCCCCTTTTAAAAAGGTTAAAATGGTAACTTTGCAAATTTTAAATAATTTTGAAGTTTTTTTATAACTGGAGTTTTAAAGATAAAATACCGATTAGAATCAACGCAAAGAAGGATTTGAAATAATACAATGGCAAATAAGAATATAAGAAAGACCCTTTAAATATTGTTTAGTTCTGCTTAAATATAAAGGGATTTTTTACAACATAGTATGATTTTTAAATTTAAAACCGGGGTATAGCAAAAGCAGAACCTGTTTTTGTTATTGACGTGATCCGTCGTATAAATTTGTAAATGTCAAAATTTTATGAGGATGTGGGATCGGACATCAAAACCTTTTAATTCTGGTTGTCTTCTTGTTTTCATTGAATCTATATAAAAGGGGGCTTTATTCATCTCCCATGAGGGAAAGGTAAATAGCTTCTCGTGTGCCCATGCTGATTGATGACTTCAATTTTTGTCCCCAGATCAGAAACAATGTAATAGGGGCATTAAAAGGGGGCAAAAAATTTCGCTCTTTTGGGAAAAATCCAAATTTAAATTTACCATTTCTTCTGAAATAAGTTTTCATTTTTTGTTTCTAAGAAATATTTAGGCACCCTTGAGGAAATACAAAGGCAAATGGACTTGTTATATTTTCCCCAGGGGGGGCTGATAAGGCACCCCAAGACCAGTTATTTTGTTTCATTTTTTGAACTTTTTAAAAAAATTTTAGGCCACTGAAAAAGACCGACCATGGGAAAATTTTTTAACAAAAAAAGGGATGGCTAAATATTTCAATTTAATTGCTTGCCCCAGAATATTTATTCCATCTTCAAAAAGTTTAAGTTTTCTTTGCTTTAGTTAAATTTTTTCGATATGTGCATTCCAAGTTATTAGAAGTGGAAAAAACCCCCAAAACTTTAGGTTTTTTATATCAATCAGGGGTCCCAATTCTAAATCTGGTAGCTATCGGATATGCAAATTTTAAAAAGCACAGGTATTTTTTTTTGGATAAAGTAAATCCATTTTCGGATATATTATCGTTTTTGTTAATTTGGGTTTGGTTCCCTTTTTTAATGTAGTTTAACCTTTTTTTGTGTGTTTCGTTCATAGAAACATTCTCCCATATAATCATCTGATATTGCACTAAACCTTCCTTTGACAATTTCATAGGGAGATCGGCAGCAAAATTTAAAAAAAAAGAGGCGATATTTGAAACCCTTTAGGTGTCCTAGAAAATCTAAACTTGAATTTGATTTAGCACTCTAACCTGTAACTTCTGTTGTCAAAAAAACCCTTTTAATAAGTATAGAAAACCCGAAAAAACCAGATTCTTTAAATTTATGTAGAACTTGCATGCCAAAGATCTTACCCTTTTTTATATCAAAAAATGTTGCAAGAAATTCTTTCTTCTTGAAAAATGAATATTTTTATCGTTGATAGCTTAACCAAGTTATCTAGGAGATCTTCTTTTCGAAAAACCCGCTTGATGACCGGATTATTTTATTTTTATCAAGAAATACTAACCTTTAAATAATTCTCTCCCCCCAAATTGCAATAGTGAGGTCAAATCAAATTTGGGCCCGTAGCAATTTGTCTGTTTGGGGTTTCCCGTTTAGCATTGGAAAGACAAAAGGGCGTTTCCCCCCTTACTGGACAAAAACCTAATCCAACATTATTTAAAGTTTATGAAGTAGAAAAATGAAGTTTGCTTGTAATGTTTTTAAAATGTCATTAGAAACTGATCTAATGAAATGTTTTTTTTTAGAAAAACAAAAAAGCACTCAACTTCATCCACTGAAAATTTGGGCATAATGCGAACTGTTTTCAAGATTGGTCATTTACTCGTTTTATTTTCCTCTTCTAGTTCTGTTCTATAGTTCCTACACTTATGTGACAATCCTTCAAGACGCATCGATTTTGAAAACATATCTGCAAATGCCTCTGCCTTTTCTAAATTTGATGGAAATTCTTTTTTCTCCAGTCTTACTGGACAAGTTGGTAAACTAACACCTCATAGATTTTGTCTGCAGCGCACCATGTTTGTAATATCTGTTTGTTTAAACTATTTATTGTTTATCATTGATTGCATGACTGTGTAAGATTAGGTTGAATGCATGCGCTTTGATTTGTCTTTGCAAGATATAGCGCTATATAAGTTCCATTTATTATTATTATGACCTGGGGTAAAAAACAAGACTTTGACATTAGCTTTAATCTATCATCAAGATCTAGATATCTGTGGAAATACAAATTTGACCTCCTTTTCCTCTGTCTGTCTGTCTGTCTGTCTGCCTCTCTCTCTCTCTCTCTCTCTCTCTCTCTCTCTCCCTCCCCTCTCTCTCTCTCTCTCTCTCTCTCTCTCTCTCTCTCTCTCTCTCTCTCTCTCTCTCTCTCTGTACCATCTAGGTGAGAAAAAAACTTTGATATTGGCTTTTACCTCTTGACTAATCTAGATCTATCTCCCCAACTCTGGAAATAGAAATTTGACACCCCTCTCTCTCTCTCTCTCTCTCTCTCTCTCTCTCTCTCTCTCTCTCTCTCTCTCTCTCTGTCTCCTGTGTCTCAAGTGCTTACTGCATATTAACTGCAACATTGAAAGTGAATATTTAATCCTTTCTGCCTACGTATCTGCTTGTTTGTTGTGTTTCTCTTCCTTGAATAAAATAGCAGAAACTAAGAGTACTGAGGGTACTGTGAGCAAATACTACTTGTCCCCTTTTTATGAGGGGGGGGGGGGGGGGGCAATGCCCCATTTTTTTCATTTTAGGGGGCCCTTGCATAAATGTCATGATTAGGTAAACACTATTTCTTGACATAAGTTTTAAAAAAATAAGGAGTTTGTATCACTTTATCAGTCACCAAATACTTGGAAAAGTTCAGCGAAAGGATCGATGCCATCTCGACCATCATGCGGAATGTGCAAAGTGGCGCCTTTTTTGTTGAAGACGATCTCGGTTGGTCCCCCCCAAAAAAAAGCACTTCACCCCTTTCTGCGGCCCTACATCATTCATTGGCTGACTTTTGAAAGCGAAAGTAAGCTTTCAGTTATGATCACCCACGTCATCCCGGAATATTTCAGGATCCCCCACATAGCTTAGACCTGCCTTTACCGGAATATTCTGGGAACCACACCACTAGGGTTAAGAGTGGTTTTATTGTTTTTTTCGGACCAGTCAAGATCATCTTCAACAAAAATGGTGGCCAGTGTTTGCACCAGAATTTCTTCAAGCGTTTTTCGAGCTTTTTTACAATATTGACAGCGAGAAGGAGTTTTAGAGGCTGGATCTGGTTGAAATAAACAATGAGAGAGACAACAAGGTAAGGATTGTGGAATATTTTTGGAAAAATTGGTAAAAATTGATCGCGATCGGACTGAATCGAGCGGTGCTAGTTTTGCTGGATGGACTTCTTTGCTACTCGGCGATTTCGATGTCACAGATTGTTTTACTTTATTTTGACGCAACGAGGCTTCGAAATAACTTGTTGAATCAAATTGCTATGCTGCTGAGTACTTTGCATCACATGAAATCAAGTGATCTTTGTAATTTTGTCATAGAAAGCCACCACTTTGCACATTCCGCCATGACGGTCGCAATGGCACCAATCTTTTTGCTGATTTTTTCCGAGTATTTGGTGACCGATAAAGCAATACAAACCTCTTATTTTTTCAAAACTAATGTCAAGAAATAGTATTTACCTAATCATGACATTTATGCACCGCAAGAACTTTGCTTATCGTGTTAAAATTGATCCGGGGCCCTGACGGTGCAACAGTGATCGGTAGTGCGCACAAGATTTTTTTTTATTTTTACATAAACACTACACACTATTATAAAATTAGACTCATTTAAAAGCTTGTTATCTGTTCTTTCCAGTGATTTATAGCTTTACATACATAATTCAGTTTTACATATCCATATCAGGACAACCTGGCATGCGCCAAATGGCAAGATCCATAACCAAATAGATTTTATCTTAACACCACGGCGCTTCAAATCCAGCATCAACAGAGCCAGAACAAGAACCTACCCTGGAGCTGACATAGGCAGCGACCACGACCTTGTGCTGCTGGTATTCAAAATGAAGCTGAAGAAAAATAAACAGCCTGCAAACCCACGTATCAAATTTGACGTGGACAAACTGAAAGATCCAGATGTCAAGGAGATCTTCCAAGCTAAGCTTGGCGGATGTTTTGCGGCATTAACCCTCCTGGACAATGACATCAATGACCTCACCAACAACTATAACTCTCCTACTACCATCGGCGGTTGACCCGCCCTCTTACTACTTGATCCGCGAAGCCGCGGGCGGGTATGCCCGCGGAATACCTGGGGACTATACCATGGTCTCACACCCTTTATCGCTTTAGACATGCACAGTGAGCTCCCAGATAGTGTAGCTGCCGCCATTTGCAATTTTCGCTTCAGTTGATCGATTTTTGTGCCGATTTTTTCGATTTTACGGCGATGTCATCGAGTAACGATTTTTGGAGGGAGCTGCATCAATATGGCGACTGCTTCAACGAACTTTTTGGAGGATTTTCTGTGAAAATAATGGCAGAATCTGAACTTATGTGGACTGAAATGGACTTAGAAGCTGAACAGAGGATTCAAGAGTTGCAGAGTGGAATCGATGTGCTGTGTTTATTGGTGATTCGAGTGATGAAGATGACTATGACAGTGGTGTAAACAACGATCCTGCCGAGGGGGGCATATGACTGTGACTGGCTTAAAATGAAAGAATTTCGTGAAAATTGTGGCTCCAGAAACTTGCAAAATGATGCTAGTGACTCGTGGGTAGTATGATGGGGTTTTTTCTCTGTTTTTCACTGACGAAGTGCAAAATAAAATTGGAACAAACCGTGACCTGATTTCAATGGCTGTTTGTTCGTCAGCCTGTATGCTTGTTTGTGAGTGTGATTGCATGTTATTCTAATATTATCTGAACATTATTACTTATTTTGCATGTTTGATTTTATTTTACTTCATCTTTACAATTCTTTAGGCTACCTCTTGAAATAGTCATATTTTTTAAATTATTGCATAACCACCGTAGCCAACAACAACCGCAACATCATCGCCATCAGCATTCCACAACAACAAGTCACACAAGAGTCAAACGAAGAAATATTGGATTTTTATTCACAACTTAACAAGTACAGAAAGTTTCATGTAGATCTGTCTTTATTTCGATTTTTTATTATTTTTTAAAGTCAGTAGGTGTGAAACTGAAAGACACTGCAGAAAATACTTGGTATACAGTGGTAAGTAAGAGAAACGGAACGCGGTAGTAGAAGAGTTAATGAGGCAGTCCGAGAAACAGCAGAGGAGGTACTCGGTCGTCAGAGGAATAAACACCAGCCATGGACTACCAATGACATCTTGGACCTCTGCGATACAAGAAGAGCACTGAAACCAACCAGGTCTTCCAACCCTAAAGAATACCGGGAGGCCAACAATCTTGTGAAGAAGTCAATGTTAAAGGCCAGAGAGAAGTGGATCAGTGATCAATGTGATGAGATCGAAAAAAGCATGAAAGTGGGCAACAGTAAAAAGGCATACGACACCCTGAAGAAACTCACAAAACCACTTCAAACCAAATCATCAGTCATTAAAGACAGCTCCGGAAACCTCCTCACAGAAAGCACAGCTGCATTGAACAGGTGGTCTGAGTATTGTCAAGAACTGTACAACTACCCAATACAACCTGACAAGAGCATAATAGAATAGAAAGCAGCAACATCAAGAGCACCCTCGCCATTACCTATACTGAGGGAAGAAGTGGAAGAAGCCATCCGCAGCTTACCAGTAGGAAAGTCCACAGGAGCAGACAACATACCAGCAGAGCTGCTCAAGCATGGTGGCGAAACAGTCATCACACATGTTACAGCTATCTGTCAGAAGATTTGGGAGACAAAACAGTGGCCAACAGAATGGACACAATCACTCATCATACCCCTGCCCAAGAAGGGGAATTTACGCCAATGCCAAAACTGGAGCAGTACGACGTGAAGGGGCAGTTGCTTGATAACATCAGAGCAATCTATGCCAACAGTATGAGCGCAGTCCGAACAGCCAGTGGAACATCCGACTGGTTCCCGGTTACATCAGGGGTCAGGCAAGGCTGCGTACTCTCTCCCCTTCTCTTCGTGATCTACATGGACCAGATTACAAAGGAAGCCAACCCAGATCTTGAGGCCCTGAACGAACTATTATTGCTGAACGACCAGTCCCTGATGAATCAGAACAAAGCAGCTCTTCAAGAACACACAGACCAACTCAACACAAGCTGCGAGAGGTATGACATGAAGATCAGTATCACCAAAACAGAAGTTATGTCTGTCAGCAGAAATCCAGGAAAGCTCGACATCAACATCAACGGCACCCAGCTGAAACAGACCAAAGAATTTAAATACCTTGGCAGCCTCTTCACTGAAGATGGAAAATTGGACAGAGAGATAGAAACAAGATGCCAGAAAGCGAACGCAGTCAGTTACCAACTCGCCCCCTTTCTAAAACATTCCAGCATCCCAATGAGCACCAAGGCAAAACTCATCAACGCCATCTTCGTTCCAACACTCACATACCAGTGTCAGACATGGGCCCTAACAAAAGCCTTAGAGAGAAAACTGGTCACATGTGAAATGCGCTGCCTGAGAAAAGCTGTCAACAAGACCAGACGCGACAAGATCAAGAATGAGGTGATCAGAGACATGGTCGGACTAACACCAATTCTCCACCATATTGAACAACAAAGGATCAGGTGGTTTGGTCACCTCACTAGAATGCCGCCCAACCAACCAGTCCTACGGGCATACACCACCAAATACAATGGCTGGAAAGCCAGAGGTAGACCAAGGAGATGATGGAGCGACTCCGTGGCTGACACCCTGAGAGCCCATGACCTGTCACTATATCAAGCCTCCTGCCTTGCTGCAGACAGACGTCTGTGTCTCCCCGCGACGCCGAAGGGCACCAGCGGCAGATGAAAGAAGAAAGAAGAAGCCAAAACCATAGAACAATCAGCCTCATCAGCCACGCCAGCAAGATCATGCTCAAAGTTATTTTGAATCGACTCAAGAAGGAGGCAGAAGAACACCTTGCAGAGGAACAAGCTGGGTTCAGGGCAGGCAGGAGCACAATCGAACAGATTTTTAACTGCCACATCCTGATGGAAAAACATCTTCAACATCAGAGAGACCTGTTCCACAACTTCATGGACTTCAAGAAGGCTTTTGACAGAGTATGGCACAAAGGCCTGTGGCAGGTCCTCAGAATGTTTGGCATTGAAGAAGGACTAGTGCAAACCATTCAAGCACTATACAAGACCACAAGCAGTGCAGTTCTTCTGAACAATCAGGTCGGAGACTACTTCAAAACCACAGTTGGGGTCCGACAAGGATGCCTGTTATCTCCAGTCCTGTTTAACTCTCCTACTACTGTCGGCGGGTTGACCCGCCCTCTTACTACTTGATCCGCGAAGCCGCGGGCGGGTGTGCCCGCCGAATACCTGGGGACACCTTTGCGCTATTTATATACCATGGTCTCACACCCCTTATCGCTTTAGACATGCGCAGTGAGCTCCCAGATAGTGTAGCTGCCGCCATTTGCAATTTTCGCTTCAGTTGATCGATTTTTGTGCTGATTTTTTCGATTTTACGGCGATGTCATCGAGTGACGATTTTTGGAGGGAGCTGCATCAATATGGCGACTGCTTCAACGAACTTTTTGGAGGATTTTCTGTGAAAATAATGGCAGAATCTGAACTTATGTGGACTGAAATGGACTTAGAAGCTGAACAGAGGATTCAAGAGTTGCAGAGTGGAATCCATGTGCTGTGTTTATTGGTGATTTGAGTGATGAAGATGACTATGACAGTGGTGTAAACAACGATCCTGCCGAGGGGGGCATATGACTGTGACTGGCTTAAAATGAAAGAATTTCGTGAAAATTGTGGCTCCAGAAACTTGCAAAATGATGCTAGTGACTCGTGGGTAGTATGATGGGTTTTTTTCTCTGTTTTTCACTGACGAAGTGCAAAATAAAATTGGAACAAACCGTGACCTGATTTCAATGGCTGTTTGTTCGTCAGCCTGTATGCTTGTTTGTGAGTGTGATTGCATGTTATTCTAATATTATCTGAACATTATTACTTATTTTGCATGTTTGATTTTTATTTTTATTTTACTTCATCTTTACAATTCTTTACCTCTTGAAATAGTCATATTTTTTAATATATTGCATAACCACGGTAGCCAACAACAACCGCAACATCATCGCCATCAGCATTCCACAACAACAAGTCACACAAGAGTCAATCGAAGAAATATTGGATTTTTATTCACAACTTAACAAGTACAGAAAGTTTCATGTAGATCTGTCTTTATTTCGATTTTTTATTATTTTTTAAAGTCAGTAGGTGTGAAACTGAAAGACACTGGAGGAGGTAGATGCTTTTAAATACCTTGGCACTACACTCACAAAGGACGGGCGATCAACGTCAGAAATCAAAGTCAGACTAGCCATGGCAACATCTTCCATGACAAAACTCACCACCATATGGAAAAGTAAAGAGATCAGTTTCCCAATCAAACTAAAGCTCTACAAAGCCCTAATTCAGACTATCCTGCTGTACGGAAGTGAAATCTGGACATTGACTGCTGAAACAGCAAAGCGAATCCAGTCATTTGAAACAAAATGCCATAGAAAACTGCTGGGCATATCCTGGAGAGAACGAAAGACCAATGAATTTGTCAAGAGTCAAATAACACGGCTGGCAGGTCCACAGGAACCCCTTCTCACCATCGTCAAAAAGAAAAAGCTGACATGGTTCGGCCACGTCACCCGCCACAACACTCTGCCAAAAACAGTACTGCAGGGAACACTCGAAGGTGGCAGAAAGAGGGGAAGACAGAACAAGTCATGGATGGACAACATCAGAGAATGGACCAGGATGAATGACTCGGCACTACTGCGCAGAGCCGAGGACCGAGATGGATAGAGGAGGCTTACCACGGCATCGTCTTTCATTCTCCGCCACGACCGCCAAGGTCACGGGTCTGATGATGATCATGGGTTGTTTGAGCCCACCCTGCTCCAAAACAACGCTAGTCAATGTTAATTCAGCCAATAGAAGTGAGCCTTGCTGCCGTCTATTTAGCGCTACCAGGGTTAAGTTCACTTTACTAGCTTATTGTGAAAAACATCCTAAAATCAGAGACACTTTAGTTTTCACTTTGCATGGTATTTCAAGACATGGAGACTTTCATGACACCATGACTTGAAGTTTTACTGTGTGAGGATTTTGATTCATTGTAGTATCTATGATTGAAACTCAGACATTCTACTCTAGAACTGGAATTTGTGTCAATGTCCAACATGCAGTTTTAGAGAAGGAGACTTTGCTTACTCACGTTTGATATTAATTTATCAAAGTAAATGTTTACACAGGTTGAAAAAATATACTTTGATACCCCGCAGCTAGGCAATTTGGAAATAATGGCCCTTAAAAAGCTCTAAACAATTTTCCCACCAAGTCTGTATGAACCCTGAATTTACTGGAGGGAGATCTCAAATCACCTGTGACACCCAAAGTTCTCATTTAACTCTAGAACTACCTCTACTCCACACATGTTCAGTTTGGTATTAATCTGATCGCTGTTATGTGACAATATTATCAAGTTTTCATCCAATTTCTTTCTGGGTATAAACTCAATTCACCCACAATGCTGAAACCTAGTTTGCGACAGAACTTCACTACTCCACATGGTTTTATTTTCTAAGATTTTTTCTCATTGTTTGGTTGCATACTAAAACAAATGTTGGGTAAAATTTTGTGGGGGCTAAATTCTTTAAAACATTTTTTTTTTTTATGTATAGGTCAAGGAGTTTATCAATTTGTTTACAATACCGAAACCTTCAACTTAACTGCTGAAGAACTCTACTCTACATGTATGCTATTGTGACAGCATTGATTCTAGGGTGCGCCCTTGCAGGATTCCCGCATTTTTTTCAAAAATGCCGCATAATGATGTGGGCAGTGCGCCCTAACAGACGCAAAAAATCCTGGACATCGCATTTTTGAACAAACAGTGCACCATTGCAACTGCCATTTGTATAATCTTTAAAATTAAGCGCTACTTCTGCCAAAGTTCTCTAATGATGCTTCTGATTGGCTAAGCTTCTCACTTTTGACCAATCACAGTAACTGTAGTTCGTCCAAGTCAGTTCCTGCAGCGATCTTTAGGTTTAGGGGCAGCAAGATTTTCTGATTCACACCTACAAGCCATCTTCATAATAAAGCAGCTGGTCCTGCTCTGTTGTGCTCTTCATTTAAGTCATCAGCCAAGAGGCCTTGTACTCCATAAATAAGTGACGTGATTGGGACAGAGATTGTTGAGGAGATAGACACCATGTCCCAGCAGGTTCAGAGCTGGTAGATCTAGCAAGACAAGTAGCCCAGGCTTGAGAACAGTGATCATGGCATGGGGTAGGCTATCTGCTGGCTGTGTATCAAACATGGAAAGAACAATGCATTCACCAAAGAAGGATGCGCTAATTACAGAACAGCACTTAAGGGGAGACTACAATTTTGATGAAAAATCTCTACAAACTATGTTTTGGGATTATTGTAAATTTTGAAAGGATAATGTCTCTACAAACTCTTCTAGGGCAGATTTTGATTCAAACTTGCCTAAAAATATTTACAATTATACTTGTTTGTGGCCTAAAAAATTGTAATTGATTCACAAAATTCACTGTTTTCTGCCCCTAGTAACGATGATTTTGCTTCTACTGACTGTGGAGTGCAACCACATGCTGGAAAGGTCAATGAAGCTCTTTTTGGTGAACATAATTTCATATTCATATGACATCACTGCAAGCACTCCCTAAAGCATAAACTAAATCACTAGGAAGCAGTTAGCAGACTGGTGATTGAACCTAACCAGTCACAAGAATGAATCCACGAATCTGATTGGCTGAACCTCCAGTCACTGCCATCTTTGATAGTTTCCCAGTTTTATGCAGAATTTTTCACTTTCTAGGATACCAGGAAAAGTTGGAATGAAAGTGAGGTTTCTCCATAAGTTTGGCACAAAAAGAAGACATCTGAGAAGAGGCTAGGCCAGTCATTTTAAAATTCATTTTCTGATGATACGAGGCAATGGTGCTACCTTTTGCTGGATACCTTCGCACTGTGGTATCTACTTTAATGAAAAAGTTGACAGAAAAGCAAAATGTGGAGCTGAGCATATCAATGGGTCTTGCAGCATAAGTGTTCCTCTATCCATCCATGAGGGCTATCATCATCATCATCATCAGACCCGTGACCTTGGCGGTCGTGGGGGAGACATGAAAGACGATGCCGTGGTAAGCCTCCTCCATCCATCTCGGTCCTCGGCTCTGCGCAGTAGTGCCGAGTCATTCATCCTGGTCCATTCTCTGATGTTGTCCATCCATGACTTGTTCTGTCTTCCCCTCCTTCTGCCACCTTCGAGTGTTCCCTGCAGTACTGTTTTGGGCAGAGTGTTGTGGCGGGTGACGTGGCCGAACCATGTCAGCTTTTTCTTCTTGACGATGGTGAGAAGGGTTCCTGTGGACCTGCCAGCCGTGTTATTTGACTCTTGACAAATTCGTTGGTCTTTCGTTTCTCCAGGATATGCCCAGTAGTTTTCTATGGCATTTTGTTTCGAATGACTGGATTCGCTTTGCTGTTTCAGCAGTCAATGTCCAGGTTTCACTTCCGTACAGCAGGATCGACTGAATTAGGCTTTGTAGAGCTTTAGTTTGATTGGGAAACTGATCTCTTTACTTTTCCATATGGTGGTGAGTTTTGTCATGGAAGATGTTGCCATGGCTAGGCTGACTTTGATTTCTGTCGTCGATCGCCCGTCCTTTGTGAGTGTAGCGCCGAGGTATTTAAAAGCGGTCTACCTCCTCCAGTTGTTGGGCCGTCATGTAAATTTTAGCGGTGGCATGCTCGTGCTGTTCACAAGTACTTTACTTTTCTCCGAGCTCACCTCCATCCCATATGCTCCAGCTCTGTTCTCAAGTTCTGGTCGTAGATCTTGCAGCTCTGTGTTACTTCCGCCCATGAGGTCAATGTCATCGGCAAACCGTAAGTTGTTGAGGGGTCTGCCGCCAATGGAGATGGTAGGGTGGAAGTCATGGGGGTCTCTCTCATAATGTTTTCCAAGAACAGATTGAACAGGACTGGAAGATAACAGGCATCCTTGTCGGACCCCAACTGTGGTTTTGAAGTAGTCTCCGACCTGATTGTTCAGAAGGACTGCACTGCTTGCGGTGTTGTATAGTGCTTGAATGGTTTTGCACTAGTCCTTCTTCAATGCCAAACATTCTGAGGACCTGCCACAGGCCTTCGTGCCATACTCTGTCAAAAGCCTTCTTGAAGTCGATGAAGTTGTGGAACAGGTCTCTCTGATGTTGAAGATGTTTTTCCATCATGATGTGGCAGTTAAAATCTGTTCGATTGTGCTCCTGCCTGCCCTGAACCCAGCTTGTTCTCTGCAAGGTGTTCTTCTGCCTCTTCTTGAGTCGATTCAAAATAAATTTGAGCATGATCTTGCTGGCGTGGCTGATGAGGCTGATTGTTCTATAGTTTTGGCATTGGCGTTGTAATATTCCCCTTCTTGGGCAGGGGTATGATGAGTGATTGTGTCCAGTCTGTTGGCCACTGTTTTGTCTCCCAAATCTTCTGACAGATAGCTGTAACATATGTGATGACTGTTTCGCCACCATGCTTGAGCAGCTCTGCTGGTATATTGTCTGCTCCTGGGGACTTTCCTACTGGTAAGCTGCGGATGGCTTCTTCCACTTCTTCCCTCAGTATAGGTAATGGCGAGGGTGCTCTTGATGTTGCTGCTTTCTCTTCTATTATGCTCTTGTCAGGTTGTATTGGGTAGTTGTACAGTTCTTGACAATATTCAGACCACCTGTTCAATGCAGCTGAGCTTTCTGTGAGGAGGTTTCCGGAGCTGTCTTCAATGACTGATGATTTGGTTTGAAGTGGTTTTGTGAGTTTCTTCAGGGTGTCGTATGCCTTTTTACTGTTGCCCACTTTCATGTTTTTTTCGATCTCATCACATTGATCACTGATCCACTTCTCTCTGGCCTTTAACATTGACTTCTTCACGAGATTGTTGGCCTCCGGTATTCTTTAGGGTTGGAAGACCTGGTTGGTTTCAGTGCCTTCTTGTATCGCAGAGGTCCAAGATGTCATTGGTAGTCCATGGCTGGTGTTTATTCCTCTGACGACCGAGTACCTCCTCTGCTGTTTCTCGGACTGCCTCATTGAAGTTGTTGGTGAGGTCATTGATGTCATTGTCCAGGAGGGTTAATGCCGCAAAACGTCCGCCAAGCTGAGGGCTATAGCATGTTACAAAAGGCATGTTGGAAACACTTTAAAAAGAAACTACAAAGTACCGGTTATTCCTGGAGTGATGGTGTAGCCCATGTGTTATCTTTTGATAAGATCAAATTGTAATTTACATGAATATAGAAATGTTGTATCTCTTATCTACAGGTTTAAGCTCAATGCTTTTAGAACTAAAATTTTTTTTAAAGCAATGTGTATCTGTGGTGAAAATCTTACCAATGATCACATTCTTTTACGTTGCAGAGATCTGAAAAACATCTTACCTGCTTTCCCAGTCCGTAGCTTACAGCAAGTTCTAAAAGACATTCCATTACTGAAAGAAATTGTATTGTCATTAAGCCATACTCCTTTTTTCAGACTCCTCTGATATAAGGATAGCTTCAAGTTACATGAATTGGAAAGTTAGTATTTTTGCTGTTTGATGTTTTTGGGGGTGTTTTTTGTTGTTTTTTTTCTTCAGAATTCTTGTTTATGCTTTTTTCATAATAGTTGTTTATTGCGATTGATTAGTTATGTGCATCACACACACACACACGCGCACACACACACACACACACACACACACACACTTTCCCGTCTGATATCACTATTTAGCGGAAGGACGTTAAACTGAAGAACTACTACTAGG
>CM054154.1:5367670-5376139 GCA_028751875.1 Rapana venosa
CTGACACCCCCCTGGATCCCCCACCAATTTTCAACACATTTTTTAAAACCCACAGGTCTGTGTGTGAGGGAAAAGACTGCCCAGTGGGCAGCACCACTGTCCCTGCGGTCGGATTGGAATCTAGGGGAGCCCCCGTTACGTCGGCTCGGCCGTCGGGGGCAAAGGGTTAATGAAAGATATTGTATTTCATTAACTCTTTCCTATTATTTTAAATTAAAAATTGTATTTTTTTTTTAAATTTGAAAATTTTTTTTTTTTCTTTTTTCAAATTTTTTTTTTTTTTTTTTTTTTAATTTTATTGAAACCCCTTTCCCCCCCAACCCCCACCACAAAACCCCCCTTTCCTTTTAAGGAAAAGTTAAAAAACTACTACTACTAACAAACCAAAACCACCCAAAAACCCACACACACCACACCACACACAACACCACACACAAACACACACAAACCCCACACACCCCCTCTCTTCCCCCCCCTCTCACAATCTCTTCCCCCAACCCTTCACCCCACACCCCCCCCCCCCCCCCCCCCCCCCTACCCAAACACAAAAACCTTTTTCTTTTTACACACACACTCAAAATTTTTCTCTTCCCCAAAAACCCCAAAAAATTCCCCCCCCTTCCCCCCCCCCCCCCACCCCTTTTTACCACACACCTCAACACACAAGGACCCCTTTAAACAAAAACATTTAAACGTAAAAAAAGGGAATAATGATTAATAAAAAAAAAATTTTTTCCAAAAAAAGGTTAAAAAAAAAACCAAAAACACTATTTTTTATTTTTTTAACTTTTTAAAAAAGAAAAAGGGGAAAAATTTTTTTTTCCCCCCCACCCCCCAACTTTTTAAATTTTCATTTTTAAACAAAAAACCATTTTTACAAAGCAGGGAAAATTGGAAATTTTTCCTTTCCCCAAGGGGCCCTTTTTAAACTACCAAGGGGCCATTGGGAAAAAAAAATTTTACTTACACGAGAAAAACACAAACAAAACACACAAAAAAACAAACACAAAACCCAAACACCTTTTTCCCCCCCCCACAACAAGCACCCTTTCCCCCCTCTAAACCACCACCCCCCCCCCCTCCCCCCCCCCCCCCCTTTTCCCCCCCCTCCCCCCCCCCCCCCCCACCCCTTCCCCCCTCCCCCCCCTTCCCCCCCCCCCCCTTTTTCTTTCCCCCCTTTTCCCCCCCCCCCTTTCCCCAACACCCAAAAAAAAAATTTTTTAGGGGGGGAAAAGAAAAATTTTTAAAAAAAAAAAAAAAAAAGGGGGGGGAAAAATTTAAAAAAAAAAAATTTTTTTAAAAAAAAAAACAGAAATTTTAAAAAAAAAAAAAAAAAAAAAAAGAAAATTTTAAAAAAAAAAGAAAATTAAAAAAAAAAGAATTTAAAAAGAAACAAACAAATTTTTTATTTTTAAAATAAAAACCATTTTTTTAATCCCCCCTTTTTTTTTAAAAAAAATAATAAAAAAATTTAAAATCAAAATTCAAATAACAAAAAATACTCCAAAAATCCCCCCAAAAACACCAAAAAGGGGAAAAAAAAAAAAAAAAAAAAAAAAAAACAAAAAACAAAAAAAGAAAAAATAAAAACCAAAAGCAAAAAAAAACGAAAAACAAGGGGAAAAACAAAATAGTCCCCCCTCAAAAAAAACCAAAACCCCCAAAAAATAAACGAAACCCCCAAAAAAAAAACCCCCAAAAAAAAAGGAAAAATAAAAGATTTCAACAAAAAAAAACCCAAAAATTCTTTGGTTTTTTTGGGGGGAAAAAATGAAAATAAAAACAATAATAAGCAATTTCATCCCCCGAAAAAAACCCCCCCAAAAAAAACACCAAAAACTTTTTTCTTTTTCCCAAAATTTTTTTTTAATTCCCCTTTAAATAAAATTTGTTATTTTCCAATCCCCTACCACCCCCCTTCCCCAAAACCCCCCCCTTTTTACCCAAAAAAAGTACAGATAACATTAAAACCCTAAAAGGGGGAAAAAAAACCAAACCTAAATGGTTTTTAAAAAGAAACAAATCAAAAAAAAGGGGTTTCGACATTTTTTAATTTTAAAAATTTTCTAAAAACAAAATTTTTTTGGGGGTTAAATTCCACAAAAAATTTTCAAAAAATAAAAAAAAACGAAAAAAATTTTATTTTTCTTTCTTTTAACAAAACCCCCCCCCCAACCACCCACCCAAAAACCCCAACCAATAACCCACCCAAAAATTTTTCTCCCCCCTCAATTTTTCCCCCCCCGACCCTGGGTTTTTAAAAAGGGGCTGAAAATTTGGGGGGGAAGGGCAAAACTCCAAAAAACCCCCATTTTTAAAAAAAAACCACCGCACCCCTTTTCAAACCAAAAAAACTTTTTCCCCCAACAAAATCTATTACAAAAAAAATTTTTTTTAAAACAAAACAAATTTTTAAGTATTTTTAAAAATTATGGAAAAGGGGGGAAAAAATGTCATTTTGGGAAAGGGGGGAAAAAATGTACAAATTTATTTCTAACAAAATGGGAAAATTTTCCTTACCCCCGGAAACCCTGGGAAAAAATTTTTTGGTTTTTCCCCAAAAAAAATTTCTTTGAAAGAATGGCAGAAAAAAAATTTTTGAAAAAGGAAGGAAAAAAAAAAAGGTCCTTTTCCGGTTCCGGGGAAGGAAAAAACCCCCCCACCCCCCCACTCCCCCCCCCTGTTCCCCCAGTGGGATGAAACTTTGCTTCACTGATAGGCACATGGTTTAAAAACAGTTCCTGAAAAAAGGGTTTAAAATAACACTCACAGAGCTCTAAACTTGGTTAGAATTTGAGAAGCGAGAGATGCAATGAATGGACAGGTGATCTTTCATGATCACTTAGTTTTAGTTTGTAGCATTCTATGCTAATTGAGTCAAATGTTATTTGGGGATTAATTCCAGCAAAAATATTGATTTCTTATGAAGAAGATGACAGAAAATAGCTGAAAATATTTCATTTTCAGCTTTGTACTTTGTGAACTTTAACCCTCTTGTCCCCGATCCAGCCGCAGCCGACAGTAACGGAGGCCGCTGCTAGATTCCAATACGACCGCAGCCAACAGTTGGTGCTGCCCACGTGGGCAGTACTTTTCCATCACACACAGACCTCGTGGTTTTCACACTGTGTGTCTGAAAATTGGTGGGGCGATGCAGGGAGGGTGTCAGACGGTGCCAGTGATAAATTTAGACCACTAACGGGCATGTAGTGGGGAGGGAAGGAAGAAATAACAGCCAGCGACCGGAACGCTTTTCAATGGTGCAGTGTGGCGAGAAAAAATGGCGTTTTCTTTAGTAGCAGACGATTCATCTGATTAGCGAGACAATAAATTGAATGTTATTGTCTTGGAAGTAGAAACATTTGAACGAGAATTGTTAAGTGAGTCCGATATTAAACGCTTATGAGGAAGAGGAGGAAGGAAATGCTGCAGTTAGGGAGAAGAGTGAGCCAGAAAATAACGTGCTACAGGGCACATTCCTGACCTGTGCTACACACACAACTGTGGAGAAATTGACCTCCTGACCGGATCCCGCGGCATAGACGCCTGAAAACGATGCCTTTTGACTGTTTTCTCATTATTACCACACTTTTGCTTTGAAACTGCAATGGCAGAAACGAACAGATATGCCAATAATGAAAATAGCAAGAAGGAAAATAAAATAGGTCTTCGTCTGCCAAGGTTCGACAGGTGAGAGCAATGGGTACATCCCCCCCCACACACACACATCCATAATTTGTGCTTTTTGTGATGTGATGTGACCCTGTGCCACCACTACGACTACTTTAAAGATTACCAACAATAAAATTTTGTAGGGTTACAGAAGTTCTGTGTTGTTTCGAATTTGTCACACCTGTGCTGTGACAATGGTGACAGTGTGACAGTCATGTACAATAATACACTTCTGTACACTTAACAAACATGTGGTAGCACGCGCAGCTATGAACTGCAGTATAAAGGTCACATGTTGACTGAATATGACTTGTTTTCAAAAGAAAAAATAGTTAAACAAAACTTCTGTCTCCTCAAGACATACCATAAAACAACAGGTGCTATGGGGACATTGTGTGACACATCCTTGAAGTACTATTGCACATAACCATTGGTAAACACATCAGCTGGGTATCACTTCCTTATTCGACACTAACACGCTTGAACTATTGTCAAATCCATGCAGGATTATCTGTTTTCTGATATATACCATATTTTTACCTGTGATTGGTGACAAATAAGGTGACAATGACAAGACATCTGGTGACCAGACACATAAACTTGCGCCTAAATGCAAGTACAAAGACATACCTAGCTTGTGACAAAATTTCAGCTTGATAACTTGTCATGCACACACACAATTGTCTTAGGAGTAAAGTAAGTCAAATGGAGGTAGAAAACCTTCAAAGAATTCAAAATCTACAGGCAGTTTAGCTCTGTAGAATCCAACAACAAGAGGGTTAAATTAAATGATTTTTGGAAGGTCCTTCTGAGATCCTCAAAAATCCGTACATACACACACAGACAGACACACTTGTTATATTGTGCACTTTACGCTCTATAACTTTGAACTGAACCCCTCTTTCCTTCCCCTCCTCCCCCCCACCCCCCTTCTAAAAAGAATGTTTTTAACCTGGTTAGACTTCATGATTTGCTCAGTTCAGCAATTCTAAAAGACAGCTGTTAGGTTTCTTTGATAACCTCTAAGTTACAGTGTTGTGGTCAAACAAACAACTTCTCAGTCTGTTTGAATACCCATGGTTGCAGGCTGAGGATTCTTTTAATCCACTTGAGACTTTATATAGCTAGGGAGGCCCATTGGGGTCTGTGTTGGCAGCCCTTTTCTTCCCTTTGGTGTCCAGCATGTCTCCATGAGTGAGTTTGGAGCATTGGCAACCAATCCATGTGTGAATTGTCACTGTCTTAGCTTAGGTGTCCTTGAGTGTCTCAGTGGACTGGGAAGCCTGGTAAACAAGTAAGGCCTGTGTACTGGTGCACCTTCTCTCACCTTAAGTGTCCAACATGTCTCTGTGAGCAACTCCTTGCCATGGTTGCAGCTAAGTGTTCTCAATGTAGGCCTATGTCCTATTAGAGCTGGTGGCTCAGCCTTTGTCTTTAACAGTTCCTTTGTCAGCTACATTGGAGCCTCTCTATTCATGGCCTGAGTCCTTGTTGTAGCTTAGAGTGTCCAGTGGAACAGTCATGTAATAAGCACTTCAGAGCTTGCTACAGCTAGTCTTATTCAACAGGCTTGTGGGGCCTCTTTCTTGTTGAATAGCATCCCCCTTCCCCTCTCTATTACCCCCCCCCCCCCCCCCCTTCCTCTAGTGAACCAGCAGATTTGTCATGTAAAGACTACATTGGTTGATTTAAATTTGTTTGTCAGCTGATTTGATGTGTGGTTAGGATTTGTTCCTCTCAGTTTCCAGATGTATTCATTGGTCAGTTGGTCCTGCAACTGAACCAACATAACAGGGTGTACATGGCATTTTAAAGTCTTTCTCTTGCTGGCTGTCTGGGGCAACTTTCTTCTTGAGTTAGGCTGTGTGCAGTAAAACCTGACAGAATGACTTAGAAGGAAACAGCAGTTTTCTTCTCCTGCTTGAGCTGTAAGTGAGAATTTCTCTTTTTGGTACAAGTTGTTGCTTAAAGAGATTCATCAAGGAAAAAGCTGATTTTATAAGTAAATCTTATTTGTGTGTACTAGCTGAATTTAGTTATGGATTGAATATTGTGACTGGTACAGTGAAACTATGTGTACATGAAAGTTGGCTAAAGTCGTGAGACTTATTATTTTATTGTGTGATCTTAGATTTATTCTATAAATGGATGCTCATGTTAAAAGTAGGATTTTATGAGTAAGTAATCATCATTTGATGTGTGTATCATGTTGAGATGAAGTTTGTGAATTGCACTAATCAAAATAATGTGGATTTGGTAACAGCTTTTGGGACACACTAGATTTGCGTGTTTCTCTCTCTCTCTCTCTCTCTCTCTCTTCTCTCTCTCTCTCTCTTCTCTCTCTCTTCACCCTCCTCTCTCTCTCTCTCTCTCTCTCTCTCCTCTCTCTCTCCCCTCTCTCTCTCTCTCTCTCTCTTCTCTCTCTCTTGTGCTACAATATCCATGGGTATGATAGGGGCCAATGTTGCGAAAGATCCTGTCGTAGAGACTATAGTTCTTGGAATTATTAGGATAATGTCCAGTTTGGAGTATTGGGAAAGGGTTTCCTAGTTATTTTTTAGTTTTGGTTGGTTGATTTACAACTGTATACTCTCTATTGGTTCCCTAGGATTAACTTGGTATTTTGGAGTGAGTGATGAAAGGAATTTGGCTTTCTTACATTCGGCTAGATGACAATATAGCTATTTTGCTGTGTGCCTTTCATCAATGATGTGCCTTGTTAGATATGGATAGTGTAGTTACCTGAATCTTATGTTTGTTTCAGGTGTGTGTTGTTGGTAGATAAAATAAATAGTGTTACAATAACACCCCTGCGTGGCCTCACATCATTCCTTTGAGTGTGGAGTGCCAGTGTCCTAACATCCCCTTATCCCCGAACACAAGTGAACACTGTTCACCCTCCAACAATTGGCGTCATGGACATTATAGCAGGTTAGTTTTTCTTTACAACACACACACACACAGCTCAGCAGTCTACCATGGCGTACGAAGCGATGAGATGGTGTCCCCTGCCTGAACTGCAGCACTTTTCTGGTGCACTGACAGGACAGTCAGTGGAGGACTTCTCCATGGAAGTGGAGCGAGTCCTGGCGGCCTACCCCATGAGAGAGGAGATGGCTGCCTACTACACCTTCAGCCATCTGAAGGGTGTGGCCTGAAGATAAGTAATGCTGCACACGATGGATGAAACCAACACCCCAGTGAAGATCATCAACATCCTCAGGGCTGTGTTAGGTGACAGATGACGGATCACCACTCTCCTGTCTGCCTTCTACAGTCAGGACCAGCTTCCAGAAGAGTTGGTCCTGGACTACTCTCATGTGTTGAGGGGCCTGGAGAGGACCATCCACATGAGGAAGGCAGATGCCCTCACAGATTACCTGTTAAGGGACAGGTTTGTTAAAGGACTTTTTGACCTAGCATTGTAAAAGGAGCTACGCCATTGGGTAGGGAGGAAGCCCCAAACCACCATCTTTGATAAGTCCAACGAAGAAAGCAATCGAGAAGAAACTGAAAATTTGGAGGCTCAAAGACAAGAACATAGCCTTGGAATATGAGCAGAAAGTGAGAGAAAAAGTGGCTGGACAAGACCATGACTGGAACCAATTGAAAGAAATCCTCATGGAAGCAGCAAAAGAAACGTTTGGAGAGACCAAGGAAGAAGACATCGACAGAGAGAACATGGTGGTGGTGCGATGCAGTGAAAGAAGCAATCCAAAGAAGAAGAAAGCATTTAGGAAGTGGCAGAAAACAAAGATGTTTGAGGACAGAGAGATATACAGGAGGAAATCAAAAGAAGCCACAAAAGCTGTAGCCCAAGCTAAAGAAAAAGCGTGGAATGAACGGTGTGTTGAACTTGATACAACTGAAGGTCAGCATAAGATGTTTCGAATTGCACGGCAGATGAGGAAAGAACAGAAAGACATCAATGTAGCAAAATTTGTTAAAAAAGAGTCTGGAAATCGCATGACTGAGAAACAAAATATTCTGCAGAGATGGAAGGATTACTTTCATGATCTGCTAAATATTGAGAATCCTCATGCAATTGAGGAAGTGGAGAAAGTTGAAGACCTGTACAAGAAGTGACTGAAGATGAAATCAGAAGAGCAATTCGAACTATGAAAAAGAGAAAAGCTACGGGGCCATCAGGAGTGGTGCAGAAATGATACAAGCAGCTGGAGAGGAAGGAGTAAAAACAACTTAGAACATATGTCAGAAGATACAGCGGACAGAACAAATGCCCGAAGAATGGGGAAAACAGTATTACTGTTCCATTTTCAAGGGTAAAGGGGATGCACTAGTATGTGGAAAATACAGAGGAACAGGCTTCTGGAACATGGGTGAAAATCTGGGAAAAAGTATTGGAAAGAAGGACTGAAGAACCTGTGCAATATTGATGAAAAACAGTTGGATTCCAGGCTGGCAAATCAACCATAAATGCAATATTTATTGTGAAACAACTGCAGGAAAAGTATATGGAGAAGAAAAAGAGCTTGACGACATTTTTGTTGACCTGGAAAAAGCTTTTGATAGAGTACCCACAAAGGGAATCCAATGGGCCTGAGGAAACAAGGTGTACCAGAGCACACCATCTCAATGGTATGACTTTGTACAAAAACTCTAGATCAAAAGTGAAAACTTACTTGGACATCAGAAAGCTTTGAGATAAAAGTAAGAGTGCACCAAGGATCTGCATTGAGCCTTCTGCTCTTTTATCCTTGTGATAAATGAAATATCCAAGGAAGTGGAGAGGCCAAAGAGACTGGGAACTGCTGTATGCTGAATGACTTAGTACTG
>CM054154.1:5376639-5421037 GCA_028751875.1 Rapana venosa
GGGGCACAAATGCTTTCCCCCATACACTAGCCACACACATATATAAAACCGCACGCACTCACACCCACCTGTCAATTAAGAGAGGGCACAGCAACAATGTGCTTGAGGAACAAACAACTTGATACTGACACACACCCCGGCAGTAACTTTACATGTAGCTGCGGGGCCCCTCTGTAAACACAAAACACACACACACACACACACACAGCGGGCACTCACACACTTACGGCGAAGTCACCATGCAGAAAAACCACATGCGCGCGAACGCACACACACTCACTCGCACCGTATCACGCTCATGGTTGATGCTCAGGAAGTACTGATTAAATAATAAATTTAAAAAAAACCCAAACAAAGCACAAGCAAACACATTTGCACCCACAAAATAAAAAAACTTTTAAACCCCAAAACGGGCACCATCAAGCAAAAAGGTTAAACCCACAAAAAACACCAATCAAAAAAAAAGTCTGTTAAAAGAAAAACCAAAAGATTCCCTTTCCGAGAAATCCAAAAAATTCCTCACAATAGGATGTTTGCCCTTGCCTAAAAAATCAGGAACCAAGCCGAAATTTAGTTCTTTCTTTAAACTGTTTGTAAAAAAAAGAAAATATTTCCAAAGAAGCGGTTACAACCGCCCAAAACAAGAAAAGAGGTATTAAAGGTTCAATAAAGATGGGGGTGTTCTTTTGGGAAACCGCCGTGTAATAACTTTCAAATTAAAAATCCCATCGAATGGGAAGAAAAAAATGTTTTGGAAAAACCCTGGCTTGGCCCCGGGACGGCTTTTTCCCTGAACAGCCAATTATTTTTTTCATAAAAGGCCGCCGCCATAAGGGTTTTTTTCCCTGTTTTGGCAGGTGGTTAAAATTTAAAAACCCCCCCCCCCCCCCCCCCCCCCCCCAAATTAAATCTTTCATCAAGAGTAGGTTTTTGAAATTGATTTTAATAATTTCCTGGGTTTTTTTTGTGCCCTTTTACGGATGGAAAAAGGTTTTTTGTTTTATTTCAATTTCGAAATTGAAAAAAATGTTTTTTTTTTTATAATTTGTTGCCTTCTTTTTTTTTTTTACAGTTTGTGTTAATTTTGTTTTTGGTGTTATGTGTTGGTAAGGGGGAATTAAAATTTTGTAAAATTATTTTTTCAAGGCCTTACTAGGTTTAAGGTTTAAATGGAAAATTGTTTTTTTTAAAACTAAAGGGGAAACGTTTTATTTTTTGAATTTGGGATTTTGGTATTTTAAGTTAAGGCTTTTTTTTTTTTGGTTTTTTTTTTTAATTTTTGTTTTTTTAAAAAAAGTTTTTTTTTAATTTTTTCCCAAATAAAATTTTTTTGGTGCAGAACGGTGGTGTTTGAAAGTTTTGTGTTGGTGAATTTGTGGTTTTTGGGGTTTTTTCCCAGGTTGTGATCGGGGGGGAAAAAGCATTTTGTAGCTGTTTTCCCTTTTCAAAAAATTTTTTTTCCAGTAAGCCTAGGCCAATGGGTTATTGTGTAGGACCCCGGGGTTGGGGGTTTTTTTATTTTTGGGGTTTGATAAAAAGAAGGGGACTTTTTTTGTGCCCAAGAAATTTTTTGGTGGGGGGTTTTTGGGGGGGGTTGGGGTTTTAAAGAAAATAAAAAATTTGCGAAATACGCCCCCCTTTTTTTTGACACCGTAACCCAGGCCCCTAGCACCAGCCAAACGGAATTTCCCCAACAAATCCTAGCGAAGACCAAACCAAAAAGATCCATCCCCCAGGCCCCACGGGGGGGGGCCCCCCCCCCTCCGCGTCCCCCCCCCCCTTCCCCCCCCCATCCGCTTTGGGGTTTCCCCCCCTGGGGGGCTAGGAGCTGTTGGTGGTGAGGGGTTTCCTGTGCTTTATTCCTTTTCTTCAATAAAAAAAACACCACTTTTTCTTTGGGAGAGTGAGTGGTTTTTTTTGGGGGGTGGTTTTGGTTTTGATAAAGGTTTGTGATTTCTTTTTTTTTTTTTAAAAAAAAAAAATTTCAACCCCCTTTTTTTTTCCTAAAAGCATTAAAAGATTGGTTTTTTTTGTTAGTGGTTTGGGGGTTATTGTTTGTGTAAAGTTTTTTGGGGGTTGAATTTTTTGGGGGGGTATTTTTGTTTTTTTTTAATTGTTCAATTTTATTTCCCCTTAAATTTTTGTAGGACTGAGAGTTTTTGGGTTTTTTAGGCAATATATTGTTCTGAAATGCGCCCAGAGGAGGGGCCCAGAGTGGGGGGGGGGTTTTTTCTTTTTGAAAATTTATTATTTTTTTTTTTTTCCTTTTTTTTTTGGGTAATTAAAATTATTAATTCAACAATCAAATCATATTCCAAATATCCTAGAAAATACAGAAATTTCAGAAAAACGTTAATATTAGAGGTTGCTCCTTTTTGAAAATAAATTTTTTTTTTTTTGGGTTTTTTTATTTTTTTTCCCATTTTTTTAAAATTTTTTTTGAAAAGATTAAACAATTTAAAAATGAATTCTGTAATTCCTTTTCCCAATTTTCCCTATTCTCTATTTTTAACTTTTTAAGATTTTAATGAAAATTTGTATTTACATTTATTTTCTGCTTAAAATTTTTATTACCTTCCCCTTTCCCATTTTTCCGGCCGCCCCCGCCGCCCACATCTTTTTTATACCCGCCGCGGGCCCCGGGACGCTTCACCCTAGGGGGGAATTTCCCCATGCACTAACCCTTTTCCTTTACACGCCCACTATAATGAACTTTCCATAGGCAGAAAAAACTAAGGAAGGAATGGGCATCAAATTCAGTGCTACACAGCCTCCTTTCCAAAAAATTTGGCCCAGTGACTGGCTTCGTCTTTTCCCCACGTTTTTTGTAGTAAAAATGGCAGCAAAGATTGAGATACGATTTGGGGAAAAATACGGATGTGGAAATTGAAGCTTTTGGGGCTCAAGTGGAATTTTCGAAAGAGAAGAAAGTTGAATCGATGTTGAAGTAGAGTAGAAAAAAAGAGTGAAATAGGGAAGGTGTGAGTTGGAAAGTGATGCTGAGGAAAAACATTTGTTGGTTCATAGCGCGACAGGGCGGGCAAAAGTGCCTTGCACATTTGAAAGATTTCACGCTGCCAACGGGGCCGGCACAAACTCCCCATGAATCCCAAACCCCCTTAGTTATTTTGTTTTGTTTATGCCCCAACTTTTTTTTTTCAAACTGAGCAGATAAAACAACATTTGCCAGGCAAAAGTCGCTGTGAAAGGCTTAGTCAAAGATCTTTACGGACGAAACAACTATTTTTCTATTCTAATTATTATCTTTCCGTGTCTGAGACCGGGGGGGCCCCCTAAAAGACCCCCAAAACCGTTCCCTATTCCTCTCTTTTTCGCCTTTCGGGGTTTTTGGTTTCTAGGCCGCCCCTTTGGCTGTTTTTATCCCCCCGCTTTCCTTGGTCTGCTCTTCTTTTTTCCTCCTTGGACAGTGCCTTGTAAAACTGTCTTTGCAAGTATTTTGGATTTTTGGCATGCCCTTTCCTTTAAATTTACGTTTTTTTCACGCGTTAGAAGGTTTCATGGGGGCCAAAGGGGTTTGCTGGTTTTGTTATGCACGCTTTCGTTGCTTTTTGTGGTCTTTGTGGGGAATCCCAAAAGGAGCCTCCGAAAGCATCTCATCTCCACCGCCTGTACTCTTCTCCCCAAATCTGCAGTCAGGGTCCTGTTTCACGGCATACAGAAATATGGATATGAAAAGGGAACGCTTAGTCTGATCTTGGGATATTTTTATCTCTCCAATGGTTTTAGTTTTGACAGTGCTGTTATTGTTGTGCAGTTCTACTACTTCGGGCTGGACCCCCGGTCTTAAAAGGGGCTCCCTGGTACTTGAAGCTTTGACTGTTTCAAGTTCTGGTTTTAAACCCCTGATATCAGGCTAATCCCTTTGGGTGTTTTAGTATCGTTTGGGTTTTCCCCCCCTCTCCCACGATTTTTGTCTATGTTTTGGAGGCCTTATTCAGGTGTTCGTTAGGTGGAAAGCTCTTTTTCTGATCCGCTATTCCCCCCAATGTCATCTGCGGCGGAGGTTTGTGATCGTTCTGCCACCAATGCTGACTGACCCTTTATGATTTTTCCGTGCATACCATGATTTCTAAAGGAGTGTTGAAAGAGGGGGAAGAAACCCCGCCTTTACCCAATGTTTCAAAACCACCCCAAAGTTTTTAGTCACTGCACGGTGGCCCTCGCTGTCAGCGGATGACTCGCGGGTTTGCATTGATGCTTACAAACAGGGTTTCCCCCCAAAAACTGCAGCCACACCTGCAAATGCCTTTTTAAAATCGAAAAATTACTGGTACCGCTCCATAGTATTCTGGGTTGAATTTATCTTTTCAGTTTGTGCTCCCCCCTCTAAACCTCTTTTCCTCACAAATTCTTGCTTTCTTCATCTATTAATATTATTGCAGCATGACCTTTTGGGGTGGCATAGAGGTGATTGTCGGTAATAGGGCTTTGTTGGGGTTTTCCCCCCTTTCTTTGGGGGGGGTGTTTTTGGGGGACTGTGCCAGGTTTTTGGCCCCTTTTCCCTTCTGCCAGATTTGTTGCATTTAAAGAGGGCGCTGACAGGCTTCCCCCTCCAGCTTGAACCAACTAGTGGAATGTTTCACCCCCCTTCGTTCCTTTTTCGCGATTGACTGTTTGTTTCCACCTATCAAAGGTGGGTGCGTTGTGTCTTTGCTTGCGGGGTACATTAAGGACTTCTGGATCTCCTGCGGTTCTATAGTTTAAGGTCGGAGCAGATTTGTCCATTGTTTTAGTACCCGGGCGTCAGTGAGACACTTCCCATTTTTGTCTTGGTTGTTAAACCTTTTTCCCCGTTTTGTTTTAGTAGGTCTCACCCAAATGATTGCTTTTTTGATTGTTTTTCTTATGTTCTCTTTAAAAGTCTTTCCTGTTACCCCATTTCCCCTTTTTTCCCCACGGGGTTCCTACGTTGACTGCCCTATATTGTTCTGCCTTTTTTTGTTTCATTTTTTCTTTTTTTCGCTTCAGCTTTTCGCTAGTTGTGGTTTGGTGTGACCCCTGGTTTTTTGATGGTCGGTGTTTGCCAAAACCGTTGCTGTTTTTCGTCACTGCTGTTTGAAACATTCCCTCGTGTATCTATGTCGAGTCTATCCGTGAGTGTGCAAATTTTTTTAACCCATCCCTTGCTGAAAAATTTTACTACCTCGGGTCCTTACTTCCGGTCAAATTTACCGAGGGGTTTCCGCGGGGATTTTTTTTAGACGTATCGGAAAGTATCACACAAGACATGTCATCCATTTGCCCTGGAAAACTTTTTGTCTTGCGATGTTAACGCTAGACTGAAAACCCTTTTCCCTGATGTAATCATTTGGTTTTGTGGGGTTCCCATTTGGGCTATCCCTGTCCATTTTTATTTTTTTGGGCCAAGTGATTCACTAGCTGGAGTGGTTGTTACTGGCAACCCAGGAGTACAAAGCCTCTTTCAGATTGGTTATTGAATGGGCCCAAAACGCCCCCCCCAGTCTTTCCCCACAAACTTCTCCTACCTTGGCGTTCCCCGTCACCCTTTCACGACGGAATGTCTTTTTGGGAGTTTGATTCAGAAACCCCTTTTGCTGGGCATTAAAATTTCTATGGGTTCATTGTGCAGTTAATGTAGGGGCGTACCCGTACTACAGTTAGTTAAAGGGGGTTGTCTCAGGCGGATGGGAATAAGTTGCGGAACAGGCGACAGCTCTGACGGTTTCACGGGGGTTTTTTGTGACGAGAAACCCACGCCGTGTTAATGTTTTCCCTGTTTCCACTGTAGTATAATTTGTGGTCTTCGGTGTTGTTTTTCCCTGTTTTTCCCCCCTTACTTCGCGAGCCCCAAAGGATGTGCATGGTTTGGCATTATGTGTCGTTCTTCACTTTGGGGTGCAGCTCTTTGTGTCCGTACATTTTTTGCCAAAGTGGTGTTTTTCTGGCACGGATTTTTCTGCGTTTTACATCATACATACTTTCGACCCCTGTCCGATGGCAAAAAGAAGGCGCGGTCCTTGGGAACCCGGGCGACGACCCTCCGGGATGGAAATTTGGGGGTCTTTGTATGGGGGTATCTTGGGCAAATAAAAATGGCGGAGCCATCCCTCTCCAGGGCGGAATTTTTTTGATTGGGTTTATCCCCACATGTGGAGGTGGTATGGGTTACATGGTTCCAGTAGAGAGGGAGTTCCGACCGACCCCGAAAAACACCTGATGAAATTAGGGCTTACTGTCGTTTTGATAGATGGGGATCAAACGTTTGCCCAAGGCTTCATCTCTACTGTTACTGATTTGACATTTTTGGTTACGGATGTAATATTATGACGAAAACCCCTTTCTCAAAATTAATTTTTGTTTTTCACCTTTGAACACGCCCCAACACACCTGGGGGTGAACCTGGGGTGTGACCCGCTTTTTTTACAGCCCTGAACTGGGTATTGGTGAAGGGCCAAGTGTCTTTTTAAATTAAAACATGAGCAATATTTGTAAATAATGTTTTTAAAGTGCATTTGTCAACGCGTTTTTAAGATGTTTGAATATTCATCAGAAAATGTAGATTGGTTTGACAGTAATTTTTTTGACAAGTGGAAAGGTCGATTGGATTACCATGAAGGTGGATGCCCGGGGGAACATTCAGGGAGGGGCCACACTTTTAAAAAAAAAAACACTACGTATCTTGCACTGTTTAAAAAGGTTGTTTTACACTAACGCATGATGTCACTGCATGTTACCTTTATTGGTGCAAAAAAAGGGGGCAAAAACACGACCATGTAGGGGAGGGGGCAACATTTGGGGTGCAGAAAAAAAAATTGACATATATGAATACTTTGGCCAAATATGAAAAGCTCTGCGAACAAGGGAAAATGTACAGCACTAGTCTACTTGAGGTACCCTTTTTCTCTTAAAAAAACGAGAAATTTTCGAAAATTTCAGAGAGTTTCCTGTAAGAAATGCAAATGGTAACGGGGTTAACAACAGTATGCGCTTTTTTTTTTTTTTAAAAGTTATACCCTTCCTACGGGAAATGGCCTTTTCTTCCAAAAGGGGGAAAGTATTTTAACATGTGCACAAGGTGTCGCATGCCTTTGTCTTGGATCCCTTTATTGAAAAAAGTTTATCTCAAGGCTTTTGGGGGAAATGAAATTTGGTACTGAGGTTACCCTAAGGGAAAAAATCCCTCGAATCGGGTTCATTGGTGGCTCAAAGCCAACTAGCTTAGAGCTTAAAACTAAAAAATTCCGCCCCCCAACTGCCCCAATAGTGTAAAAAAGAAAAATGCAAGGTCTCCCATAACCTTAGGGCATAGGGAGCGAGACTCAGAGACCTCACTTCTCTGGGCCAGCTTTTTGAGGGGCCGGGGGCCCCCTCCCCTCCCTGGCTTTACCCTTTCCCGACCCTAAAAAAGGCAGGGACCCATTTACAGGGGTGAATGGGGGGGACTTACTGAACCCCCGGCACGCAAACGGTCCCCATCCAAGTGGTAACCACGCCGACGCTGTTAACTTGCTGGGGGGGAAAACGAGTGCTCCGACCATGAAACATCCCCTCCCCAAAAAGTTTTTTCACAGTAAAGCCAAGGGAGAAATTTTTAAAAGAACATATCAATGAAATTTATAACAAAAAGAACTCTTGGAAAAAGACTGAACAGAGTTGCCCAAAAAAACAAAAAAAAAAAAAAAGGAATTTTTACAACGAAGGGAGAGAATCTTTGCTATGATGAAGTAAACCTGATGGAACTCTGTGTAGTTTCCCTGTATGCCACAGGGTGTACACCCTGAAAATCTGTAGCTTTTTTCTTTTTTTTTTTCCCATTTTTTTTTTTTTGTTGTTTTTGTAATATATTTTTTGAAAGGTTGGAAAATTTTTTTTTTTAAAAAAGAAAAACTGAGTTATGGGGGAGTTGATTACATGTACATGTTTTTTTAAAAGTTTTTTTTTTTTTATTTTGGGAAAATGGATAAGTACTTGTCTTTTTTACATCCCGTTTCCATGTGGTGTCTGGTGTAAGAGAAGAGGTAGGAGAGAAAGGAGTAAAGAAAAAAGGGAAGGTATGTGTACGCATAAAGGGGGGTGGTGAGAGAGAGAGAAACTACTTACCTGCTAATGAAGAAAACTGAAAAAAGACCAGTTTTTTCTTCACCCGCAATGAAAAAAAAAAATGAAAAAAATTCAGTAATATATTATTTTTTTTTTAAGTGTTCCACTTTAAGTCTATATAAAGTAGAAATTTTTACAGGTCATGTTGGGAGAAAGCATATGATCGTAAAAATTTAAAAATGTATATTACTCTTTTGTTTTTTATTTTTTTTTAATTTTAAATTTTTTTTTTGACATTTTTTCCCTTTAAAACTTAGGTTACCATGTAAAATTTCCCATTTTTCGATATTTTTTTAAAATGGTTTTTTTTATTAGCCTCTGTTTAAAGTATCAATTTTTCGTTTTTTTTACCCCCATAAAAAAAAATACAAATTTCTGATAAAAATACGATTTTGAAACCCCAAAAAAAAAAAACCAGGAGAAAGTTAAAGTTTTTTTTTAAGTATGTTTTTTTGACCTTTTTTGTTATTTTTTGATTCTCTTGTTTTATTACTTTTTCCCCTCTAAAAACCTAAATGTGAATAGAAGTTTAAATGAAGATCACACCACAAAAACACACAAAACGCTGGTTCATTCCTTTAAAAAATTGGGGTTTTCATCCACCAACCCGCCTACCCTAGATTTTTTTATAAATTTTTTTGTTTTTTACCCCCAAATATGAAAATATGAATTTTACACCCCCCCAAAAAAAAAAAAAAAAACAACAAAAAAACAACAAAAAAAAACCCAACAAAACAAAAAACGGAGGGAAAAATGAAATTCGGGAAGGGTTTAAGGGGTGTAACTCTTCCTGCCGGGTTTCTTCCCCTTTTTGATTAGGTCGCGGTTTATACATGGGAGCAAGTGCTTTATCGTTGAAAAAGGGGGGCCCCGTGGCAGTAAACCTGCTACCGGATTTCAAGAAAGGGAGGGGCCGCAGTCTAAGGCAGTGGGGGGAAGGGGGTTGGTAGGAAGAGGGGGTGGGGGACTTCCACAGATGGGTGTGGTCAGAGTGCAAAAGGTCCCCCCAGTTTTTTCACTAGAAACCCTACAGCAATGTTATCGCCCCGTCAAAAAGCGAGTTTTTTAAAACAGGCCTACCGCTTCCCCCTTTTTTTTCTGACAGCCCCCCCCCCCTCTCTCTCAAAACGAAACGCTTTTATCAAAGGTTATGTGGGTCCGCTGAAGGGGTTGAAAGTTCAGCAAAAGAAGGTTTTCCTTTGTTTCTCCCCCCTTTCTAAAAAAAATATAATCACATAGTTTACAATGTACCAGTGTTTGTTGCAAACTGTTAAACCCAATGGAAACCCTGTCGTGTGATTATTGGGAAGTTTTGAAAGTTTTTACTTTTTGGTTGATTGTTTTTTGCCCAGTCCTCTTCCCACGTCCCCTTTGAAAGGGGGTGTAAACTTTCCACAATTAACCCTTGTCTTGTCTCTCTCTCTTCCATGATCTTCCTTTCTTCTCCCCCTCCCTTCGCTCTGTCCCCTCACACATCATGTTCTCTCTCACCAAACACTAACTCTCTCTCTTCTACACAACACACATGCACTCTTCTCTCTCTCTCTCCTCTCTTTTCCCCTCTTTCTCCTCACACACACACTTTTCTTTCCACCAAACCCTCCCACTCGCTCTCTCTCTCCCCCTCCTCCCTTTTCATTCACCAACCACTTTCTTTTCCCCTTCTCTGTTTACAACACACACACACACATGTTTCTCTCTTTTTCCCTTTCCCGAAAAAGTTTACTCCCCGTCCCTGCCCTTTAATGTGAAAATCTGTGCCCTTTGTGGTATGTAGCCCCCCTCCCCCTCCACCACCCATCCCACACTCCTCTGATTCCCTTTTTTTCCTATTTTGTTTGATTGTGGGATTAGTAACTGGAAAAATGTTTGACTGACTGACTGTGAAATATTGAGTATTCGTGTTTTTTTCGGGGACTTCAATAGTAGAAAAGTGATGTTAAAAACCCCCCAAAAGTGTCAAATGAAAATATTTTTGATTTAATACATACAAGCCAACCAGTAAATATGAACAGAAAGTCTCATGATAAAGTAACAAATACTTATGGAAAACGCCTGTTGAATTTATGTGTAACTTTTGATTTATGTATTCTTAATGGTGTATGTGAGGGCGACCTTTAGGTTGCTATACATAATCTCAGATTTCGGCAGTAGTGTTAATGATTATTTCATAACGTCAAGTGATGTATTTGTATTTTTCACTTTCTATGCCAGCTTTCAGTTAAAGACAGATTTGACTCGGATCATATGCCTGTGGAACTTTGTTTAAGCCTTTGTGACAAACTGATGGGAGACCGAATATCTGTAATGAAAACCTAACGATAAATAAGCTTGTGTGGGATGAAAATAAAAAGGAAACGTTTATTTCGTTAATGCAAAGTGAGGAAACTCAGAAAATGTTAGAACTAGCTGTAAGTCTTATTGGCCATAATATTGACGAAGCATTAACCGTTTTCAATCATTATCTGATACAAAATGCTGGCTGTATGACAAAACAATTTAGAGACAAGACAGACCGACAGATGGATGACTGGTATGATAGTGAATGCAGAATGGCCAGGAAAAACTTACGTAAACTCTTTAAAGTAGCTGGGCAGTCAAGTGATGCTAGTAGCCGCCATGATTTTTGCGTTGCAAGAAGAGAGAATAAACACATGTTAAAGCTCAAGGAAAAACAACATAATAATGCATTGTTAGATAAGCTCTTGTCATCAGTTCAAGATCAAAAGCAGTTCTGGGCAAATGTGCGCAAATGTTCATTTAAGAGAAAAATTTTTAGTAATAATATTACAGTTGAGGAATGGTATCATCATTTGAAAAATGTACTTGAAAAGGAAACACATGAAGATCATGTACAGTCTGATGACTCTGATACCTATTTTAACCGACCTCTTTCAAAGGAACAGGTCATGTTAGCATTTAGAAAACTAAAGAACAGAAAAGCAGCTGGTCCAGATGGGATTATTGGAGAATGTTTAAAAATGCAGGTGACAATGTTATTGAATTCTTTGTATTGTTTTTCAATGCTTTATTTCAAAAAGGTGTTTTTCCACAAAAATGGACAGAAGGCATTGTTCTTCCTTTGCACAAAAAAGGTGATGATAATAACCCTAATAATTATAGAGGCATTACTTTAAGTGACATTAGTAGTAAGATTTATAGTACAATCATAAACTATCGTTTACAAGAATGGGTTGAGGAAAACAATATCACTGGAGAACATCAAGCTGGCTTTAAAAGGAATTATTCAACTACTGATCACATGTTCACTTTGTTGTCTTTTGTTCAAAAACAGTTATCTTGTAACAGGAAATTATATGTAGCCTTCATAGATTTTGAGAAGGCTTTTGATTCTTTAAATAGGGGTATTCTTTGGCAGATTCTCATAAAAAATGGAATAACGGGTAAAATGTTTAACTGTATCAAAAGTATGTACAATAATGTTAAAGTTAAAGTTAGATGTGGTTCAAAACTGACAGATTTAATTAGTTGTACTTATGGTGTAAAACAAGGTGACGTTTGTAGTCCAATTCTATTTTCCTTATTCATCAATGAGCTTGCTACTGAGGTTATTGAAAATGGAAGACATGGGGCTTTATTTAATAACGATTATCTTGAACTCTTCATTTTGCTTTTAGCAGATGATATAGTTTTATTAGCTGAAACAGTTATTGGTTTACAAACGCAACTAAATAGCTTACGAAAAGCAGCACAGTCTATGGATTTGAAGGTGAACTTAGACAAAAGTAAAACAATTGTATTTATAAAAGGCGGCCATCTTTCAGCAAGGGAAACATGGAAATACAATGGTGTTGAAATGCCTGTGGTAAATGCATCCAAATATTTAGATATATTATTTTCTACAAGACTTAGTTTCACATTAGCATGTAACGACCTTAGTAGTAAAGCCAAGAATGCTGTCATATGCATCATGAGAAAACTTCGATCCCTGAATAACAGCAGCTTAGAATTGTTTTTAAAACTGTTTGATTCACAGGTTGCACCTATTGCTTTGTATGGGATAGAACTTTGGGGTCTGGATAATGTAGCTCGTCAGTGTGAACAAGTACATTTGTTTGCATTGAAAAAGTTTCTGGGGGTTGAAAGGGGGAAACCCCCAATGACTTCGTTTATGGTTTAAACGAACAGATATCCTTTTATATCAACTCTGTTATACGCTGTATTCGTTATTGGTTAAAATTAGTAGTGATGGAAGATGTTAGATTACCAAAGAAAGCTTATAAAATGCTATATGAGTTGGATGTAAGAGGCAAAGAAACTGGGTATCAAATATTCGTTGTAGATTATATGAAAATGTTTTGGGTATGTATGGGAAAATGGAGGTGTTCAAATGTTAAAGAGTTTTTATACCAGTTTAAAGAAGATTGATCTTATGCAGATGGCAAGAATGGGACTTCCACGTTAACAACAGTGAGAGGTTTAGCATCTATAGAACTTTTTGCGGTGTTCATGACAGGAAAACATATCTGAAAATGGATCTAGACAAACATTTGAAATTTATTATGACCAGGTTTAGATTTGGCATTTCAGAAATTAGTACACACCAAAATCGCTACAAAACATATTCTGAATTGGATTTGACTTGTCCATTGTGTAAAACTGGAAATGAGGATGAAATACATTTCATGTTGTGTTGCCCGATTCTCAGTAAGCTAAGAGCACGGTATATACCATTGAAATTTTACAAATACCTTGCCAGTTTTGTCTGTGTTTACTTTTGTCATCTATGAACGAAAATATTGTCCGAAATGTATCGATCTACTTATATAAGGCATTCAAATTACGATCAGTGCTGACTTAGTAAAGTTTGTTAATGTGTTGGTGTATTTTGGAGTGATTTCATTATATTCCCTTTTGTACTTACCCTTTCATAGGGGAATGGCCTTTACATGAAAAACTTTTCCGAATCGATTCGAATCCACATTCCTCCCTGTTACCCAGGGATGAAACTTTGCTATCACTGAGTAGGCACTTGGTATTGAAAAAGTGTCCTGAAAAAGGGGTAAAATAACACTCACAGAGCTCTAAACTTGGTTAGAATTTGGAAGCGAGAGATGCAATGAATGGACAGGTGATCTTTCATGATCACTTAGTTTTAGTGTGTTGCATTCTGTGCTAATTGAACACTCTGAGTCATATTTTTTTTTGGGATTAATTGCTGCAAAATATTGATCTTTTATGAAGAAGATGACATAAAATAGCTGAAATATTGTATTTATTTTCAGCTTTACACTTTCTGAACTTTGTTTGAATTAGATAATTTTTTTAAGGTCCTTTAAATAGAAGTGAGGTCCTCAAAATGCTTTAAGAAAACTCACGTGCACACACACACACACCTCTCTCTCTCTCTCTCTCTTCGACCGTTAAATCTGTTCCGCTTTTCGTAAGAGTAGGCCATTGTGTGCCGGTGGGAACAGATGACATAATTTACCAAACCGCATTTCCACGGGACTGGATGTAAAAAAGACATGAAGTGCTTATTCCATTATCCTCAATATAAAAGAATAAAATAAAATAAATTTTAAAAAATCTTCTGTTTGCAGATGTGCAATGATTTTGTCTTAATTCATATGCACCTTTTCTCCTTTTTTTGGGGTGGGTGGGGAGGGGGCATTGTTTTATTTCAACACCCCTCCCCCATTTTTCACCTCTCTTTCCATTAGGAATGCTAGTTTTTCTCATCTGTCATCTGTCTCTTTCACTGTCCCCCCCTTTGCCCAAACTCTGTCATATAGTCAATTTTGTTTTTATCTGTAATTTCCCCACCCCACCCCTTTCTTGTCTTGTATGCAGAAAACTGTCATTGTTCCTTTGCACCCGGCGGCAGCAGTGTGTATAACTCATGTTTGAATGTTAAATGTGTGTGGTTTTCCTACTTCCTGATGAGAATTTTTACATCTGCGGTTTGTGTTTTTTCTCTGAATCACTTTGGGCAGAAACTTTTTCTTTGTTTCTGTTTACTGTTCAAAAATATTTCAATTCCCTAATTTTCATATACTGTTTGATTGTTCAGAAATTCCATTGACTTGATGAGTTTTTGTTTACCTGACCGTGCTGGTCTTCATGACCCACTTCAATCTGACCCTGCTGCCCATCAACCGTCTGCACGTGCTTCACGAGCCATCACCACCCCTTTCACCACCTGCAGTGTGTGTTGTTTGGCCAGGATGGCGTGGGACCCGTGGAAAATTAAAGCAATACTTTCAGTGACTTTTATTTTGGGATTAATTGCAGCAAAAATATTGATTTCTTTGAAGAAGATGACATAGAATAGTGACATATTGTTTAATTTTCAGCTTTAAACTTTCTGAACTTTGTTTGAATTAGTTAATTTTTTTAAGAAGGTAATTTAAAACAGAAACTGAGGTCCTCAAAATTCCTTACAGACAGACAGACAGACAGACACTCTCTCTCTCCCTCTGTTTGTCTGTCGCATTTCTGTCTGTCTGTCTGTCTGTCTCTCTCTCTCTTACACTTAATTCATATACACCTTTTCCGCCTTTTTTTTTTCTTCTTTTTTTTTTTTTTTTTTTGGGGGGGGAGGGTGATTTTAATACCCACTCTCTTTTTTCCCACCCCTCTCTCCAGTAGGAATGCTTGTATTTCCATCGTCTCTTTCACTGTCCCTCCCTTTGCCAAGCTCGGTCAGACAGTCGGTCTTCTGGTTTTAATCTGTCAATTTCCCCACCCCACCTACCCTTTCTTCTCATTTTCTGTGTTTCTTAAGTCAGCTATCCTGAGACATCCCTATATCCTCTCTCTCTCATCGCTCTCGTCTCTTCTCTCTCTCTCCTCTCTCTCCTCGTCACTCTCTCCCTCTCTCTCCTCTCTCGCTCTCTCTCTCTCTCTCTCATGCACCCTTACATAGGCATGCACACACACTTTAACACTCACCCACTTACTCAATACTAAAATACAAAGTTGAAGATGTTAAGTTTTTCTGAAAACACAATCAGCTTCTTCAGAAAACATGAGCGTGCAAAGGACAAAGCCATAACTGGAACCACCAAAAAACTTTATTGGTAATAATACATCGAGCAAGAAAGATTGTGAATACTATTTCGCTGTCAAAAATACTATTTCTGGCCATTTCAAATCGATTTTTCATTTCTGGGTAAGATCAGGTCTGCTTAAAGGTCATTGTAATAATGAATGTTTGCTATTTAACCAACCTCTTAATATTATAAAAATGACATTTGCTATTTACCATCGCTTTTCATATTGTAAAATGACATTCCTTCTGTAACCAACTCTTTAATGTAAAATGACATTTCTTCTTTAACCATCTCTTTAATGTAAAATGACATTTCTGTCTAGTAACCATCTCTTTAATGTAAAATGACATTTCTTCTGTAACCCATCTCTTAATGTAAAATACATTCTTCTGTAAACCATCTCTTTAATGTAAAATGACATTCTTCTGTAACCACCTCTTTAATGTAAAAATGACAGTGCTTCTGTAAACCAGCTCTTTAATGTAAATACATTCTTTCTGTAACCATCTCTTTAATAAGTTAAAAATGACATTTCTTCTTTAACCATCTCTTTAATATCAATGGTAAAATGACATTCTTTATTTAACCATCTCTTAAAATCATAGTAAAAATGACATTTCTTATTTAAACCAGCACTTTAATATTGGCAAATGACCTTTCCTGATTTAACCATCTCTTAATATCATTGCAAAATATGACATTTCTTATTTAACCATCTCTTTAAACAACAAGACGCCCCACCCCGGAAAATTCGGGGCTCAACGTGCACCCTATACGCCACAACCCAAAAATTTACGGGGGTTTTCGAACCTAAGTAAACAAGCCACTTCCCTTGACTACAGTTAAGGGGGAAAAAGAACCCAAAAAAACCATGGCAAAACGATCGTTTTTAGCTTGTTTTTTTGTTTTTTATGCATGACTGCTTGGGAATTTTCTTTAAAAAAGGGCTGACATTCTTGTTGAACACTATAACTTACACACTGTAAAAGTGGCAAAGAAAACTGTAGTTTTACCAAAAACAGTGATGAAAACAAACGTGATGATTCAAGAAAAGGCTTTTAAAAGACAATGAATGAAATTTGGCCTGGACTTTTTTACATTATTGAATGGACCAAATGACATGGGGAGAAAAAAGCTATTTTTTCAAAATTTTTTCATTTAAATATATTTTCACATGAAATACATGCTAAATAAAATTTTGCTTCCTCAAAATAACTACATATATATACTTCATTGGGGAACTATCAGGAAAAATTTTGAAATTTTTGAGTAAGAGGGATATAACATAGCAGTGGTACATAAGAATTTTATTTCCCGCAAAATAGGGGGGACTTCACTGGGGGTTTTAAAGGTTTAAGTCATTCAAAAGACATTTCTTTTTTAACCATTTCTTAATACATTCAAAACATTTTTTATTTTAAACCCTCTCTTTAATTCACAAAATGACATTTTTTATTTAACCACTCTTTAAAACATGCAAAATGACTTTCTTATTTAACCATCCTTTTAAATCTTTTTCAAAAAAGACATTTTTTATTTAAACCCTCCTTTAAAATAAACATTGTGAAAAGATTTTTTTTGGGGGGTTTTTGGCCCTGTTCAAATTAGCAAAACCCCTTTCTTGGACCAAAACTTTTGTGTGGTTTAGTGGGAAAAAATTTCCCCCCCGGTGGGTCAGTGGTCTGAGGGAGTAATGCCCGTCTGGAAAAATCAGAAACCTGGGTTTCACCCCCGAACTCACAAAGTTTTTATTATCCCCTGACCCCGTGGGTTCTGGGGGGCTTTTCTTTCAAAACTTAGGCCCCTGGCAAAAGTATTTTGTTAGTAAAAGAACGCAGGGAACAGAAGAGTTGTTCAGCAAAGGGAAAGACAACAGCTTGTATTTCATTCGAAAATCGTTGGACTAAGTATAACACCCAAACCCCACTTCTACACTATACTACAATTCTTGCTCTTTTCCCTGTATACCTCCACTACAGGCACAAGAAAACCGCGTGCCCTACTGCCAGTTCGTGCCTAGCCACCTTACTGTCCAGACGTGTTATCATATCGCCTCTCACTGTGTCCGCAACGCCCATCACATCAGAATCTGAGCATCAGCTATAATATAGTTCTAGCCCCCTACCTTTCTTGGTTTCTTTTGATTTATGTTAAAACTGTTTGCTTTTTATCACCACCTGTTTTTGGGTTTGTTTTGTTGTGCTGGTGAAATACTGTGTATTGTGGATAAGTGTTCTGTGGGGGAAAAAAATAGGGGTCTATGCTGCTGATTACTCTAGTGACCAGGAATTGGTATGGATCTGTCTAATGAAGAAGAACCACAAGCTGCCATTTCTACTGAAAGGGAACCATCTCTCCGAGATATTTTGTCAACAATCCAAAATCTTTCTAGAAGAATGGAAAATTTGAAAGAATTGCACTGAAACCTAGGAAGAAAAATGACGCTGGCTCAGACATAGAACCCTTTGTGGAAAAATGAAGGAAAAGAGAGAAGGCAGGCAGCAATTCAGAAACTGTCACTGACAGTGTTTCTGATGAGAGGGCAGGGGACTGGAGAAAGAACTGATGCAAATCTAAAAGGGATGAGGATAAAGATGACGACATTTTCCCCCGAAATGGCATCATCCTTGATGATAATGAGGAAAAGGGCTGCCCGTTTCTGAAAAACTGGCAAAGCCGCTGAGTCCAAAATTTGGATCTAAAATCCCAGACAGAAAGTGAGGGAAAACTTACCAAGTACCCTATTCCAAAAACTGTTCTTACCTGGGCGTTCCCTGAACAAACCAGGAATTTTTTTTTCTGTTCTCAAGCCCTTCTCACAAAGAAAAATGTCAGGATGGCAAATACACAAAAAACGCTGTCAAAAAGCTGCCATAGCGATAACGCTCTGCACTGACCGACTCGAAGGTAAAGAAAACCATCTCAGGGCAGGAGGCAGCTAAAGTACGCGGTGAACTACCGGATGCATAGCCTATCTTTCAGACGCCCTATCCCTCACAGTCATGCCAACCATGACCTGTCCCCAGAAACGGAGAGAAATGCACCGACCCTGCCTACCCCGAGAAACTCTTTGGGATATGTGCCCCCGCATGTTCCATGACACCCAGAACTACTGTAGTTTCATAAAGGGAAAGAAAGAATACAGATCCCAGAAACTCGGTCAGAACATGTGTGGCCAGCAAAAGAAACCACATGGCAGCACAACAACACCAGCTCTTTTTTAGGCCGCAAGCCGTGGAGGCAGGGCAAACAACAAGATGTTTGGAAGAAGGGTCAGAAAAAAGCCACCGGCAGTAACTTTATCCCTGACTGAACCGCCCCTCCCTTCTGGAAACAAGGGTTTGTGAACTTGAACTTTGCTTGCCCTCTCTGTGTGCTTATCTTAAAGCCAAGCATGATAAATTTACAGCAGGAAGCATTATGGAAAAGCTGTCTGGCTGGAATGTATTAACTTTTTGATCCTGATGTAAATTGAAACAGTTGAAGGAATTAAATCACTTTTGATGAATTGCCCAGAAGATATAAAGCAAAGTTTGCAAAGGTCATTAACAAGCATGAAAATTTATGCTATTGACTCGAAATAAAAAAACCTGTTGAACAAAGGTGTGATTAAAGAATTCCTTGCCAGAATCAGGACAAATTGTCTCACCTATCTTTGTTAGGGAAAAAAAGATGGATCATTTAGAAGTTTTTTGAATCTAAAAAGCTCTAAATAAAAAGGTAGAATATAAGAAATTTAAGATGAAAAAATACATACAGCTTTGGTCTAGTGACGCAAAATTGTTATTTGCATCAATTGATCTGAGAGATGCCTATTATTCATACATAGGGGAGACTTTCAGAAATACCTAAATTTCAATGGAGAAAAAAAACTGTACTTTTTTTCAGGCGCGCCATGGGACTCATCCATTCCCAAAAATCCAAAACTTATGAAACCGTCCTAGCATGCTTACATATAGGGTCCCAGATAACTTCATTCTTGATATGTTAAATTGTTGGAGAGTCTGAAACAGAAGTTTTACGGGTTTGTGACAGACACCAAAAAATTTATTAACATCAGGATTCATTAATAAAAAAAATCTATTCAAACCTGTGCAAGAATCACTACCGGGGTTTTTAAAAATAAACCCAAGAAGTCCGTCATGCTGACAATGAAGAAACAGAAACTGTTGTGGCAGCAAAAAATTTTCAGTCAAAAAGGTTACCCTAAACTCTGGGACTTGTATTGGAAAAAGGTTTCTTTTTTTTCTTGCTGGCCAATGGGCCCTTTTTACTACAGAGCCTTGAACAAAACAAATGTTTTTTTCACTTAAATAATAAGGGAAACGGGGTAAGCTGCAGTTTAAACTGCTGAAGGGAAAGAAGCAAATGGTGGATCAATAACATAGATAAACAAAAGGCTTTCCTTTTAAGAACAATCCCACTAACTATGAAACAGCTCAGGACAGGGTGGGGTTTGGATTGTTGAGACCAAAACCCCAAAAACAGGGTGTGGAGTAAAAACGAGAAGGACATATAAACTCATTGGGGCAAATTTTGCTTTTTTTTCTGTCCAAATCTTGTTGCAGACTAACTGAATGCCCCAAAAAAAAATCAGTCTGATAACACAAGCACAGTTGATTTTTTATTAACAAATAAAAATTTAAATGGAATTTAATAAGGCTGTATTTTGCACAGACAAATCAAAGCGCTTTCACTCAACTCATTCTTACATATCATACAACCAATAGCAATAATAGTTCTAAACAAGTCCAAATGCACACACACACACAGGTTATACACTTTGGCAGGGTGATGGATTTTTGGCTGTTGAAAAGCGGGGAAAGACTATGAAATGAAACAGAGAGGAAAATCTTAGGTTTGAAACAAAAAATGTCTTGAGGCCGGATTTAAAAGTGTCACAAAAGGCCATTGGCAGAGAGAGATGGAGGCCATTCCAAATCAATGGACCAGAAACAAAGAGCGATGACCCATGGTGGACAGGTTAATCTAGGTTTTCGTAGGCACAAGGTATCTGCAGCAGAGCGAAGAGAACGAGAAGGAGTGTACAAGGGGAAGACATTCACAGAGGTAGGCAGGTGCTGTTTTGTGGAGACATTTGTAACAGAGGGTACAGATCTAATAGTTCCTTTGTGGCACAGGCAGCAGTGGAGAGATCGCAAGAGAGGAGTACTGTGCTCAGATTTTTTCTTTCTGAGGACTAGTCGAGCTGCAGAGTTTTGAATACGTTGAAGGGAGTGGATAGATGATGCTGGCAGACCAGACAAAAGAGAATTGCAATAGTCAAGACGTGAAAGAATGAGAGATGCCATGAGTTTAGATGTTGCGTCTGTGGACAGGTACTTTTGAATTGCACTAATACGCTGTAATTGATAGTAGCACGACTGGCAGGTCTGGGCGATTAATTTTTGCATAGTGTGTTGTCGATAATGACCCCTAGATACTTCACAGCAGTGGATAGAGGGACTGATGCATTGCCAAATTCTATTGAAGCTGTTGTAATGGAAGAGAGTTTGTTTTTGGTCCCTACGAGCATGGCTTCAGTTTTATCAGCGTTTAGTTGTAACTTGTTCTCTATCATCCAGTTTTGATATCTTGAAAGCAGTAGGCCATATTTGTCAAGAGAGAAGGCAGATTTTCAGGAGTGCCGCTGCTTAGAATCTGAGAGTCATCTGCATAAAAGTGATGGTTGGTCTGATGACGGTTAATAATATGTGACAGTGGAGGTAGAGAGTGAAAAGAACAGGGTCCAGAACTGATCCCTGCGGGACTCCACATTCCAGTCTAGCAGGTACTGCCCTAAATTTCTTGTTTACTGTGACTGTCTGAATCGGTCATCGGGTATGACTAAACCAGGTGAGGGCTGTACCAGAAAACCAAAATTTTTCTTGAAGACAGGAGAGAAAATAGAGTGGTCAATAGTGTCGAAGGCTGCAGATAAGTCAGTAAAAGTGGGAAGGGAGATTTTCCCTGAGTCAGAAGCGAGTAGAAGCATGTTTAAGGTGTGGACTAGGGTGGTTTCAGTGCTGTGGTTGGCTCGATAGGCATATTGAAACACAGGAAGAAGATTGTTGGAGAGAAGGTGGGTGTTGAGCTGTTTCAGAACTACTCTTTCAAGGACTTTAGAAATAAAAGGTAGGTTGGAAACAGGTCTGTAATTCTTCAGAATGTTAGGGTAAAGGTCATGCTTTTTGAGTAGTGGTTACTAAAGCATTTTTTTGAGAGCTGAAGGAACATTTCCAGAAACAAGAGAAAACTATTTTCGTGATAGTGGGTATAAGCTGTGGAAGGGCACAGTGAAAAAAGAGAAGCAGGTTTTGGGTCAAGATCGCATGATTTTATATCATTCCTTTCAGAATTTTCGAAGATTTATAGTCCATTCCTTTCAGAATTGTCCGCATGATTTTATAGCATTCCTTCATAATTGGTCACATGTTTTTTCTCGCTTGCTGGATGAAGTGAAAGGAGAGGAGTGCCAAAAAACTGAGGATCAGAAATTGCAGGCTGAAAGGGGTCTGAAACCAAGCTAAAACGATGTTGCGGATTTTGTCAGAAAAAATGCAGAAAATATAGAAGGAAGTTCAAGTGGTTGGAGATAGAAGGCAGAGGGCTACCTTCGCAGATCCAAGCAGAGTGGATGTAGGGAAAAGAGAAAATTTCATAACGTGGCATCAAGAACTGAGAAAAGTAAAAACTTTGTTTTTGCTGAATGGATAAGGTTTTTAACTTTGTTGATTTGTTTACGAAGAAGCTGTTTGTTCATTTCAGTTTTTTGTTTTTCGCCACTGCCATTCTAGTTTGTCGGCGTTGCGTTTTGCGACCAGGTTGTCACGTTTGTTCCATGGTGCACAGGCCTATCAGGCAGAGATGGTCAGTAAGAGGTGCATGCTCATCAAGAAGTTGGTTCTAACAGATCAAACAGCTGAATGACGTGTCTCAGCAAATCGGGCATTGGTGTGAAGCAGGAACCTATGGCTCGTGCTGCCCAAAATCCCTGAAGTTGATAATATTGAAGCCAACAAGCTGTCTAACAGGGCCACATAGACACAGAATGGAAACTTGATTCACTACTTCTCTCTGAAGCCTGAAATTCTAGATATAAAACCTGACATTGACTTGTTTGCTTCAGATTAAATTTTCAGTTTTCCAGATATGTGTCTTTCTTGCCTGACCCAGGAGCATGTGCTATTGACGCATTTAGCATGTATTGGGTAATGAAACTGCCCTATTGCTTTCCCCCTTTCAGCATTCAAACCCTGTCCGGGCAAAGTTAAAGAAAGACAAAGCAAGAGGGTTATAGTACACCAGCCTGGAAAAACCAGCCTTTTTGCCACACTAATGAAAATCCTCACAGCCAGGCCAGGCCAGTCCTCTTGTCACCAGAAACACTCAAACTAACACAACCAAGTCAAAAGGAGATAAACACCCACTAAGGAAAAGCTTGACTGGTTATCTGCAAAGTGTCAGGGATAGATTCAAAACACAAGTTTTTCTGAGGACACTACCATATTCTCATGTCCCATGCGACCTCAACAAAACAGAGTATGATGTGTACATACGAAAGTGGGAGAGGTACGCGGTGAGCAACAAGTGGATTCAGTTTCACCACCTCTAGCCACAGCTGTAAATTTTCTGGCATCTCGTTGAAAGAGGGGTATTCATATTAGCGCTGTGGCACCGCTGGTTCTGCACTAATTGTTTTCTCTGCAACTATGAAGGGGCTACGTTCGGTCAACATGAAATTGTAAAAATATTTATGAAGGGGTTTTTGAAAGAAAAACCCCCACTACCAAAGTATCACCAAACGTGAGATGTAAATATTGTGCTTAAAATGCTAGAAACGTGGGTTCCAGTGGATAAACTAACGTTCAAAAGAAACTGACAATGAAACTTGTGATGTTAATTGCACTGCTGTCGGTCAGACGTTTTCAAACTATTGCTTTCACTTGACATCGATAAATATGCACAAAACCAGCAAAAATGTGTATTTTATGTAAAATAGTTTATTAAAACAATCAAGAAGAGGAGCCCATCAATCACTGATTGAACCATGGCTTTTGTGGGTAAGGAGGCTCTGTGTGTAGTTTCACAAAATGAAAGAATACCTTAGACGAAGAAAAGAACTGAGGGCTCAGATTTCCACTGGACATTTGTTTATCCCCTCTCCAAGCACCCACAGAGGAGCTACTTACTAGCGATACCATCTCTCCCCTGGGGTGAAGTGGAAAGCTGGAGAGGGCAGACATAGACATTACAAAGCTTCACAGCGCACAGTAAACCAGTCCCGCCATACTTCAGCAGCAAAACTTGCAGACGCCCAATACACATCATAATGAAAGCAGCTGGATGGATGAATGTTTCCACATTTGCAACATTTTTAAAAAAATGGGGGACCAAACGACCATGGCCATCCATCATGGACGTTTCCTAACACAGAATAAGGTAGGACACGTTTCTTTTTCAGTGATGGATGGTTTGTCTCGAAACATTTGGGGCCTCAACTCATGTCCGGGGGGTGGGGGGAACGGGAATGAGCAAAATTAAATACAAAAAAGCGAGATTTTCCTCGAATTGAACGTTTTAAATCTTGCAAATTTTTACTGTAGACCGAACAGTGCACATGCCCACCCCTGAAAGGGTCTGCAGGCACCAATGCGTAAAATAAAGCTACCAGCAAACGAAACTACTCCCAAAACCATTAAAAAAATGAAGAATGCTACATGTTCTTGCACACGGAAAAATAGTAAAACATCCCACCCAAATAAAAAGAAAAAGGAAAGATAACAATGTTTATTAATTATATATGACCTGTTAAATATAGTGTACCAGTGTTCTCTCCAGGCTCAAAACTGGGAGTAGCGCGCGCGGTTTTTTCCCTTGCACTCCGTTTCCGTCTACAATAAATTCGCAAGAATTTTCAAACACTTCAACTTAAAGGGAAGTCTCACCTTTTTGTATTTAAATTTTACACTGCACTGCAATGCAACACTATTCAATAACAAGTGTTAGATTTGGGTTGGGGTTTTTTTTTACAAGAATATTGGTTTTAAAATTTCCCTATATTTTATTATTATTATACACAATACAACACAACAAATCAGTGACAATGCTTCCCCTTTAAAATGGAAAGGGAAAAGATACGGAAAGAAAACTTATAAAAAAAGTGTCCTGATGGTGAAAATAAGGGGCTGGAAAGTGGGGTTTGAACACACTTTCTGTTTCCAAGTAATTCTTGAGGGAAAAACCCAAAAAAAAAAACCCCAAAGAACCATCTAATTTTGAATTATCTCATAATCTGTAAAAATTGCAGTGAAAGAAAAAGAAACTGTTTAAATAAGATGCTATACTTGTTGGTTCTTGTGTTTAAATCATATTTTTGATTGTTTGAACAACAAAATTATATGATTTCATTCTGTTGTTTACTAACATGAATTCATGTCACTAAGGATTTTGGCTGAATTCTGCCTCTGGTGTCATATCATCTCTTCTTTTGTGAAATGTTTTGATTGAAGGTCTTTGACATTTTGTCCATTGTCGTTTTCTATTTTTTCTTCTCTTGTCTCACCAATCAAATTGATTTAGAAGAATTTCAAAAAGTATGCAGCATCAGAGCTAACCGTCTTCACTCTTTTTCGTCCTGCCACATTTGTAGTACTAGAAGAGAGGTGGAGTTTTTTTGCGGGTTTGGTTTGGGTGTGTGTTTGGGGGTTTTTTAAATAACACAAAAACAGAACGTAAAGGGAACTAGAGAACAATATTAATTTATATTATAATATATTTTTTTTTCATATCTCAATAGGCAATTTTCTTTGTTTAATCGATTGCCTTTTCGCTTGTATATGCAGAATGATGCGAAGTGAGAGCAGATGGAAGAGGCTATTACATGGATTGTTGTGAAAAAGGTTTGTCATTATTAGAGTTAGAGTCCACTTATATAGCGAAATTGTATTTTTTGGTTTGTCGATTTTAGTCGACGAACATATTTATTGATTTAGATCGCCGCAAACAAACAGACGGGAACAGGCGAGCAGTGTCCGACGCATTGCCAGATGGTGGCGGCTTCCCTCCCAATGTCTTCCCCCCCTCAAGACTACTCTGAACGATCACTCTCTGTTACCCTCCTGACACCACCTTTCTGTCTATCCCGTGCTGCCAGTCCCACTCTCTGTCCGCGATGCCCTTCAGAGCTGTTCAACTCTGTGTTCTTTTTGTTTGTGACTCTGATAATGTTTATTGTCTTCTGATGATTATGATGTAATGATTCCATTATGTGTTTCAAACACAGAATCCTCTGATTAGCACAGCTCTTTCACCATCTCTCTACATACCTGATAACACCATCCAAACTCTTGTTACAGTTCTTTTTCCGCAAGCCACAATCTCACCATTTCCCCCACCTTCCTCACATGCCTCTGATGACATGTCCAAACTTCAAAACCAATCGTTTCACTTCAACCATCTCCATCCTCCTTCCATATCTCCTGTCAAGTTTGTTAGTTCAATAGTGACGCAGTCACTCAGTCCAAATCGCGGAAAAGCCGGTACTACATATTCCGATTGCTCATCTCTGAAAAAAACACGAACATTAACCTCCTCACCCGCAACTTGTCTTAAACCACATGGCCCTAGGAGACCAATAAATAAAACAGCAGACTCCTCCTCGATATATCAACTAATTCTTTCCCCCCCCCCGACTCTCTCGCGGATTTGGGATTTGCACCATCAATCGTCAAAAGCACATTGGAACTGTCCTCTCTTTCTTTCAGTACAACAACCTTTCATTCCTACATAATTTTTTGAAGTTTTCGCGATAATCAATCTCAACCCTCACCCTGGGCCACTCTATCCTATCTCTCGCCCTTTACGTCCATCTTCCCAGCCGTAAAAATCAATCTGACATCTTCTCTTTTCACACAAGACTTCCCAGTCACGTCCTCGACCACTACAGCCTCCTCCCACTAAAACTAATAAATTCTTCTTGGTGACTTCCACTTCCATTTCGACAACCATCTGCTCCAGATGTCTAACGTCTTTATCCCCTTTCTCTGTCCACACCATTCTCTCTCTCAACTAGTAAATGAAGCAACGCACAGATCCAGGTCATACGGCATATATTTGTAGACTGGCTGATTAACAGTAAAGCTCATTCTAATCTTGACACAACTGTTTCTGTCACCCACGACTGCATTCTGATCATTCCGCATTCTTTCCACCTCACCATCACAAAACCCGTCAGAAAGAAGTAAAATATGTTACTGGCGTCGCAATCTTACTGCCATAGACATTCATACCTTCTCTTCACACGAAAGCTATCCACGAACGTTTTCACAAACCTCTGACCATACTTGACCTCTCCGATCACTATAACCTACTAACGCCTCCGCCAACTGCCATGATGAGCATGCCCCTCCTACTGACCAATCTCCACTGGACAGACCCTGTCGCCATGGTAACACACCCAAGACATCTTGATAGCGAAAGCGCAAACGCCGGCAACCTAGAAACGCCAGGTGGCGGAAGAGTCAAAAACCGAAAATCAACAAACGCTTGTCCGAAAACACATAAACAAACTTCAAACTCAAAAATGACATCAAGCATAAAGACAGACTACTACTCTTTCCCAAGTTCTCTAGAGCTTACACCATAAAATTTCTTATTTTCCTCACCTCAAATTCCTTAGGAGAACTGCAAAAACAAACTCCTCTTCTAACACACAAGACACAGCCTTTCTGAACTACATCCATACATTTCTGCCTTCTTGTCAGCACAAAGCCGAAACATACCGCTCGCAGACTGGATCAGACTCTAGTTCCAGCCTGCCGCCTTCCTGATCCCCAGTTCATCATGGCCCTCCTTCTTTTCCTTTACTCATCCCACAAGTGCAAAAAAGAAATCAGACAATTCTGAAGGAAATACTATAAAACATATGCGACATAATCCCATACCGCACCTGTTTTCTCACAATGCCCTTCCACAACTTGTACCTTATTATCACTAAAATAGTAAACTAATCACTTGTGTCAGGAATAATATGTATTTGTTCGTACTATTTTCCATCACACTTCAAAACATCAATAGTTCACACTCTACGAAAAAGCACGACCTCGTTCCCAACCTTCCTCGAAGAACTTACTAGCCTGTCTCAAACTTACCCCTATATCGTCTCTAAAGTACAAAGAAAAATTCGTTACCTCCTGAAACCATGTCAACAAACAGTACCTTCTTGCATTGCCAATGAACTCCTCCCTACTTTTCAATCGCCTATCGCCCCAACCACAGCACTTGACAACCACCCCAGTCCCACACTTTCTGGTACTACTACAACTCTGCTTCTGTCTTTCTGACGCAGAAAAATCTCCCTCCTCACTTCTTCTAAACTTCTTAGACTTATCTGCAGTCCTTTGGCATACCATAAGATCACTCAATTCTTCTTTTCTCCTCTCATCCAAAATCCGTTGGTACTTAACATGGCAACAAGACCGCTGCACCTGGTTTACTTCATACCTCACAAGACAGGTTCCAGAAAGTTATTGTAACAAAAATTCGAATCAAAAACCTTTCAAAATGGACATGTGGAGATCCGCAGGGAGCAGTCCCCGGGACCTGAGATGTATCTTTTTACACTCTCTCTACACTGCGCCCACACGTCACATATAATAAACAACCACCATATTGCACATCATGATTCTATCCGAAGATACTCAGCGTTCAGTGCAGTGAGATACTGTTGAAAATCTTTCCTTCCCCTCCTGACAAATTGTCCTGACTGCCATTCAAAGCATGAGCGCTCCGAACAAGTTAACAACTTCAAATGCCCGAGTAAAACCGCGAAGCCATGCTCATAGTTACCCAACATAAACTTTCCTCCTATCAGCAAAAACTTCAATAGAAATCGGCAATCCGCCCAGTTTTCCTTTTGTCCAACTCAGTGAAGTTTTTAGGACGTAAGTCTCTTTGACAACACACCTCTCAATGAAAAAATCATCACCCAGACCTTCCAGTCTGTCTACTAACAATAACGGGCGACCATAAGCGGCGATTCGCAAGTATATGGTCTACTGCGCTTGGCCACTATCCAAGCTTGTCAGCAGGACTCTCCATTCTTTCACGCATTAGACTACTGTAGATTCCTACTTTTGGCGTCCTATACTACCAGCCATCATCTATATCCACTCTCTTCAACGCATACAAAACTCTGTCTGCAGCTCGACATGTTCCCTAAGAAAGAAAAAATCTGAACACATCACACCTCTTCTGGCGATCCTTTCTTCACTGTCTGCCTGTCTCACAAGACAGGAGATAAATCCATACCACTCTGTTGTCAACTAAGTCTTCCACAAATCTGGCACCTACTTATCTCTGTAACTGTCATGTACACACGTGTACACTCCATCCCGTTCCCTTCGTTCAGGCCCCCGCAGATACTTTGTGGGGTGGGGTCCCTTCGGAACACCCAATTCACACACACTACCAACTGTGTGCCCGTCCGCTCCTAATCTCTGTTTCTGGTCCATCCACACGGGATGACCCTCCCTCTTTATCACATTCGCTCAAGAAGCCTTCACTTGATAATCCAGCTCAAACACACTTATTTCCTACCGTGAGACCTTCCACCCCAAATATCCTGTCCCTAATTTTTCCAACACATCGATCACCTTCTAAGTGTTGTTCCCGCAGTGTTGGTGCGTGCATACGTGCCCGGCTGCATCGGTTTTGAAATGCTGTTGTTCATTATGTTTAAGCGAGGTTGCCTTCCTGAAATGTTGAGATGAGAAGTAGTGTGTGGTGGTGTTTGTGTGTGTAATTGCAAGCGCTTTTATTTGTTTGTTATATCACAAGATTCAAGCGCTATAATAAATCTATATAACATATTCAGTTATTCATTTCAATTTTTTTTTTGTCTTGTATGATAGAAGGTTTGTCATTGTGGCCCCATCGGGGTTTTGGTGGGGGGGGGGGGAAGGGGGGGGGGGGTGGGTGGGGAGGGGGTGGAGGGGGGGGGATGTGGGGGGGGGGGGGTGGGGGAGCGGGGGGGGGGGGCAGTGGGGGGGGGGGGGGGGAGGCGTAGGTAATATAATTAACATAAATCACAATTAAATCTTTTTAATAATTTCTTTTCTTCTTCTTTTCTCATCCTACGTCGCCCTTCCTTCTCTTTTTTTGCTTTCGATTTTACCCCCATCCTCTGGCAGGATAGATGAGAGGTAGATTAAAAACACGTGTACTAGAAGAGCAATTTTGGTGACGATTTATGGAAGGAGAAGATTGTAACATATTTAGATAGTTACAATAGCAGAGAGAGTATCATCTGTTGTTAAATATTGACATAGTGACGTGAATCATTTAAACGGATATTGTCGATAATCTTGGATTTAATACTGCATTTTTATAAGATCGCCAATGTGATGTGCATATATAGATTATATAAAGAATCTGTATAAACATAATAAGTAATTAAGATGGGTGACCTGGGAAAAAGGCTTTAAGTCAACTGAGATTGCACAAAGACTAGTGCCCAACTTTTTTCCAGGTCGACAATATACAAATTATTCATGTTTAACATATTCTAAGTAAATGTACATATATGTATGTCAATGTGCGCATGTGTCTGACATAGTGTGTGTGCATGGCATACTTCTGTAGATCAAAGTTTAAACTATGACCACAAAAGATAGTGGAATACTATAGTAATGAATCAAACTGGAGGTATAAGTGTCGAGATAAATCATGCGGTGCGTGTGCTGCTTTGATCGTTGACATGTACAGGTGCTCCTCTCTGACTCTCTCCTCCTCCTTCCCATCCAAACCTCTCTTTACTGCCTCTCTGTCCTCCCCTGCACCCCTCTCTCTCGCCCTGCCGTCACTGTGGCATGAGTGAAGAAAAATCCAACGACTGTAGGAGAGATACATATATAGGTAAAAAGAGTAAGGACTGATAACAAGACATGTTGCTGTTTTGAAGTAGCCCATGCACTGGTCCAACACTGTGTACGACAATGTCAGCAATTCATACCGAAAAGACTCCAGTGACTACAGCAGAGCCCCCAGGTTGTTTTAAGGTAAGGTTACACCAGGAGGTTAAATACTCAGTGCTGCCACCCCACTTCCCCCGTCACTATAAGTCCTTCCGATGAGAATGTAAAACTGAGGTCCTCGAGTGTGAACCCCGTGGAGAAAAATCTTGCACACTCAATTAAACCCAGTTATGCCTTTTGGATGAAAACATGATTTCAGGTTCAGCCAGACAGAAAGTAATGCACAACAAATAATGTAAAAACAACCCCAACAAAAAACCAAACCCATAAGCAGGCTGGTTTTTTGTGTTTAGAACATGCACCAGAATGCGTTACCTTAACTCACTCGGATGGCCAATTCTCTTCCCTTGTTTTCCCCCCCACATACAGCCACATTTGTAATAGGTTAGTAAAAAACTATATATATATAATTTTAAAATTTCTCCCACAAAAATAACATAGTAAGAAATGAAAATTTTTCCTGACTTATGAATCAACAATGCCCTGGTGTATAGCGTACATATAAAACCGACAATTGACGCTCCTCACCTTCAATATTTGGAGCTTACTCACTAGCATAGAAGAACAATACTCTGATTTCGTACTCCATATACACGCATACAGTCCCCACAGTTTGACGTCTCCATAGATACTACGCAGTCAGCCGAAAACAATGTCTATAAGCTCACATTAAGAGGGAAAGAGTTTGGATATTGTCCATTTACTCAAGGAAATTAAAAAAAAACAAAAATGCAAATTTCTTTATGTACAGATGTCAATAAAAAGTATTATGAAATGGGCATATAAAAAAATGGGATGGGGAAATTTTCTCAGTCAACTAAATACTGTTTACACAAGTTTGTTTTTTTCTTTTCCATCTACAGTCAGCAAATTCACCATAGAATGGGAAAAGCTGGAAGCACTGAAATTGCTTTGTTGGGCTTGGCTAATAGTTTGTAGCAGGGCGAAGAATTCTCTCCTCAATCCCCCCTACATCATTCTGCAACCAGCTTTCTGGAGTCGGCAATGCCATACACATCTGGAGTGTCATCCTGCTTCACACTTAATATAAAGGTCATCCGTATTGATCTCAAAATCCCTATTTCGCTGATTCTTCAAAAAAAAAAAAATAACAACCAACGATATGCGGATAAATATACGATCGACTCGACCGAATACTTTATTGGTCAGGTATAATAGTTGCTTACTGAGATAACACTTTAAAATTGTGTGGAAATCTAAGTTGTTGATCTACAAATTGTTCCTCAAAAGGTCCTGAAACAACAGCATTCTTTCATCCTGACTGTCAAGTATGAAGGCCACTTACCAGTGATGTCTTCTTCGAGCGCTTGCCTTGATGCTAACACCATTTACACGTCCCAAAAAGCAAAGACCTCAGGAAACTTTTCAAAGTCCTTGTGCAATGTGATTTGGGATTAATCAGTTCTCTGATATCAGATCACAGCAAATTGCGCGTCCACTTTTTAATATCAGAGTCATATCCTATTAACTTCTGAAATGTACTTACAAGTCCTGTGAATCAATCACAAAGGCAGAGATTACAGACACTTTTTCCTGATGTTGGTACGATCGACAGCGCTGATTACCACTGCTAGAGAGACGAAATCATAGATTCTAAGCTTGGCTTACTAGGCCTAAGGCTAGTTCTACTACACAGTCCCAGACATGAGTTGCAAAGAGTTGGTATCTGACGTCACAGTGTGGCATGGGTGGTTTAGATGGTATTTTGTCTTAAGTTTTCGTGTATGTTATGGGTATGTTTGTGTGTTTGTGTGTCTTTTTGTTGAGTTTATAGAGTCTGGGTTGTGGTTTAGTTGTTTGTATGTTTGTGTTTCCTTTAGTTAACTGTGTTTTTTGTGGTTAGTTGGTTGTTTTGTTGTGTGTGTTTTGGTGGTTGTCGTTGTTATGTGTTGTTTTCGTCTGTTGATATTTGTTTGTCTTTTTTATTTTATGTTTTGGTTTTTTGTTTTGTTTTGGTGAGTTTCTTGTGTCTGTGTTGTGTTGGTGTTTTTGTGATTGTTGTTGGTTATGTGTTTTGTTTCTTTAGTTGATTCAGTGTTGTGTTGTTTGTTGTGTGTTTATTTTGTTTGTAGTTGTCTGTTTTGTTTTGGGTTTGTCTGGTTTTTGTGTTTTATAGTTTATCGCTGTGTGTTTGGATTGTTTACACTCTGTTTTATTGTTTTGTGATGGTGATGTTGTGTGATTGTATCCTTTCGGTTTTGCTAAATCACAGCCATTGTAACAAATCTTTCCAACGTCTCTTTCTCAACCACTGCACATTTCACACTTTGCAGGCAAGAAATTACACAATATATTTATAAAAAACCAAACCGGAAGCTTCTTGTTCTTATTTCTTAGAAAAGTATAAGACTTTAAGGTAGGAAGTTAATTTGTGCAACTTTGCTAAACTGAATGAACAGGGCATATCAGTAATTTCGGTATATGCCTGTTGTCTTGCTATTCCAGTTTCTTTCCTTTCCAGGACGCCTGTTTGTCTTTCCTAAGCATAACAATAGAAGATCAATTTTAGTTAAGAACTATATCTGTGAACGTCAAAATGCCGATGCGAAATATGTAGACTTACAAGAAACCTGGTGACTCGTAATTGTATACAACAAGATAATCAATACATCTACTGAAAAGCATACTGCATGCTGTCGCCTTTACGTAGAAAGCTAAGGTCCTTGTGGGGTTTCATCAAGTTTACATCAAAATGAGCGCGAAAGTGTTCTTGGCAGCATACCAAGACAGAGAAGATAATAAAAATGAGAGACAGCAAACATTCAAATATACCCTCATGCATTGAGACAATTTTAATAAAACGAACTTTTTTCTCTGCATCTGTTTCCATGAAAAGTAGATCTAGATGTAGTTTGCCAAGCATGGTCACTTCCAGTGCCAGTAGCAGCTGTAGGCTAGTTAGGCCTAACTAGCATTAAAAGTCCTTAAGTTAAAATCCTTAAAAAATCACAGTTGCCCCCATATGCTTCAAAAGTGCGTAAATTTGTCTAATATCATACATCAAGAAAAGGTTTTGAGGGAAGGGGCAGAAGTTGTCTGATGAAAGAAGGGGGTGTTAGAGGCCAAGTGCAAAGTACCAACAATGGTATGGGGTTTCGAGATGGGGAGCTGTCATCACTGGCAGTGCTCAGTGGCTGGCCAGACATTATGACCTGTTGACTGCCACCCTCTTTCCTCATGTCCCTGGCGTTGATGTAGACTCCAGTACAGGCAGTCCACTGTCAGTTGTCTTTGTCCCAGAGTCAATCCCTCTCCTACCATCTTCCACCCTTCTCTCTCTCTCTCTCTCTCCTCTCTCTCTCTCTCTCTCCTCTCTCTCTCTCTCTCTCTCTCTCTCTCACACACACACACACACACAGTTTTCTCGATCTTTACACCAGTTGCTTTTTTTGCATCCCATCTGTATCCTTAGTAGGCTAGTACCCCACCAGCCATCCTCCCCCCCCCCCCCCCCCCCCCCCCCCCCCCCCCCCCCCCCCCCCCCCCCCCCCCCCCACACACACACACACACCCCTCCCTTTTCTGCTATCCAGCTGGATGAATCTCAGCTGCTTGTTACACTGAGTAAAGAGGAGCAAGGCGACAGAGACCTCACTTCTCTAGGGCCAGCATATTGAGGGCAGTGCCCATCTCCTCTCCCTTGCTGCTTTACCTTCCCTGACCCTAAAGAGGGCAGGTGCCCATTTACAGCTGGGGGGACTGTACTGAAGCCAAGGCGCGCAAACGGTCACCCATCCAAGTGGTAACCACGCTCGACGCTGCTTAACTTGGCTGGGGGAAAGCGAGTGCTCTGACTCTGAGCTATCCTGTCCCCACATACACTGAGTAAGCACATAGATTTGAAATCTTTGTCCTGATAATCGATCATAAACGAATATGATTTTACAGAGCTCTAAACTTACAAAGATTTTGAGAACCCCAAGATATGATGAATGGACTGGTGGGGTTTCATGATCATTTATTTGGTAGTGTTCTATGCTAATTGCACACATTGTATATTGTTTTTAAATGCAGCAAAAATATTGATAAGAAGGTCCTTTAACCGTCTTGTTGTTGGATTCTACAGAGCTAAACTGCCTGTAGATTGTGAATTCTTTGAAGGTTTTCTAACCCCAACTGACTTACTTTACTCCTAAGACAATTGTGTGTGTGCATGACAGGCTATCAAGCTGAAATTTTGTCACAAGCTAGGCATGTCTTTGTACTTCCATTTAGATGCAAGTTTATGTGTCTGGTCACCAGATGTCTTGTCATTGTCACCTTATTTGTCACCAATCACAGGTAAATGTATGGTATATATGATAAAGTAATAATAATAATGTATGGAATTTATATAGCACTGAATCTTGTAAAGCAACAAATCAAAGCGCTCATATGACTTTTTTTTTTAATGCTGTGTATGCGGTTGTGGTTTTTTTTAATTTTGTCATCTGTTCCCACCGGCACACAATGGCTTACTCTTTTGAACAGCGGAACAGCTGATTTAACGTGTGCACAAGATGTTCTGCATGCGTTCGCACACGGGGCCTCGGTTTATAGTCTCATCCGAAGGACTTTGACATTCAGTTCGATTTTTTTGTCAAACTGGGAAGAAAGGGCGAGGCTGGGAATCGAACCCAGAACCTCACGGTTTACTTGTTGGCAGGCAAACGTCTTAACCATCCTGCCACCTTCCTTCACCAGGAAAAAACAGGAAATCCTGCATTGATTTGACAATAGTTCATGCATGTTAGTGTCAAATAATGAACTGATACCCAGCTGATGTGTTTACCAATGGTTATGTGCAATAGTACTTCAAGGATGTGTCACACAATGTCCCCATAGCACCTGTTGTTTTATGGTATGTCTCGAGGAGACAAGTTTTGTTTAACTTTTTTTTTTCTTTTGAAAACAAGTCATATTTAATCAACATGTGACCTTTATACTGCAATTCATATCTGTGTGTGCTACCACATGTTTGTTAAGTGTACAGAAGTGTATTATTGTACATGACTGTCACACTGTCACCAGTGTCACAGCACAGGTGTGACAAATTCAAAACAACACAGAACTTCTGTAACTCTACAAAATGTTTATGTTGGTAGTCTCTAAAGTAGTCGTAGTGATGACACAGGGTCACATCACATCACAAAAAGCACAAATTATGGATGTGTACCCATTGCTGTCACCTGTCGAACCTTGGCAGACCAGAGACCTATTTTATTTTCCTTCTTGCTATTTTTGTTATCGGCATATCTGTTCGTTTCTGCCATTGCAGTTTCAAAGCAAAAGTGTGGTAATAATGAGAAAACAGTCAAAAGGCATCACGTTTTCAGGCGTTTATGCCGAGGACCGGCCGGGAGGTCATATTTCTCCACAGTCAGTGTGTGTAGCACAGGTTATTTTCTGGCTCACTCTTCTCCCTAACTGCAGCATTTCCTTCCTCCTCTTCCTCGTAATCGTTTAATATCGAACTCACTTAACCATTCTCGTTCAAATGTTTCCACTTCCAATACAATAGCAATCAATTAATCGTCTCACTAATCACATGAATCGTCTTCTACCAAAGAAAACGCCATTTTTTTCGCCATGCTGCACCATTGAAAAGCATTCCGGTCGCTGGCTGTTATTTCTTCCTTCCCTCCCCACTACATGCATGTTAGTGGTCTAAATTTATCACTGGCACCCTCTGACACCCTCCCTACATCGCCCCACCAATTTTCAGACACATGGTGTGAAAACCACAAGATCTGTGTGTGATGGAAAAGTAATAATAATAAAAAATGGAACTTATATAGTGCTATATCTTGCAAAGACAAATCAAAGCACATGCATTCAACCATATCTGACACAGTCATGCAATCAATGATAAATAATCAATAGTTTAAACAACCATATTTACAAGCATGATGCGCTACAGACAAAATCTATGAAATAAAATTTCAAAAGTCAAATGTTTTTCAAAAGCACACACTCACTCACACAGGTCGTATATTTTAGCAGGGTGATAGGACATGGGTTAGTGAAGGTGGGATAGCTCTGATTTGAAACAGGAGGGGAGAAAATCTTAGGTTTGAAATAAGTATGTCTTGAGGCTGGATTTACAAGTGTCATAACTAGGTTTCTGGCAAAGAGAGAGGGGGAGCTCATTCCAGGTCCACGGACCCGAAATAGAGAAAGAGCAGCGGCCAACAGTGGATTGGTTCAATTTACCTATTCGTAGGCACAAGGTATCTGCAGCAGAGCGAAGGGAACGTGAAGGAGTGTACAGGTTAAGACATTCACAGAGGTAGGAGGGTGCAGTTTTGTGGAGACATTTGTAACAGAGGGTACTGATCTTATAATTTACTCTCTGTGGCACAGGCAGCCAGTGGAGAGATCGCAAGAGAGGGGTAATGTGCTCAGATTTTTTCTTTCTGAGAACTAGTCGAGCTGCAGAGTTTTGTATACGTTGAACGGAGTGGATAGATGATGCTGGCAGACCAGACAAAAGAGAATTGCAATAGTCCAGACGTGAAAGAATGAGAGAAGCCACAAGTTTGGCTGTTGCATTTGTGGACAGGTACTTTCGAATTGCACTAATACCCCGTAATTGATAGTAGCACGACTGACAGGTCTGGGTCTTCTTCTTTCTTTCTTCCTTTCATCTTCCGCTGGTGCCCTTCGGCGTCGAGGGGAGACACAGACGTCTGTCTGCAGCTAGGCAGGAGGCTTGATGTAGTGACAGGTCATGGGCTCGCAGGGTGTCAGCCACGGAGTCGCTCCATCGTCTCCTTGGTCTACCTCTGGCTTTCCAGCCATTGTATTTGGTGGTGTATGCCCGTAGGGCTGGTTGGTTGGGCGGCATTCTAGTGAGGTGACCAAACCACCTGATCCTTTGTTGTTCGATATGGTGGAGAATTGGTGTTAGTCCAACCATGTCTCTGATCACCTCATTCTTGATCTTGTCGCGTCTGGTCTTGTTGACAGCTTTTCTCAGGCAGCGCATTTCACATGTGACCAATTTTCTCTCTAAGGCTTTTGTTAGGGCCCATGTCTGACACTGGTATGTGAGTGTTGGAACGAAGATGGCGTTGATGAGTTTTGCCTTGGTGCTCATTGGGATGCTGGAATGTTTTAGAAGGGGGGCGAATTGGTAACTGTCTGCGTTCGCTTTCTGGCATCTTGTTTCTATCTCTCTGTCCAATTTTCCATCTTCAGTGAAGAGGCTGCCAAGGTATTTAAATTCTTTGGTCTGTTTCAGCTGGGTGCCGTTGATGTTGATGTCCAGCTTTCCTGGATTTCTGCTGACAGACATAACTTCTGTTTTGGTGATACTGATCTTCATGTCATACCTCTCGCAGCTTGTGTTGAGTTGGTCTGTGTGATCTTGAAGAGCTGCTTTGTTCTGATTCATCAGGGACTGGTCGTCAGCAAATAATAGTTCGTTCAGGGCCTCAAGATCTGGGTTGGCTTCCTTTGTGATCTGGTCCATGTAGATCACGAAGAGAAGGGGGGAGAGTACGCAGCCTTGCCTGACCCCTGATGTAACTGGGAACCAGTCGGATGTTCCACTGGCTGTTCGGACTGCGCTCATACTGTTGGCATAGATTGCTCTGATGTTATCAAGCAACTGCCCCTTCACGTCGTACTGCTCCAGGATCTTCCAGAGCTTGTTTCTGTTGACTCGGTCGAAAGCTTTTTCTTGATCAACGAATACTGTATGCAGGTCTTGGTTGTATTCGATGGCTCTTTCACACAGCTGTCGGAGTGCGAAAATGGCATCTGTGCACCCTCTTCCTCTCCGAAAGCCAAACTGGGCATTGCTCAGTAGGTGTTCTGCTTTGGCTCTTGTGCGCTGTTCCAGAATCTTTGCATACATTTTCCCTACATGGCTGAGAAGTGAAATGCCTCTGTAGGTGCTGCAGTCTCGCTGCCCTTCTTCTTCCAAATTGGCACCACTATTGCATTTTGCCAGTCCATTGGTACTTTCCTCTCTTCCCATGCTTTCTGGAAGATGATGGGGAGCCACTTAACTCCCGTTTCTCCGCATGCAAGGATGGCTTCAGTTGTTATGCCGTCATCACCTGCCGCTTTGCCCTTTGGGCTGGTCTTAATTGCTTTTCTTGTTTCAGCTTCAAGGATTTGGGGCTCTAACTGGTCTTTATAGCGTGGTGAGAACTGAGAGCTGGAAGCTTGTACTCCAGATGGGTTTAAAAGATCTTTAAAGTAATCTTCCCATCGTTTCAGAATTTCCTCTTCTTTGTGCAGTGCCTCTCCATTTGCATCATTCACTACTGTTGTTGGATTGAATGGCTCATCTCTTACTCTCATCGTCTTCACACTTTTGAAAAATTCTCTTGGGGAGTTCTTGCAAATTTCACTTAACTTCTCTCCATAAGTCGCCCAAGATTTTTCTTTGGAGGCTTTCACAACACGATTACTATGTCTTCTTGCGATTCTGTACTTGGCGTAGTCCTCTTCTGTCTTGGTCTTGGCCCAAGCTTTATATAGCTGCTTTTTTTCTTTGATGGCTTCCTTCACCTCTTGGTTCCACCAAGCTGTAGCTTTCCTGTTTTTACCTCCACATTTCTTTGTCCCGCAAACTTCCCTCAAGGTGTTCAAGAGAGCTGGCTTGAAGGTGTCCCAGACTTGCTCCATGTTGAGAGGACAGGCCTGCATGATGAATTTTTTCATAGAGAGTGTGTTGTTGATAACAACACCTAGATACTTCACAGCAGTGGATAGAGGGACTGATGAATTGCCAAGTTCTATTGAAGCTGTTGTAATGGAAGAGAGTTTGTGTTTGGTCCCTACAAGAATGGCTTCGGTTTTATCTGTATTTAGCTGTAATTTGTTCTGTGTCATCCAGTTTTGAATATCTTGAAACCAGCAGGCCATATTTGTCAGGAGAGAAGGTAGATTTTCAGGAGTAACACTGCTTTGAATCTGAGAGTCATCTGTGTAAAAATGATGGTTGATTTGATGACAGTTTATTATATGTGACAATGGGGCAATGTAAAGAGTGAAAAGAACAGGGCCAAGAACTGATCCCTGTGGGACTCCGCATTCCAGTTTGGCAGGTATTGATTGAATCTTGTTTACTGCAACTGTCTGGAATCGGTCAGTAAAAGGAGGTAAAGGAGTCCCATAACCTATAAGGTCGTAGGGGAGCGAGGCGTCAGAGACCTCACTTCTCTAGGGCCAGCATATTGAGGACGGCGCCCATCTCCTCTCCCTTGCTGCTTTACCTTCCCCGACCCTAAAGAGGGCAGGTACCCATTTACAGCTGGGGGAACTGTACTGAAGCCAAGGTGCGCAAACAGTCACCCATCCAACTGGTAACCACGCTCAACGCTGCTTAACTTGGCTGGGGGAAAGCGAGTGCTCCAACCACTGAGCTATCCCGTCCCATCCCGGTCAGTAAGGTATGAACTAAACCAGGTGATGGCTGTGCCAGTAACACCGAACGTTTTTTGAAGACGGAAAGAAGAATTGAGTGGTCTATAATATCAAAGGCTGCTGATAAGTCGAGTAGAGTGAGAAGGGAGATTTTCCCGGAGTCAGAAGCTGTTTAAAGTGTGTACTAGGGTGGTTTCAGTGTTGTGGTTGATGCGATAGGCAGACTGAAACTCAGGAAGAAGATTGTTGGAGAGAAGGTGGTTGTTGATCTCTTTGAGAACTACTTTTTCAAGGACTTTAGAAATAAAAAGTAGATTGGAAACAGGTCTATAATTCTTCAGAATGTTAGGGTCAAGGTCGTGCTTTTTGAGTAGAGGTGTGACTATAGCAGTTTTGAGAGCTGATGGAACATTTCCTGAAACAAGAGATGAGTTTACTATTTTCGTGATAGCGGGTATGAGTTGTGGTAGGCACTGTGTGAAAAGAGAAGCAGATCAAGATCACATGATTTTATAGTCATTTCTTTCAGAATTGTCATGATTTCTTTCTCACTTGTCGGATGAAAGAAAAGGAGAGGAGTGCCAGAGAATTGGGGATCAGGAAGTGCAGGCTGGAAAGGAGTCTGATCCAGTTTGGAGAAAATGTTATGGACTTTTTCAGAAAAGAATGCAGAAAATATAGAAGGAAGTTCAGAGTGGTTGTGGTTGTGGATGGAAGGCAGAGGGCTTGCCTTCACAGATCCAAGAAGAGTAGATGTGAGGGAAAAGAGATTTCATAGACGTGGCATCAAGAACTTGAGAAGAGTAATACTTTTTTCTGAAAGAATTAAAGATTTGACTTTGTTTACTTGTTTTCGAAAGAGCTGCTTATTAATTTCCGTTTTTGCTTTTTGCCACTGCCGCTCTAGTTGCCTGCATTTGTGCTTTGCTATCAGGATGTCATGGGTGTACCATGGCGCACATGGCCTATCAGGCGGAGACGGTCAGTGGGAGGTGCATGCTCATCAAGCTGTTGGCTGAGAACATCATTGTAGTGTTTAGAGGGGTTATTGTTGTCAGAGGTTTGTGATAGGCGTTCAGCAGCTTGTGAAGAGAAAGTTTGAATATCTATGGCCTTAAGGTTGCGATGGGTGACATACTTTTTCTTTCTGATAGGCTATGCAATATTTAGAGAGAAAAGAACAGCGGAATGATCAGAAAGTAGTTCATCAGTGATAGATACAGATGTGATCAGATCTTGGGAAACATCAGTAATAAGCCAGTCTAAAATATGTCCTGATCTGTGTGTTGCTTCATTTACCAGCTGAGAAAGAGTGGTTCGACAAAGAAAGAGACAGATGTTTGACATCAGAAGAAGACTGGTTATCAAAATGGAAGTTAAAGTCACCAAGAATGATGAGCTTTCTGGGAGAGAGGCTGTAGTGATCCAGGAGTGACTGAAACTCTTGATGGAAAATGGAAGATATCAGATTATTCTTACGGGGCTTGGAGATGGACGGTAAAGACAGCAGAAAGTAATAGAGTGGCCAGGTGTGTTGAAGTTGAGTTCACAGACCTCGAAAGATTCAGGTGAGAAAGGAAGGGAGTGACAGAAAGAAAGAGCAAGTTCAAGTGTATCGTTATAAACGATGGCAATGCCACCTCCACAGGAGGGTCGGGGAAGAGAAAGAGTTTTATAACCAGGTGGTGTCAGTTGTTTTATTTTCGGTTCATGACCGTGTGGTTTTAACCAGGTTTCTGTAAGAAATGTTAGATCAATGTTCTTTTCAGAGATGAAATCAGAAATGAAGTCAGCTTTACCTTCTGGGCAGACAGATTGCATGTTGAACAAGCACATGTGAAGGACGTTAGAAGGAGGCAGAGAGGTTGATGGTAACTGTGGTGAATTAGAATAACTGTCAGAGGAAGAGGATGAAGGCGATGGTAGAGATGTGGAGAGTGGAAGAGCAGACAAAAGTTTGGATTCAGTCAGGTGTAGAAGCTGGTGAAAGAACTGGAGAAGTTTGGGGGGTTACAGTTGCATGTACACATTATCAGAACACGTTTTATCAAAGTCATAAACACATGAAGAAGCAGGTGGATCAGAGAGAAATGAAGCAGTGTTGTCCTTGGTTACGGTGGTAGTGGTAGTGACATCAGCAATGAGGATGGAGATGGATGTAGGGGGCTGCAGGCGATGATGTCTGCCGGCACAGGTACTGCCCACGTGGACAGCACCAACTGTCAGCTGAGATCGTATTGGAATCTAGGGGCAGCCTCCGTTACTGTCGGCTGCGGCTGTATCGGGGTCAAGATAGTTAAAAGTGAGAGAGTGAGGACACAGTCCTTAAATTTTCTTCCAAATTCCTGTATTAACCCTGGCAGTGAACTTGTGTAAACTTAAGACACTGGGAGTTAGCCATGGCAGTCAAAGATCAAACCAACAAGTGATGCTGACAATGACCGTTTAAAGGCTGAGGTCATGTAGGCATTAGAGGTTGTTGACTGCCACTACAGCTACAGATTGTCTGAGCAGAGTGGGAAATTTTTCAGACCTTCTGCATGTTATGATCCTCAAGGTATTCTATGAAGTCATGATGGCAAAGATCCTTTTTAATTGACTTGGTGTCCTGATAAGCCCTTTAAAGGTCCCCCCCCCTCCCCCCCTTTTTTTTTATTGCAATGTTTTAATGTGTGAATTACTTTGGTCAACAGCAGTATCACTATACTATTATACAAATACAATTATCTGGGAAAACTTCGATGTTTGTGTTGAAAACAAGAAGAAGATTCAGTGGCAGAGGGATTTGCTTCCACCTAACATGGACCACTTGCCTCACCAAGACCCAAGGACTTTCCCTTCACTCTGTGCCTGTTGGTTTTTGTTTGTTGGATTTTTCAAACAAAGCAAAAATAGTCCAGTGCCAATAACTTTGCAAAACAAGTCAGTGGCCATCAGAAGCTATCAGAAACTTGTATATAATTTTATTGAAATTTAAAAATGATCGTAGTGAACTGCAACAGAACAGTTAACTGTGACTTCCTTCTGGGCCTTGTACTGGTTTTGTGTGTGTTCTCATATATATCCATACAGCCTTGCTGAAGGTAAGACTTTGCAAGATATCTGTGTACTGTTAGTGATTTTTTGGTCACTTTTTGTGTGTGGAATGTAAGTTGAAGTGTGCATCAAGCTATAGGTGGGTGGATTTCTGCTTTAACCACTTCAGGATTGGAAGCAACATTTTTCAGGATTGGGAATGTGTGGAGGACACAAAAATGTATGGTTTCAGGATTGAGAGATTTTTTCACTTTCACCCATGGACATGGCACTTTTTGTAGTTCCAAAGGCCAGAGGGTGGCAAAGGGCAGGAAAAATGGTCATTCTGTTTGCCACAGAGACCGACTGGGGGGATTGCATAGCAGGAGCTGTAGAAGATCCAGGAACACCAGGGTCAGACTCCACACCTGCGGCTTCTCGCTGTTCAGCTGCCACACCACGCTGATATCACCGCTTCAAGCTCTCTCCAACAGCCACAGCATATTTTTTCAGGGACATCCTCCTCTCGTTCCTGCTTTTCAGGAAGATGTGTCACAGGATGGAACCTTGTTATGAGGGACAGGGTGAAGACATGGAGGAAAAGCTTCTTCCACCACTTCATTGTTTTCCTGTTGAGCGGCATGTATGAGAGTAGTTGGTCACTCTTGGCCACTCCCACCATGTTCAAGATGTAATGCTGGACAGCTGCAGGTTTCCGAAACTGCCCTCGTCTTGTGGTGACATCCATCATCTGGGTGGGGTTCATCTTCGTGGTGATGACATGGACTGGCTTCCTGTCCATCCACCGAAGGATGGGAACTGCACCTGACACCATGGGAGGAAAATAAATAGTTTGCGCAGGAGATTATTTTTTACTTCCCTGTGCTGTCTCCATCTGGGTACACAAAAAATTTTAAAAAGTACTTGCATGGTGGAGCAGTCTTTAATGTACCTGTACTGTCTATATCTAGGATTGCAAAAGACGCACACTCACATGCATGTTATGCACGTGAGTGCACACACATGCATGTATGTACTGAAGGCATGCAGACACACACACCCCACTCAAGTGAATACACACATGCACAAACACACTCTGTGTGTTTGTGTGCACATACCTGTATATATGTCAAAGTCAAACTTTTATTTTCAGATGGTACATTGAATAAGCAGTGCATTTGCTTTTTTTCATCAAGCCATTTATCTAAAGAAAAAAAAAGCGAGAAAAAAAGATATTGTATATGCAGACATAGAATAGAAAACCTAATCTGCACAAATCAAACAAGAAAAGACAATAACATATGCATATATGGAATTAAAAACAAAACCCAGAAAACTATTAAACCATACAATTCAAATAATTCAAAAATCTTGAAAAAATATCCGTCATAATACAAACAAGCAACAAAGAAAAACCAAAACAAACAAAGAAGACAAAACAAAATAAAAATTTAAAAAACCACACCAACTGCTTTATATAGACGCGGAATTTTGATTTTCTACGCCATGGCCATATAGCCTCATCCACACACATGTTGTCCTGAGGAGTGTAGAGAGCCCTGAACGTCTGCCTCAGATGGGTGTAGGCAGGCCTGATTTTATGGAGGGGATCATGACCATCTTGACCTGGGGGGGGGGGGGGGGGGGGGGGGGGGGAAAGGAAGTTTGCTTTGTTGCTAACATGCAGCATTGCCAAAATGAGCAGAAATTTGTCTCTGGACATCACTGAGGGGGCAACGGTGCTCTGCAACATGGGTTTAGTGCTCCAGTAGTCCTTCACTTGTGATTTTTTTACCACACCCATATACACACAAATGGCCAAAAAAAACAACAACCGGATCGTTGACAGTTATTCGTTTTCTGGCCATT
>CM054154.1:5426537-5472333 GCA_028751875.1 Rapana venosa
ATTGGATATTATCTCTGAAATACACACACACACACACACACACACACACACACACACACACACACACACACACACACACACACACACACACACACACACACTCTCTGTCTCTCTGTCTCTGTCTCTCTCTCTCACCTTTTATCGTCTTGCTTATAGTTATAGTATATCCTGATGAAGGATTCATATTTTTATATTTTCAATACTTTATTGGACTTGCCTCTGTACTTAAGTTTTAATGAGTGCCCTATTTCAATATTTTATAATTATATGTAACAAGTATGTGTACCATTTGACAATGTGTAGATGTTTATCTTTATGACTTATTAAGTTTGGTTGTGTTATTTTTCTTGACTCTGTTGTTGTTGTTGTTCTTGTTGTTGTTGTTTGTCTGTTTTTCTCTTTTTATCATCTTTTGTTGGTTTGGTTTTTCCTTCTCTTTTGTTTGTTTGTTTGTTTTGGTTAGGGTTTTTTGGGGGATGGGGGTGGGGTATTTTTAGGGTTTTCTTTTATTTGCTTGCTTTGGGGGGGGGGGGGGGGGTTGTTGGGGGGTAGCTGTTTTGAAAAGGGTTATTTCCCCTTGTTTTTATTGTGAGACTGTATAAGTATTGGGTTATTATTATTAAGATGTATCCCTAACGGGCGGGGACTGGATGTAAAAAAGCACATGTGTGCTTATTCATTATCCTCGAAATAACAGAATTTGTCATTGTCATTGTCTCTCTCTCTCTCTCTCTCTCTCTCTCTCTCTCTCTCTCTCTCTCTCTCTCTCTCTCTCTCTCTCTCTCTCTCACTCTCTCTCTCTCTACTACACTAGTGAATGAAGGTAACACACTGTATATGGCTTCCCCCCCCCCCCCCCCCCCCCAGATTTGCCTCTGTTATGTTAATTATGAGGGGGGTTGTATCAGTGATTGGGAATGTCCTACCTGAATGGTGGGCAAAATGGTCACATACACAAAATCTCATCTTTGGTGAACCTAACAGCTTTAGCTGAGGAACAAAAAACAAAATATTTTTTTTAAAGTTAGAACTAGTGTACTTGAAGGGGGTGTGATGATGTGAGTTTAGGAATTGATTTATTAGGGTTATTGTCCGTACAAAAGCTAAGGCATCAATCTTTTCTAACTTTTTAACAGCCTTACTCCCATCAATCTTACTGTCTGTCTGTTATTAATGCTGGGGATTTTTTGCTCTTTCTTTGAAAATTTCCTCAGGGTGTGTGTGTGTGTGTGATTTTTAAAAATCCTGAAATGCTCATTTTGTGTATCTGGCCCTAAGGATGGTGTGTGTCTGCAGCCTCTCTTTATTTTTTTTTAATCCCATTTAAAAAAATATAATTTCTAAAAAAATATGTATGCTTCCTGTTGATTTTATCTATAAAGAGATGGTAGATAGAGGGCCTCTTTTTGTGTTTAAAATTTATCAATGTTTGTCCTCACTATGTTTCCTCTCACACACACACACACACACACACACACACACACACACACACACACACACACACACACACACACACACACACACACACACACACACACATCTGGAAGGGTTTTTTGTTTGTTTGTTGTTGTTTATTTAGGAGGGGGGGGGTTAACTTGTGTGATTGTTCATATATTATACCCTTCATCCCACCCTTTTCCTTTAATTTTTTTTAAGCATTGTATTGTTATGATATTGAATGACCACTTTTAGCAGTGCCTATAAAACATTTTGACCTTGTCACAGCTTTTCATTTATCTTTGAACCTACTTCACTCCAGCCTACTACTCCCCCTTCCCTCCTTTACCCCTTTTTTCACTTTTAAAAAAAAAAAAAAAGCCTTGTTACTTCTAAAATGAGAAGGGAAAAAAACCAAAAAACAAAAAAAAAATAAAGCAGATGGTGTGTGACTGTCGGTGCATGTGCACCCACTTGTGGGTATAAATGTATTTTGTGCATGTGCACCTCTGCTGGTATTGATGAACTATGCTAGGTGCATGTGCACTTTCGTTGGTGTATGTGTACCTCTGCCTCAGTGTGTTTGTACCGTTGAGATTCTTTGGATTTTCACCGCGGCCATGTTGTTCAGTGTCGTAGGAAGGGTTGTGTTGAATGTCATGCACTCTTTCTGCACTGGCTGTCAGCTATACAGTGTGGCCAGCTTGGTCCATTAAAATGTTTACATCGATGGTTTTCTGGTGGGTGTGGTTTTGTAGTGTGTGTGTGTGTGTGTGTGTGTGTGTGTGTGTGTGTGTGTGTGTGTGTGTGTGTGTGTGTGTGTGTGTGTGTGTGTGTGTGTGTGTGTGTGTGTGTGTGTGTGTGTGTGTGTATTAGTAGTAGTAGTAGTCGTTGTCTTTAGTTTTAACGTCTTTCCACTTTAAGTGATACCAGACCATCAAAAGGAATAATTGGAAAGTGTGTATGTGTGTGCTTGTATGTGTGTGTATGAATACATCAAAATGACAAACAGAATGTGCTAAAGAACATAACCAAGTAATGATTAAAAAAAAACACCCAGAAACAAACAAAACTTCAGTTATGACAAATGTCCTATAGGACTTGACTGCAAACCCGTAGCAATATGAAACATTATAATTATCCACATCTTTGAAAACTTCTTCAATAGAAGTCTTAGAAATGAGAGGCAAATAGGGTTTTAAATTCTGGCAATCAAGTATGATAATGAACATTGGAAATATAATCTCCGCATATAAACATTTAACATTTTTGCTGAATTTTGTAAAAAGTACATTTAGTCTCATTCTGAAGAATAATGCTTTGAGTTGTCTGTCTCTGACAACATATGTATCAGTCTTTCGATGCATAATGGATTCAAACACACTCTTCCTGCTTAGAATCCCCTTCGGGAACTGTTCTTTTTGCTGATATAACTCCATGAATTTATTAAAGGATGTATGTTCTAATAATCGGTAACACTCTCCTAAGGACAAAGGAATATTCAATGCTGTCGATCTACTGTCATTATTTGCACCTTTTTTTTGGCAGATCTATTAGCTCATTCATTTGAATATAGCCATATGTGAAGGCGTCCAACAAAAGGTCACATTTATACCTCTTAAGCTAAGAAAGTTGATCATATACTGATATCTAATATGATTCTAGAAATTTTCTTATAATTTGAAGGTCTTCAAGCATATAAGGCAGACTTAGAATCCACACAATAATATATAATAGAAACAAACTGGAAAGTCTAAAAGGTACCTCAAAGCCATTAGAATTGCAATGAGTTCAGCTGTGAATACCAATCGATATTTACCAATATAAGACTTTTCAATTTTTAGTGATGTTATCACAAAAGCTGAACCTGCTTGCTGATTGTCAAAAAGTGAACTATTTGTATAAATTTTCAGAGAATGCGAATAATTGGTCTCAATATGCATTTGAACATTAGCTGCCATAATATTTGGATTATCATTCTTATTTATGTCTGTATAATTAATATCGAAATGTGCTTGATTCATTTCCCAAATAGGAAAGTTTGAAACTGTTCCCTGCAAATCTATGTCATGTTGATTGATTCCAGACTGCACGTAAGTGCGAATAGATGTTAAAGAGCACATACGATGCGCTCGTTTCGGAAAATCTCTTTCAGATCTAACTATTACCTCTTCGAAGCAAAGTTGTCAGGTGCTGAGCTTCTCAGTACATACTTGAACATGCAAGTTGTTGTACTCATCTAAAGGTAAAAGCCCTATCTCTCAAGCACTGATGCATGAAACAGATCACCAAAAGTAAGTATGTACTCTTTACAGTCTAAACTTTGAAGCTTTTTAAAAATAAATACTTCAGAACACTACAAAATAATTCTTGTCCAAACGACAAGTTTGTTCTGATTAATGAAGTAGATAAATGTTTAAGGATTATCATATCCTGTCCCCATTGCTGCTGCTTTATGATTTTTCAGAAATTTAAGCATTTCCTTGCTTTACATAAAATGTATTCCCAGTTAGCTTTGGAGAAAGAAATACCCCTAAAAAATTTACTACTTGTTTATATTCAAGTATCTCGTTATCAATTCTGAACATTGGTAAATCTTTTGGATTACTCCCATTGTTAAACAGCATCTTGTGTATTTTTTCTGTAGACAGCATGAGACCATTTTCAGTTATGTATTTAAATCATCCAGATCTTTTCAGTAGATTTTTTCTAGTATAATTCAAAGACCTTTTTGGTGTATTTCTTCTCATGGTAGCATATGCCCACATACAAATGTCATCTGCATATTGTACTAAGACCACATTTTTAGATAAATGTTTTGGAGGATCATTTAGTAAGATATTAAACAAAACAGGTGCTATAACAGAACCTTGTGGTAAGCCTAAATAAAGATATTTAGGTTCTGAATATGAATTTCTGACCCATACCTGAATCAGCCTGTTGCATCGAAAGTTCTTGATAAATTGGTAGAAATTACCAGAAAAGCTAATGGTCTTTAACTTCTTTAATAATCTGGCAAGCCAAACTTGATGGTAGGCTTTCTTTATGTCAAAAAAGCGTTGCCAGTACATTTTTTCTTCATGCAAACTGGTGTATTACAGATGTTGTAAGTTTAACTAAATTGTCTATTGGGGTTCTACCTTTTGAAAACCTGCTTGGTTGCTCGTTATAATCATATTTTTCTGGCAATATGTTATGTATATGTATTGAAGTTAATCAGAGTAAACTCCCTTACAGCATTTATCTTATTTTGGATTGGTTGGTTTGGCAACGATAGATGTGTCAACCGTCATTTTTTGTTTGGTCTTTTATCTGACAGAGAGATGATAAATCAAATGTACATACACAACAAATGGCAACGAGGATGGCGAATCTAGGCTCTATCGAAGCTTTTACGAGTGAAACGGACTGGGCCCAGTACAAAGAAAGGCTACAAGCATTCTTCATAGCGAACAAGTAGAAGACACTAAAACAGTACACGTTAGGATCTCCTTATTGGGTAGGCAAACGTACTCTACCCTAAGAGACCTTTGTCTACCAGATCTTCCTTCATCGAAAACATTCCATGAAATCTGTACGCTTCTGAAAAATCATCATCAGCCAAAGTAACCATTGTAGCTGAAAGTTACAAATGTTATCAAACTGAACAATCAGAAACAGAAAATGTGTCCAAATTTGCATCAAAGCTTAAAAGAGCCAGTGCCAAATGCAATTTTGGTACACACTTACCAAGAGCTTTGCGGACCAGTTTGTTATTGGAATACCAAGTCAGACAACAAAGACAAAGTTATTGGCACAGGACATGACTTTTGAAGAATGCCAGAAAATAGCCATTGCTGATGAAACAGTGAATACGGAGGCAAAATGCATTGAACACGAACATGTTCTCGGAACTTCAGTCCATAAAGTGCTGTATTAAAAAAGTTACACCAGCCCCAAAGTCGGCACTACCATCGAAACAACAACATGTTGATCTTCACAACACAGAGCACAAACCTGCCAGCCATCAGTCCTGTCTGTCATTACTGCCAAAAGACAGGTCACATGGCCATAGTGTGTTTCAGGAAAAGAGGAAGGGTCAGCAAGAAAATGAGCATGTTGTAGAAACCATGAAGCAAGAGGATGACAATCTGCTTCAAGAAAATGAAGAGTCAGGATGATACACACATATTACCGTGTACACTCCACTTCAAACGAAAATTCACATTGTAATTACTGTGTGAGTGTAAATGTACAAAGTGTTCCCATCACAATGGAAATTGACACAGGCAGTTCAGTGACACTGATTACAACAAATGATTTTCTCAAAACACATGACAACTGGGACAGTTTGAAACAACCATCAGTGGTACTCAAAGGATATGGAGGAAGTGCTAAAAAATGCATTGGTGAAAAAGAAATGAAGATAAAAATGGGAGAACAAGAAGGTACTTTCATGGTCAGGGTAGTGGATGGTAATGGCCCATCATTGTTGGGTAGAGACATCATGGCTAAATTCACCTTGCTTTGAAAACAATTTTCAAAATTGCTTGTGTTGAAGCAGATATTATCCAACAATATCCCAAGTTGTTTGAAAAAAAGTCTATGAAAGTTGAAAGACACACACGTTTCTTTACATGTCCACAATGATACTCTCGTGTTTCAGAAAGCAAAACCAGTACCTTTTGCTATCAGAGATCAATATGAAGCAACCCTGAATGAAATGGTGGAGAAGGACATTATTGAAAAAAGTTGAAAATTCACAGTGGGCATCCCCTGTTGTTCCTGTCATCAATCAGAATGTGTGCAGACTACTCAGGTACCATTAACAAATTTTGTGAAGGAGACCAATACCCCATACCCACTCTTGAAGATATTCTAGACAAGATAGCAGGAGGAAAACACTTTACTAAACTGGACTTGACTCAAGCTTACCATCAACTTGAACTGACCCCAGAAAGCAGAAAGTGTACAACCATAAACTCACCTAAGGCCTTTATCAGTTCAAAAGGTTGCCATTGGGGGTAAATGCTGCAGCACAACTCTTCCAAAGGACAATGGAAAATGTACTTGCAGACTGCAAAGGAGCTAAAGGTTACATGGATCTCGTTCTAGTGTCAGGGAACACAGATGAAGAACATCTAGAAAATCTTCACAGAGTTCTGGACACTGCACAAAACAAAGGACTAAAATTTAAAAAAGAAGAAAAATGTGAGTACATGCTAGAGAAAGTTGGTTACTTGAGATACACTATTTCAGGAAAAGGGATTTCACCATCACAGGATAATGTGAAAGACTTGAATGCTGTTCCTTCACCCACAAATAAAGCAGAACTACAGTCCTTTGTAGGGTTTGCCAACTTTCTCAGGCGCTTTGTGCCAAATTTTGCAGAGACCATGACACCATTGTATGCACTGCTGAAAAAAAGATGTCAGGTGGAAATGGACTAAAAAAGAAGAAAGATCTTTCCTGCTTGTCAAAGAGAACATGTCAGAGTAAACAGTACTACAGCATTATAAGGCAGAAAGGAAACCTGATTCTTCAAACATATGCTTCACCCATTGGTGTTGGAGCAGTTCTTCTTCAACCAGCAGAAGATGGTCAACCTCTGCCTGTTTCTCATGCTTCCAGAGTATTGCTATAAGCTGAACAAAATTATTCACAGCTGGACAGAAAGGCTCTTGAAGTGATTTTTGGTGTGACTGTATGCAAACAATACCTTATTGGCAGGCATTTCCTATTCATGGCAGATCACAAACCTCTAGTGCCATTGTTTGATCCTAAGAACAGGATACCTCAGCTAACTTCTGGCAGAGTGAAAAGATGGGCTTTGCTCCTCACTGCGAATGACTATGAAATCACACACGTTTCTGGAAAAGAAAATTGTTTGGCAGACTGCTGGTCACGCAAACCAGGACAAAGAAAACCCTCACAAGATGAACAAGTGCCAGTTCAAGTGCTGCTGGTTCAAGATGAAAAGGTCATCCACAGCAAAACAGTCAGAGAAGAGACCTCCAAGGATGCAGTGCTATCTATCTGAAGTTCTACACTTCACAACAAAGGGCTGGCCTGCACAGTTGGAAGACAATCTGAGGCCCTATTTCAACACACGATTAGAGCTAACTGATGAAGATGGTATACTCTCTCTTGTGGGATAACAGGGTCATAGTACCAAAATCTCCACAAGAAATCCTCCTGAAAGACCTACATGCAGAACATCAAGGTATGGTGAGGATGAAACAGCTAGCAAGGCGATACATGTGGTGGCCCAATATTGACACAGACATTGAACACACTGTTGGAACCTGCATCATTTGCCAAGAGAATGCAAAGTCGCCACCATCTGCAGCTGCAGCTTATGGTCTTGGCCTACAGGACCATGGAAACGTCTTCCTTTGGATTTTGCTGGTCCGTTTGGGGGGAAAATGATCTTGTAGTAGTCATTCATTTTCAAAGTTCTTGGACATTATTCCAGTGCATCGCGCTACTTCTTTTGCAACAATCCAAGCTTTGCGAAGATTATTCAGTTTCTTTGGAATACCTGAGCACATAATGACAGATAATGGCTCACAATTTACAAGTGAGGATTTCAAAACCTTGTCAAATAATGACATACTACACACTTCCACTGCGCCAAATCATCCGGCAACCAATGGCAATGCTGAACGACATGTTGGACACTTAAACAATTCTATGAAGAAGATTGGAGATGCACATGAAGATATTCAAGGAAAACTAGACAGATTTCTGTTCACAAATAACACAACACCAAATGCTTCAGGCAAATCTCCAGCAGAACTTCTGATGAACAGACAACCTCGCATAGGTTTTGCAGCATTTAAATCTTCACAAACCCAACAGCAAGTGAAAATATATGAGAAGAAGTTGGACAATATCCCAGACTTGACTGTATGACAACCAGTATTTGTTCTATACTTCAGTAAAGGCTCAACACGGATCCTGGGCATCCTTCTCAAAATAATGAAGTCCAGGGAACTTTGATGTACAAGTGGGAGATGTTGTGTGGAAAAGATGCCACCATCAGCTGCGACCTGGACAAGTTCCATGGATAGCCTTATACCACGTGCTAATGGTAAAGAAGACCACAAGGAGACTCCTGTTACAACAACTGCAGCCCCAGCACCTGTACTTGCAGCCCCTTGTGAAGACAATATAGAGTTATTTCCAAAACATGAAGAAAGAAAAGACAGGGAATCTGAACAGTTCAATTCTTTCCCACCATATGACAACAGTAAACTCATTTCTGACCAAAGTATGTCGGTGAGACGGTCAGTCAGAGTAACACGGAAACCAGACAGACTCATTGGAAGCATTTGAAAACAAGCAAATGTAGATATATATATACAGAATATGACTGGCTGCATAATCAGAACAGTGAGTTTAAGATTACAAGAAAAGAAAGTGGATAGGGTGTTTAATGTACATAAGTAGGAGAAGAATAAGAGCATGTTTCAGTAGTCAATGTTAATTCCAATTTTCATACCGGTTTTGGGTCTTGAACACACACACACACACACACACACACACACACACACACACACACACACACACACACACACACACACACACACACACTCTTCCAAAAAGGGCCAAACAAATTTCGTGTTTAATGCCTATTGGCACTTATATATTAGACCTCTTTCAAAAATCTAAACTTAATCAATATGATTTAGAAACACAAAAAGAAGCTTTATCATGTCCTTCATGGGAGATGGATAAAGCCTGTTTTGATATAGAATATATTAATGAAAAAAAGAATGAAAATCAAAACATCATGGTTGCAGATGTTCAGTCACATATTGAAAATAAGTATGCTGACTGCTTAAAAGTTTATACAGATGGATCTGTTTTAGAAAACCATGACACAGGCTCTGCATTTGTCATACCAGCACTTAAAATTGAGGACTCGTACTATCTTGGTAAACATCATTCAATATTTACAGCTGAACTTATTGCAGTTCTTATGGCTCTTAACTATATTCTTGATTTTCCATTTTCCTTCTTTCATATCTTGCTTTGTGTTGATTCCAAGTCAGTATTGTATGCTATAAATCCCCAAACTTCAAGAAGATCTCCAGAATTATTTTTGAAATTAAAAATGTCATACACCTCTTGGGCACACGTTAAATGCTGTTCCGCTTTTCGGAAGAGTAGGCCATCGTGTGCCTGTGGAAACAGATGACAAAATTTACAAAACCGCACACACACGGGGACTGGATGTAAAAAAGCAAATGAGTGCTTATTCCATTATCCTCGATATAAAAGAATAAATAAATTAAAAATAAATAAAAGTTTAAGAGGTATTCCTGTTTCTTTTTGTTGGGTGCTTCTCACGTTGGAATTTTTTCAAATGAGTGGGCTGAAGAGCTGCAAAAAAGGGGGCAAGACATGACATGGAATCGATAGAACTGGATGTTCCCTTATCTATACAGGAGGGATACCGTATATTAGAACAAACTTCATGGGGTAAGTTTAAAAAATCTGATCAATTCAAGGAACAATATTTAAAAAGTTGTCTGACCACTGCCCATATTTCTTGTTATATGGCTCCCTCTCAAATAGATTCGCGTTTTGTATCCGTGAGAAGACTTAATTCACTATATTTTAGAATGAAGTTAAATGCATTCCTTACAAAATTTTGTAAACATGTTAGATGTCTATGTGGGGATCATATTTCCAATACTCATATCATATTTGAGTACCCTATTGTAAAACCTTTTTTACCTACATTTTCTGAACAGTCTCTGGAAAATGTATTTGAAAAATCAAAGTTAGCCTTTGCCATTGCCAGATGTTTATTGCATAGTCCACTTGAATATTTATTGTAGTTACATTATTGTTATTTCATGTTTCCACATTGTTGAGTTTATATTTTGCTCCTGTTTAAAAGTATTATCCTTACTTTTCTAGGTTGTTTTGTTTTTGTTTTTGTTTTGGGTTTTTTCTCAAAAAAATACCAACACTGATGCTATTTCCTAACCTTTTCTCCTTCCACTCCTTCCTCTCCCTTCTTTAACTTCCACTACACTTTCTATTTCACTCGTCTAATATCACTTAGAGTGAACAGACGTTAAATTGAAGACAACAACAACAATAACAATAACAACAACAACAACAATACACACACACACACACACACACACACACACACACACACACACACACACACACACACACACACACACACACACACAGAGAGAGAGAGAGAGAGAGAGAGAGAGAGAGAGAGAGAGAGAGAGGAGAGAGAGAGAGAGAGAGAGAGAGAGAGAGAGAGAGAGAGAGAGAGAGAGAGAGTTAATAGTTGGTAACAGTTTGTTGAAAAATATATTTATATGTTATATTCAATGTTAAACATTTTCCTATTGATTTCATAAAGCGTATGTGTAAATGTATTCACATATAATCAAATTGAAGTTTAAGTTTTTAACCTTTTAAAGGGGAGAATATTGTTATGTGTAGGTAGTGAAGTTAATCAGAGTTAACTCCCTTACAGCATTTATCTTATTTTGGATTGGTTGGTTTGGTAATGTGGAGACAAAAACATCTGGGAATAGATAAAGTCAACAGTCATTTCTTGTTTGGTCTTTATCTGACAGAGAGATGATAAATCAAACATACATACACAACACAATAAACCCTTGAACAATTCTCTCCATGAGTTTGCCAGTATGTGAGGTCAATGCTATGGGCCTGTAACTGGCTTTATCTGTCTTGGGTTTTCCTTGTTTATGGATTGGTACCACAATGGACTGCTTCCAATGTGCTGGAATAACACCCTCTGCTCAACATTTCTCAAACAGTTTGTGAAGAAAAAACCCAAAATTTTCAGGCAAGTGTTTTAACATATCCGTTTGATATCCCATTTGCCCAACATTTTAAAAAAATTTTTTAGGAAGAGATACTGTTGGGTCTTTTACTTCCAGGAGAGTAATGGGAGTATTAATACAAAGAGTGTTATCAGGCTCTGGATCTATGCATTAATACAAAGAGTGCTACCAGGCTCTGGATCTATGCATTAATACAAAGAGTGCTACCAGACTCTGGATCTATGTATTAATACAAAGAGTGCTATCAGGCTCTGGATCTATGTATTAATACAAAGAGTGCTACCAGGCTTTGGATCTATGCATTAATACAAAGAGTGCTATTAGGCTCTGGATCTGTGTATTAATACAAAGAGTGCTACCAGGCTTTGGATCTATGCATTAATACAAAGAGTGCTATCAGGCCATGGATCTATGCATTAATACAAAGAGTGCTACCAGGCTCTGGATCTATGCATTAATACAAAGAGTGCTACCAGGCTCTGGATCTATGCATTGATACAAAGAGTGCTATCAGGCTCTGGATCTTTGTATTAATACAAAGAGTGCTACCAGACTCTGGATCTATGTATTAATACAAAGAGTGCTACCAGGCTCTGGATCTATGCATTAATACAAAGAGGCTATCAGGCTCTGGATCTATGCATTGATACAAAGAGTGCTACCAGGCTCTGGATCTATGCATTGATACAAAGAGTGCTATCAGGGTCTGGATCTGTGTATTCACATTTCTTTTCTTCCTCTGTCCTGTATTGTCTGGCCATAGCTGGTATTCCCTCCAAGCACAATGTTGTAGAAAACATGTGGGCAAAGGCATCAGCCTTTCCTGCATTTGATGGGAACTGTTTATTTTCCAGAGTAATTGGACAGGATGGCAGATTTCATTTCTTTAAATTTAACCCACACTTCTTGAAGGTATCTATGACTCATTATTTCTTTAGTACAAAAAGGGGACCAGTGTTCTCTTTTGGTTTGTGCTATGACCATATTACAACGTTGTTTGGCTCTTCTCTGTTTATCTTTGCAAAATATAGATTACAAAGAACTTAACATTTTTCCTGTCCTATTACAATGTCGTTTTAATAAAGGTGTTTTTATATACAAAATTATGAAGAATCTTGCTCCGAAGTGTCTTTGTGAAAGGTTTTTGGTGATCAAAATTCGGGGTAAAAGTGCTATTTGTATCCCGTCCAAGAACTGATCTTTCTAAGTCGTCCCTGGTCTATACCGGTAGTACAGAATTGGATGAACTTTGGGATAATTTAAAACAGAAATGTAATCTGTCTTCATTCAAAAGAGCTTATCATAAATATTTATTTGAAATGTTTTGAATATAATGTGCACTTTGCCTTTTGTATATACCATGATTATGTAATGTCGATTTACTTATACACCTATATTGTTCATGGCTGATTATTTTACTCGACTGACTGGCTTTGACAGTGATTTGAGTGTGTGTGTGTGTGTGTGTGTGTGTTGTGTGTGTGTGTGTGTGTGTGTGTGTGTGTGTTGTGTGTGTGTGTGTGTGTGTGTGTGTGTGTGTGTGTGTGTGTGTTGACATATCGATTGTATTGAACTTCAATGTGTTTTGCTCTTATGTCATTGAAAAGGTGATGGTTTGCATTATTTATCAATGTAGAATGATTGAATTTCTTATCTATAAGGTCGTAGATTAATTGCTTATTCATTTGTGTATTCATACCAATGAATGTGGTTTTTTTTGTGTGTGTGTGTGTGTGTGTGTGTATGCTTGCGCGCATGTGTGTTGGTGTGTGTGTGTGTTTATGTGTGTGTGTGTGTGTGTGTGTGTGTGTGTGTGTGTGTGTGTGTGTGTGTGTGTGTGTGTGTGTGTGTGTATGTGTGTCCGCGCGCACGAGTGTATGTGCATTTAATTTCTGATTATCTTGAACTTTTAATGTGTTTTTTTCTCTTTATGTTATGAAATGAAGTATGGGGTGCATTTTTTTTCTGTTAAGAATGATTTGGATTTGTGATTAGAAAGTCGACTTGGATGGTTTATTTATTTATATGGGCATTCATATGAATGTGTATGCATGTGTGGGTGTGGGTGCGTGCGTGTGTGCGAGGGTGCGTGTCTGAGTGTGGATATTTTGATTGTCTTGAACTATGTTTTTTTTTCTCTTTATGGCTTTGACATGGTGTATTGTTGCCCTTGCGTTTTGTTCTGTTAAAGTAGAAAAAAAAGGATTTGTGAGTAGTGTCATTTTGGATGATATATTTATTTGAATAAGTATTGATTTGATTCGTGTGCATGTGTGAGTTTGTTTGTGTCTGCATGTGCGCGCGCGCGTGTGTGTACTGTGTTCCTAAACTGATGACTGTGGAGAGTTGTTGCATCATTTACTTTCATTGCAATAACTGATGTAAAATAAGTCATTTCTATTTTCGTCTCAGACTTTAAAAAAAAAGAAGTTGGGCTGACTGCTTCGTTTGGTCATTGAAATGCTTGACTGTGCGAGTGTGGATGGTGGTAGTGTGAATGTATCTTTATGTGTGAGGGAAATTTTGATGTGCATAGATATGTAATTAGTCAATTTGTTTGTTTCTGTGCCCCATCCCCCCCCCCCCCCCCCCTCCCCTCCCTCTTACTTTTCTATCGACTCTCTTGCTAACCTTTTGACTCCCCAGTCTAATCTGCTGCTTTTTTTTTTTAACAGTCAAGCAAGTTTGACAGTTTTTCCCAGTCGTTATATGACATTTTGCCGGTATTATTTTGTTCTGGCAACCAAATACTGTAAACGCTGGGGTGGGCACAAAATGTCCATTCTGCAGTGTTACTTGCCCATATGTCATTTTTCTTAGTTTTTTAATGTTGTTGTTTTTTGTTGTTGTTCGTTCCCCAGCTTAAAACACCCTGGGGGTCACCCAGAATATGCACTCTGACTCACTCATCTCAAACCTGGGAATCACTGTGAGATAGCAAGTACGCTGGATGAGAAGTTTGCGTGATCGCCATATAGGCAGCCATACTCCGACTTCAAAGGATCTTTTTCCTGTAAAGGAGAGTGCAGGTAGTTATGTTAAGAGCTTGTCATGGCTGGAGGCAATCTCAACACAACATTCTACAACATAAAACATATTTTAGTGTAGTAGGCCTTGGCAATTAGCTGACATAGATAACTGACACAGCTTTTGGCCTGGGCAAAAATAATAATTTAAAATATATAGGATTTTCCCGATCATAAATAAAAATAAAATACCGTTTTATGCGGGGATGAAATAGGCCCTAGACAACTGTTCTTCAAGGAATGGCCTGCATTTGTCAGAGTGTGTTTGAAGCCAATGTTAGACAGACGCTACAGCCGAGGGCTTAAGACCGTTCCACTTCAATCCCACGGGTCCATGAAGTCGTGGGTTCCAATCCTGGCAGCGTCTTGCGAATTAAGGGTGTGGGGGGGTGGGGAGAGGGCTATTTATTTATTCTTTTATATTGATGATAATGGAATAAGCACTTATGTGCTTTTTTACATCGAGTCCCCGTGTGTATGCGGTTTTTTTGTAAATTCTGTCATCTGTTCCCACCCGCACACAATGGCCTACTCTTACGAAAAGTGGAACAGGATTTAACGTGTGCGCATGATGTTCTGCGTGCGTTCGCACACGGGGCCTCGGTTTATAGTCTCATCCGAAGGACTTTTGGGGAGAGAGGAGTCTGCACTGATGTTAACTCCAGGGGAAAATATCCCCTTGAACGAGAATTGAACCCCGGTTGATCGATCATATTGCGAGCGCATTGTTCTGAGATCTCTCAGGTCAGCTTCAAGTGCAGATCTGCGCCAGAACTTTGATTCTCCTCGTGAACATAGATAGGCTACACATGCAGAAGATCAAATATGCACGTTAATGATCCCGTCATTCATGTCAGCGTTCGGTAGGTTACGGAAACACGATTTTTATACCTAACTTACATCCCTGAAGTTGGTTAGCGGCTACCTTCATGTTGGATAAAAGACGGTTGCATACACAAAATCTCACCATTGGTGAACCTCAGAGCTCTATTCGTAGAACAAGTCCCCCGTAACAGCTGTAATTTCTGAAGACATGCAGAAGAGGATTGATCAGACGAAGGGAACGGATGGCTTAGAGAATAAGAGCTTGTGGAGATGATCTTCAATCATGGTTCAGGTTATAGCGGATCTGGGTGTGTGTTTGTAAGTGTGTGTGTGTGTGTGTGTGTGTGTGTGTGTGTGTGTGTGTGTGTGTGTGTGTGTGTGTGTGTGTGTGTGTGTGTGTTGTGTGTGCGTGTAGGGGGAGGGGGTGCATGCATGCGTATAAAATACTGTACTTTGCAAAATTCATTCATACATTCATTCATCCTTCCTTTCTTGTTGTTGTTCTTCTTCTCCTTCAAACCCTTATAGCACAATTTTTTCAGGAATGTTGTAAGGTAGTAACAGGCAGTTTGATGTTAGCCTTTACGTACGTATGTGTTGTTGTTTTTTTCTTCTTTCTCGTCGAACGCTCAGACAGCAACTCCTGAGGCCCTGACAAATGCTGCCGTGCGCTGAAGGCCCTCCAGGGATCCGAAGAGTTTGTCCCTCATCGGCAGGTCAGTAGGCCAGATATCGGCCCTCAGGTTTTGTTGGTGTGTTGGACAGGTCTGGAGGAAGTGTTCTTCCACTGTCATGGGAGAAGTGAGTGCCACAGGGAACACCTCAGAATCACCAATGTGGAACTTGGTGAACATGTGATGTCTGAGTCTGCAGTGTCCAGTCCTCAGCCTCACAATTGTTACTTGGTCTTCTCTGGAGAGGAGGTAGTAGTCAGTTGGACGATAGTGACAGAAAGTAACTTTTAACCTTACTGGCAGAATTTTTTTTCTGCCCTATCCTACGTTGATGATGAGCAATGCGCATAAGCCTTAATGACATAGGTTTTATAATGTTTGGGTTGGTATTTTAAAAATTTATTTATTTGTTAGTATTTTGTGATGAAGAAAAATTGCAAAGAAGAAAAACTGCGAAGAAGAATTGCGAAGAAGAATAAGAATTTGAAGAAGAAGAAGAAATTGATGATGAAGAAGAATTGCGAAGAAGAAGAAGAAGAATTGTGAAGAAGAAGAATTGCAAAGTAGAAGAACTGTGAAAAAGAAGAATTGCAAAAGAAGTGCGAAGAAGAAGATGAAGAAGAAGAATTACGAAGAAGAAGAATTGCAAAGAAGATAAATTGCAAAGATGAATAGCGGATAAGAACTGCGAAGAAGAATTGCGAAGAAGAAGAAGAATGCAAAGAAGAAGAAGAATGCAAAGAGGAAGAAGAATGCAAAGAAGACTTAGAAGAATCTAAGCCGTTAGAGCACAAGTTTCTTTTGTTTTTGTTTTCCTTGGGTTGTTCCCCCCACCCCGTCCTGTAGTACATTGTAACTGATAGCACATCCAAGGCATTATTGCACATTTTTCTTTGCACAATCTTACGGTAGTAATGCCGACTACTGGATCTCCACCTTAATCGTCCAATTTTCCCTGCACTGTCGTACAGCATCGTCGGACACTGAATCTCAACCTTAAAGAAGCCAAAGCAGGCTTCGTCTCTCTGTCTGCTGCCGAATCCTCTGAAGCCAGCCAGACAGTCGTTTGTCAGACCGGAAATGCCGTCAGCGGAAACGGGGGTGGGGTGGGGGGTAGGGGATTATGGATGGACCCAGTTTACAGTAAAAATGGGTGAAGTCATACTAGGTGGGAACAGCCAACATAATTAATCATCGCGCGCGCTTATGTGTGTGTGTGTGTATGTGTTTGGGGTTTTTAGGGAGGGGTTCTGTTTTTACCTTCACCGTCCCTCTCTTAGATATGAATGTGCGCGTGTACGGGAGCGCACACAGACATGAAAACGCTAGTACTATACATAGTCTCAGAGAGAATATGAATACGAATACAATTTTTTATTGAGGGTAAATGGATACGCTTACAGCTTCTTTAACCATGCCCTCAACCCCACCCACCCATTTCCTTCCCCCAAAGAAAAACGTAAGGGAAAAAACCCAAAACATGTCCACACTCACACACACACACACACACACGCACGCACGCACGTACGCGCACACACAGGCACACACACACGCACGCGCGGAGAGAGGAATCCCACGAAAAAAAGAAACCAAAAATTAAGAACTCGTAGAGGATGATTTATTTATTTTCAAGGAAACACACGCACACACACGCACGCACGCACGCACGCACGCACGCACGCACACACACACACACACACACACACACACACACACACACGACGATGCTGCTGATGATAATGATGTTGTTATCTCGTTCCTCAGCTAGAGCTCCGAGGTTCACCAAAACTGGCAAGATTTTTTTGTTTTGCGTATGTGATCGTTTTCACACACAATTAAGGTAGCCGCATTCTAACTTCGGGGATGGGGACAGAATTATGTATCTATAGGTCCTCCTTCACTTGCCATGACTTCCCATTAACTTCTTCTGCAACTTCCCGAGGAGTGGTTGAGGCAGATTCCTAGAATTATTTCAGGCAGTGTGTCTCAGGCAAGTTGATTCCAGCGGAGCCCACCCCTCGTCACGTGCGTTCCCACACGTAGCCTCATTTTACAGTCTAATCCGAAGGATTTCTTTTTCTTTTAGGGATTTGGAGGATTTAAAAAAACACCATAATATCAAGAAACAACATCATTAGACTAACAACTTAGTTTCCACACACGCTGATTAACCAGATATTTCAACACAATACGGTAGAACAAAATGATTTTCTGTGTGTATACTTTAATGTACGACAATAGAATACAAGGCAAGGCAATGCACTACTCTACACGACACTACACTACACCACACTACACTAAAGGACACGACACGACACTGCACTGCACTACACGACACTACACAAGAGGACACGACACTACACTGCACTACACTGAACTATACTACACTACACGACATGACACTACACGACACTACACAACACCACACTACACTGCACTACACGACACTACACTGCACGACACTACACGACATGACACTACACGACACTACACAAGAGGACACTACACTGCACGACACTACACTACACGACCCAACATCACACTATACTACACGACACTACAGTACACGACACTACACGACATGACACTGCACTACACGACACGACACAACACGACACTGCACTACACGACACAACACTACACGACATGACACTACACGACATGACACTACACTACACGACACTGCACTACACGACACGACACGACACTGCACTACACTACACGACACTACACTACACGACAGTACACTACACTACACGACACCACACTCCACTCCATTACACTGCACTATACGACCCAACATCACACTATACTACACGACACTACAGTACACGACACTACACGACATGACACTGCACTACACGACACAACACGACACTGCACTACACGACACAACACTACACGACATGACACTACACGACATGACACTACACGACACTGCACTACACGACACTGCACTACACGCCACGACACTACACTGCACTACACGACACTACACTACACGACAGTACACTACACTACACGACACCACACTCCACTCCATTACACTGCACTATACGACACTACACGACACTACACTGCACGACACCACACGACACGACACTACATTACACTACACTACATGACACTACATTACACTACACGACACTACACAACACGACACGACACGACACAACACAACACTACACGACACTACACTACATTACACGACACTACACTATACTACACCACACGACACTACACTACACTTCACCACACTACACCACACTACATTACAGGACACTTCACGACACTACATTACACGACTGTCACTGTCCGCATAATTCTGCACACAATTCCGTGCATTACTTAGCCTAGTGCTATTTCTTTTTCTGTGTTTCTGGATGCTGGTGTCTTTCTGTGTGCACATTCGCATTTTTCACGTATGTGGAGAACTCCAGCTTAGTGGCACGCACATTCCCTTTTCTCTGCATTTTTGCATGCAGGTTAGTTTGTTTCTCTGAAGTTCCTGGTCACGAGTTAGGGTTTGGTTCATCAGCTGAGTAGCAGCAGCTTTAAATAGGAGGAGGTCTTGACTTGAGGGAGGAGGAGGAGATTCAGTCTTTGGCTGAAGTTAACTGGTCGCCGTTCCAGCTGGGCTGTTGGGCGCCGCGTGGTGTTGTCTCTCTATTTGGAGAGCAGCACTTGGGGTAGTTCAGGCTCCTGTGAACCCGGTCTTCGTTCTTCGTTGTTACGTGGTATCCGTCCTGTCAACGTCTTCCTCGAGGTGCACCGTACTTCCTGTGGTGTGGTGTCTCTTCTTGGAGAGCAGAGGGGAGCATTCATCTTTGAGTGGTTCTGGCTCCCGAGGACCAGTCTACGTTCTTCTTCGTTGTGCTGTGCTGTCCGTTTTGTCAACGTCTTTCCCGGGTGCAGGAGTGCACCTTGCTCTTTCTCAGTGACAGGTGAGGGATGTTCTGTAGATATGATTGAGTTCTGTGATGGTTCTTTGTGCCGTTGTGGTGGTCGTCGTTGAGTGTCTTGTGTCAGTGCAGTGCTTGGATGGTTGGTTCTTGAATAAATTAATGTAGAATGTTTTCGAGGGAGATTTCTTCTGTCTTTAGGTTTTTGATATACTGGGTAGGCTTAGGTTTTTCCTTTAGTGAACAATAGGATATGTTCTTTAATATATGTTTTTAAATGCTAATGATTTGTCTAGAGAGAGTTCTCACTAGTGTTTAAAACACTGGGTATTTCTTAAGGTTAATCGATATGGGTGAGCCCTGAGTGATTTGGGATTTAGTGCCGTTACATGTAAGCAGTTGTGTGTGGTTATTAGTTTGCTGTAAGAACAATTCTCTCTTGTGGAAGAATATTTTTTAAAATGTATTTTAACTTAAATGTATTTGAACATAAATAATTATAGATTATACATCAGACGTCATTTAGATTGGAAATGTAAATGATTCCTTGGAGATATGGTGAAGTTTTGGCTGAATAGACAAATTGTCAACCTGGAGGACGCAAGGGAAATAACCGTAGTTGCCTTAGCGCTAGTTATGGGTCTATGCTGAGGAACGGCAAGTATTGCCTGTTCCAGGTTCCTGTGGGTGCCTCCAGTGGTGGAGTCGTGCCTGGAGAGGGTGCAGCCCGGTGTGCCCTGAAGAGTCGCCGACGGCTTGTCCTTGACCCTCTGTCCCTTTATTCCCTGGATCCACCTTTTTCCCCTTTGACCCGTTTCCCTTCTCCCTGCTGCCCTGTCCACCCGTGACCCTCCTTGAGGACTTCAGCCTGTGATGGTGACTGTGCTCGGAAACCCGAGTTGTGACTGTGAGGGAAGTGGGAGGGGAATATTCCTCAAACAGGTTTCTGAACTGTGCAGAAGAGGGGACCATGGTTGATAGAATTTATGGTGTGACTGGAAGTTGAATCTGTGTGTGTGTGTGTGTGTGTGTGTGTGTGTGTGTGTTGTGTGTGTGTGTGTGTGTGTGTGTGTGTGTAAGTGAGTTTAAGTATTTGTCTTGATGTGATTGTTGTGGATCTTGGAAAGTAAAGTCTGGAACTTTTCTTCGGTGTTCTGTGTTTGGTGTTGCCGGGAAGATAGTTAGGGAGGGCATGGGTGGGGGTTTAGCTACAATCCCTTATGGAGCGTGACAACGACACTGCACTACACGACACTACACTACCCGACACTGCACTTCACGACACTACACTACACGACACAACACTACACTACACGACACTACACGACACAACACTACACTACACGACACTACACTACACGACACTACACTACACTACACGATACTACACTACACGACACTACACTACACGACGCTACACTACACCACAGTACACGACACGACACTACACTACAAGACACGACACTACACTACAAGACACGACACGACACTACACGACACGACACTACACGACATTACACTACATGACACGACACTACACTACACGACACTACACTACACGACACTACACTACAAGACACGACACTACACAACACTACACGACACTACACGACACTACACTACATGACACTACACTACACTACACTACACACACACTACACTACACTACACCACACTACACTACACGACACAACACTACACTACCCTACACGACACTACACTAAACTACACTATCTACACTTCACGACACTACACCACATCCACTACACTACACAACACTACACTATACTACACTACACTACACGACACTACACTACACAATTACTAAAACTACACGGACTACACTACACGACACTACACTACACGACACTATACTACACGACACTACACTACATGATACTAACACATTACAACTGCACTACACTACACCACACCAAAACTAACTACACCACACTACACGACACTACACACATACACTACCTACACTACACTACACGACACTACACTACTCGAAACGACACGACAATACACTACATCCCACACACTACACACATGAAAACTACACACATTACACTGCACTAAACTACACTACACTACATTATATTACATACACTACACGACAATACACTACACTACATTACACTACACTAAACTATACACGACACTACACAACACTACACTACACGACACAACAGGACACTGCACTACACGACACGACACTACATTACACTACACTACACACGACACTACACAACATACACGACACAACAGGAACACTACACTTTACTACATTTACACTTTCAACACTACACGATACTAACGAACATTACACGACACTACCTATACGACACTTCACTACACTACTCTACACTACAGCACACTACACTACGAAAATACACACTACACGACACTAACACCTATTACATTTATACTACACTACAAACACTACACCACACTACACTAACGACACAACACCACACTACACTACACTACACGACACTACATACACGACCTACACTACACTACACGACACAACCACAAACACACACAACACTACATTAGACGACACTACCCAAACACGACACGACACTACACTACACGAAACTACGCTACACGACACTACACAACACTACACAACACTACATTACACAACTCTACACGACACTACACTACACTACATACACGACACTACACTACACTTCACTCCACTCCACTCCACTCCACTACACGATACGACACTACACTACACGACACTACATGACACTAACTACATCCACTCCACGACACTACACTACACAATACTGCACAAACACTACACTACACTACACGACACTGCATACCCCAAACGACACGACACTATACACACCACACGACACTACCGACACTACACTACACGACACTACACTACTCGGAAACGACACTACACTACACGACATTTACACGATACTACACACAATTACACTGCACTAACACTACACTACACCACACTACACTACAATTACACTACACAAACACGACACGACATTTACATTATACTACACTACACTCACTACACTACATACACAACACGACACGACAATACACTACACTACATTACACTACACTAAACTTTTACACGACACTACACAACACTACACGACACAACAGGACCAAGCACTACACGACACTCCCTTACACTATACTACACTACACTACACACGACACACACAACACTACACGACACAACAGGACACTACACTTTACTACACTACACTTTACTACACTACACGATACTAAACGACATTACACGACACTACCCTATACGACACTCCACTACACTACACTACAGCACACTACACTACGCAATACTACACTACACGACACTACACCATATTACACTACACAATACTACACAACACTACACGACACTACACTAAACGACACTACACTACACTACACTACACACACTACACTACGCAATACTACACTACACGACACTACACCATATTACATACACAATACTACACAACACTACACCACACTACACTAAACGACACAACACCACCACTACACTACACTACACGACACTGCACTACACCACCCCACACCACACCATACGACATACACCACACTACACGACACGACACGACACGACACTACACACACTACACAAACACGATACTACACACATTACACTGCACTACACTACACTATACTAACACCAACTACACTAAAATTTACATACACTACACGACACTACACTACTTACACTACATTATACTACACTACACTACACGACAAAAACAATACACTACACTACTTTTACACTACACTAAATTATACACGACACTACACAACACTACACTATACGACAAACAGAACACTGCACTACACGACACTACATTACCTACACTACACACGACACTACACAACACTACACTACACAAAAAGGACACTACACTTTTACAAACACTACACGACATTACACGACACTACCCTATACGAAAACTCACTACACAAACACTACACTACACTCAGCACACTACACTACGCAATACTACACTACACGACACTACACCATATTACACTATACTACACTACACAATACTACACAACACTACACCACACTACACTACACTAAACGACCCCAACACCACACTACACTAAACACACGAACACTACACTACAATGCACTACACTACACTACACTACTACGAGTGGATCGGTGGTCTAGAGGTAACGCGCCTGTCTAGAAAGCGAAAAGTCCGGGTCTGAAGTGTGCGGCGGTTCGTACCCCGTTTGGACCGGAAATTTTCCCCCCATCCATTAGACCAGAGGGGTGGTCTGGGCGCTGTCTTTGGGATGAGACGAAAAACCCGAGGTCCCGTGTGTTACACGTAATTATTTAGCGCACGTAAAAAAAACCCACGGCAACAAGAGAGTTGTCCCTGGCAAAATTCTAGAAAAAAGCCACTCTGATAGGAAAACAAATACAGCTGCAGGAAAAAAAAAAAAAAAAAAAAAGGGTGAAAGGGTGGCGCAGCGCAAAAGGGCGACGCGTTCCCCCGCTCTCCCGGGGAGAGCAGCCCGAATTTCACGGAGAGAAATCTGCCGTGACTTAAAGTGGTATGAAATAAAATCTGAGCGCTTTGATTTGTTGCTTTACAAGATTCAGCGCTATATAAATTCCATACATTATTATTATTACACGACACTAGACGACACTACCCTACACGACACTACACGAAACTACGCTACAACGACACCCACACAAAACTACACTACACAACACTACATTACACAACTCTACACGACACTGCACTACACTACACGACACGACACTACACTACACTTCACTCACTCCACTCCACTCCCCTCCCTCCAAATACACGACACTACACTTACACGACACTACACTACCACTACAAAGACACTTGATTTGTTGCTGTACAAGATTCAGCGCTATATAAATTCCATACATTATTATTATTATTTTTATTACACCACACCACACCACACGACACTACACCACACCACGACACTACACGACACTACACTACACGACACTACACACACTATACTACACTACATGACACTACCCCTACACATACTACATACATGACACTACACTACACTAACGACACTACACACACTACACAATACTAACACATTACAGCACTACACTACACCACACTACAAATACACTACACTACACTACACTACACCACACTACAAACACTACACTACATGACACTAAACCTACACTACAACTACTCGAAACGACACGACAATACACTACACTACCGACCCCTTACATACATGATACTACACACATTACACTGCACTACACTTACACTACATTACACTACATTATACTACACTACACACACGACACGCAATACACTACACTACCTACATTACACTACACTAAACTATACACGACACTACACAACACTACACTACACACACAACAGGACACTGCACTACACGACACTACATTACACTACACAACACTACACGACACAACAGGACACTACACGACACTACACTTTACTACACTACACGATACTAAACGACATTACACGACACTACCCTATACGACACCACTACACTAACACTACACTACACTACGCACACACACTACGCAATACTACACTACACGACACTAAAAACCATATTACACTACACAAATACCTAACAACAAAACACGACACTACACTAAACGACACTTTCACTACACTACCCCGCACCTACACTACACTACACGACATACACGACACGACACTGCACTACACTCACTACACACACCACACTACACCACACCACACCACACCAACACGACACGGCACTACACCACACTACACGACACGACACTACTCGAAACGACACTACACTACACTACACCACTACACCACACCCCACACACCACACTACACCACCAAACCCCACCCCACGACACGGACTAACCACACTACACGACACGACACGACACTACTCGAAACGACAACACTACACTACACTACACACACGACACACACGATACTACACCACATTGCACTGCCTACACTAAAACTATACTACACCCACCATACATTACCACTACACTACAAAGACACTAAAACCACACCACACCACACTAACCACACCACACAACACGACACGGCACTACACCACACTACACTACATTACATACACCACACTACACCACACCACACGACACGACACGGGACTACACCACACTACACTACATTACACTACATTATACTACACTACACGACAATACACTACACTACACTACATTACACTACACTAAACTATACACGACACTACACAACACTACACGACACAACAGAACACTGCACTACACGACACTTTCATTACACTACACACGAACAAACACTACACTACACGACACAACAGGACACTACACTTTACTAAAACTACAGACATTACACGACACTACCCTATACGACATTATACGACACTTCACTCCACTCCACTCACTCCACTACACTACACTAAAAGCACACTACACTACGCAATACTACACTACACGACACTACACCATATTACACTATACTAACACAACACAATACTACACAACACTACACCAACTACACTACCTAAAAGACACAACACCACACTACACACACTACACCACCCACACTACACCACACTACACATGCACTAGACTACACTACACCACACGACACGGACACTACACCACACTACACTACACTACACGACACGGACCACTAACTACATGACACTACCGACACTAACACTACACGACACTACTCTACACTACACCACACGACACACACTACACCACACTACACTACACTACACTACACGACACTCACTACATGACCACTACACGAACTACACTACACGATACTACAACCATTACACTGCACTCACTACACCCACTACACTACATTACAAATACATTACAAATACACGACACGACACGTCTCTACACTACACTACACATTACACTACACTACACTACACGACACGACACTACTCTACACACGACACTACACAACAACACTCACTACTCGACACAACAGGACACTGCACTACACGACACTACACTACAAAACGACACTATACAACACTACTCGACACAAACACGACACTACTACACTACCTATACTTTACCACACTACACTACACGATACTACACGACATTACAACGACACTACACTACACGACAAATACACTACACGACAATACACGACAAATTCAAATACACTACCACCCCTACTGCACACTCACTACGCAATGATACACCATATTCACATACTACACTACACTACACTACACAACACCTACACCACACACACACCACACACGTACTACACTAAAAATACCCTACAAAGACACTACACTACACGACACACACTACACTTCACCCAAATCCACTCCACTCTACTCCACTACACGACACAACACAAACACTACACTACACGACAATACACTACCACAATACACTACACGACACTACACTACACTACACGACATATACTCCACTCCACTCACTACACGACACTACATACACACGCAAATACCCTCACACCCACCACACCCCGACACGACCTACACACACGCACGACCAACCCCTACACGAATAACACATGACACCCACTGCACTACACCTCACCACACCACACCACACAACACTACACCACACAACACCACACGACACGACCGACACTACACACACTACACTACATGACACTACACTTACCCCTCAACACCCGATACTTACACACATACACTGCACTACACTACACTATACTACACCACACTACACTACATTACACTACACGACACTACAAGACACTACACACGACACAACACTACACAAAACAACAGGACACTGCACTACACGAAACTAATTACACGAAACTACACTACAACGAACTAAAACAACACTAACAACAGACACGCCTAAAACGACACTACATTACACTAACTTTACAATACTAACTCAGAACTACACGGCAATTACACGACATACCCCTACACGACACTTTCATTACACTACACTACCTACGCACACTACACTACGCAATACTACGCTACACAGACCTCACAACCATATTTACACATATACTACACTACACCCAATAAATACCCAAACACTAAAAACGACACAACACCACACTACACTACACGACACTACACTACACGACACTCCAACTCCACTCCCAATAAAACGACACTACACTACACGACACGACACTACACCCACACGACACTACACTAACGACACTACACGAACACACTACAAATACACGACACTATACTACACTTTCACTCCCCTCCCCTACACGACACTACACTACACTACACGAAAAACCAAACTCCACTCCACCCACTCCATGTCACCACACTACAACACAACACTCCACTACACTTACACTACACGACACTACACGACACTATTAACTACACTCACTACACTACACTTTCCCCCTACTACCTACAAATCCACCCTCCTAATACACGACACAACACTACACTACACTACACGACACTACACGACACTATACTCACACTACACTCCAACTCCCACTACACGACACGACACTACAACAATACACACTCCCCGTCACCACCACTACAACCACACACCACACTCCCCTACACTACACTACATAGCACTGCACTTTCACTCACCAAAACTACACTAAATCTACACACTTACCCACCACACCCACACTACACCACACTTACACTACCGACCCCACACTACCGAAACGACACGCACTAACTACATGACATACACTACACTACACTACACTACACACGTTACACTGCACTACACTACACTAAAAACGACACGACTTACACTACACTACCTTACATACACTACACACAACACTACACGACACGACCTAAATAAAAACTACACTACACTAAAACTACACGACACACATTTCACTACCTACACGACACTACACTACACGTAACCCCAATACACTACACTATACTTCACACGACACTACACAACACTATCGACACAACAGGACACTGCACTACATGCATAGCACGCACTAACTACAAATACACTATACTTTACCACACTACACTACACGATACACACGAAAATTACACGACACTACACTACATAAAACAAAACTTCACACCACTACACTACACTACACTACAGCACACTTACACTAAAGCACAATTTAATACATACACGACCCTACCACCATATACACTATACAATACTACACAACACTACACCACACTACACGCACTTCACTCATTACACGACACTACACTACACTACACGACACAAACACGAACTACAGGGGAGTACACTACACTTCACTACACTACACGACACTACGGTACATTACACGACACTTTTAAAACACCCCGACACGACACGACATACACTACATTACACTACACGACACGACACTACAATACATACACTAAACAACACTACATTACACAACTCTACACGACACTATACACAATACACTACACGACACACACTACACGATACTCCCCTCCACTTCACTCCATTCCACTCCACTCCACGACACTACACAAAACAACATACACGACACCACACTACACTACACACCCCTACACTACATTTCACTACACGACACATACTACACGACACCACACTCCACAACACTACACGACACTACACAACACTACACGACACTACGCCACATACACTACACTACACGACACTTTCAGACAAAACATACCATCTACACGACACTACAGTACACTACACTAACACTACACTACACGATACTACACACATTAACTGCACGACAATACACTACAGGACACTTCTACACGGACAAGACACTACACGGCACGACACATTTTTATTTTATTTATTTAATTTACTTTTTAATCGAGTAATAGAAAAAGCACTCTGTGCTTTTTTGCCCAATCTATTCCCCGTGTATGCCCGGGTTTGAAATTTTGTCATCTGTTTCCCACCGGCACACATGGCCTAAATCTTCGAAAAGCGGAACAGGATTTAACGTGTGCGCAAGATGTTCTGCATGCGTTCGCACACGGGCCTCGGTTTATAGTCTCATCCGAAGGACTACACTACACTACACTATACGACACGACACGACACTACACGACACCACACTACACGACACCACACAACACCACACGACACGACACGACACGACACGACACGACACGACACGACACTACACTACACTACATTCTCTTCCATTACAACAGCTTCAATCGAACTCGGCAATATAATACATCAGTCCCTCTATCCAATGCTCTGAAGTATCTAGGTGTTGTTATCGACATCACACTCTCTATGCAAAAATTCACCTAGACCTGCCAGTCGTGCTACTATCAATTACAGCGTATTAGTGCATTCGAAGGTACCTGTCCACAGATGCAACAGCCAAACTTGTCACTTCTCTCATTCTTTCATGTCTGGACTATTGCAATTCTCTTTTGTCTGGTCTGCCAGCATTATCTATCCACACCCTTCAACGTATACAAAACTCCGCAGCTCGACTAGTTCTCAGAAAGAAAAAATCTGAGCACATTACCCCTCTCTTGTGATCTATCCACTGTCTGCCTGTGCCACAGAGAGTAAATTATAAGATCAGTACCCTCTGTTACAAATGTCCCCACAAAACTGCACCCTCCTACCTCTGTGAATGTCTTAACCTGTACACTCCTTCACGTTCCCTTCGCTCTACTGCAGATACCTTGTGCCTACGAATACCTAGATTCAACCAATCCACTGTTGGCCGCTGCTCTTTCTCTATTTCGGGTCCATCGACCTGGAATGAGCTCCCTCTCTTTCTTCGCCAGAAACCTAGTTATGACACTTTTAAATCCAGCTTAAAGACATTTATTTCAAACCTAAGATTTCCCACCTCCTGTTTCATATCAGAACTATCCCACCTTGACTAACCCATGTCCTATCACCCTGCTAAAGTATACGACCTGTGTGAGTGTGTGTGTGGTTTTGAAAAATATTTGACTATTGAAATTTTATTTCATAGATTTTGTCTGCAGCGCACCATGTTTGTAATATATGTTTGTTTAAACTATTAATCATTTACCATTGATTGCATGAGTGTGTAAGATTAGGTTGAATGCATTCGCTTTGATTTGTCTTTGCAAGATTTAGCACTATATAAGTTCCATTTATTATTGTTATTATTAATATTATTATTATTACACTACACGACACTACTCTACACGACACTACACTACACGACACTATACAACACGACACGACACTACATGGCACTACACTACACTACACTACATTACACTACACTACACTACACTACACTACACTACACTACACTATACTACACTACACTACACTACACTACACTACTCCTCTCTCTCTTGCTGACCTGGAATGGTGGGTTGTGTTTGACGTGGCTCTTCAGTGATACTTAATTTGATGGTGATCAAAGTCATCAAAAGATGTGAAATTTTGTGAAGTGGTGTGTGGAGCCCTGTTGCATGTGACTGTAAAGTCAGAGTGTGGTAGAGACTTTCCAAAGGTGCGTAACCAATTAATTAATAATTAGTAAACTTAAAGAAGAACATTTGAACTTCAAAATTATAAACAGTAATCACACAGCTGTTCCTTGTCCACCCTATGTGCTCCTATTCTGTGCACGTGCAAGTTGAGCTTATACACGTGGGGTTTTGTTGTTGTTTATCAAAGGGCGTAAATTGCTGAAATCTGGATGAACACAGGCACCACACAAAACTGAATTCTTTGACTGATATTATTATATCAAGAAAATAAACACCAACTGACAAGAATGTTGTAAAAGATGAATTGAAATAATGAAATTATAATTGAAGCAGCAATCCCACGAGACAATGTCTGTGATCGAAAGAGTGGATGTGATGAAAGTGATGATTCTGTTCAATTATGGAACACCCGCCATCTGTCAAGGAAAATAAACCTCAGGCGACTTTGGACTCCATTCAAAAACGTTTCTCCTGCCCTGCAAAAGAGCTAACAGCATGGCGAAACAGCTTATTTTACAGATACTCTGCTGTAGCAGAGGAACTTGTCAGAATTGAATTAACTGATTTCGATGATGATGACAATGTTATTTCTCTTCCCAACTGGATCAGCTACCCCTTTCCCACAGGTCTCTGCAAATCAGTCATTAGAATTTACGTGGAGGACTCTTAAAAGAATAACCCTGTCTCTATACTTTAAAAAGGAAGGCACAGGCACCTTACTCTGTCAAGGCAATGACTGCAGGCAGTGGGACAAAAAAGAATGTGAACTTCTCCGCGATCTCGTGTCTGATTTTTGTCTGAATGATAACACTGACCGTTTGCAATCTCAGCTGATAGCTCATCCTATTTGTTTCCTTGACGATGTTTATCATTCTATCAAGCTTTCTCCTCCTGTACGTATGACTTCTACATCCCGTATCCTGCTCACATCCTCTCTCCTTAGCAGCTTCAGTGACGAGACTGACACTGAACTCAAGGCAGCTGTCCCTTCAGAAAAATCCAATGATATTTCAAAGGAGAATGCAGTCAGAGGCTATCAAGCAACACCGCAGACAACTCCAACAAAAGATGAGGGTAACTGCTCAGTAGGCCTGGCTTCTAACCTTCATCATGCGATGTCTGGCACCATCAAGTCGCACAAGCAAACGCACAGCAAACGTAGTAGAAGGCGCACAATGTGTCCTAAAAGACTTTTTGACCACTCCATGGACCTAAAACTTAAACTCCTTGAAGAAAGTCACGAGCTTGTGACAGTGCAACTTGATGACCTTGAAAACAGACTCATCTCTCAACTGTATGATGTACAGGTTTCCATCAAAAACGAAATCAAGCAATATTTGAATAGCAAAATAGAAAGTATGGAACTGAAATTGGAAAACCTTAACAAGTATATTTCTCAACTGGAAACCCAGATCAATACCACAAACAAAGAAAATCATTCATTAAAAACACAAGTGGGCACGCTTCAATCTAAACTAAAACTCCTGCTGAACAAAGCTTCAGTCACGACAAGCTCAACCCAGTGCGACATGGTGAGGATGAAAGCTGATGAGCAGGCCTTTGAGGCTGCCAGAGCCCCAGATCCTTCTTTGCGTCCAGAACTTGAGGAAGACAACACATGCACAGTTACAACCAGTGCTGACAGTAGTGTGAAAACAGACACTCAAGAACGATTCACTGCAACAGAAGGTATAACTAAAACTCCTGAACCCCATCTCCACATAACATCCCCTGTGTCGATACACAATCGGTTTGACCCATTATCGAACCATAAACCAAACACAGGGACACCTGATCTCAATGGTAACAAAGTGGGTAGGGCTATTTCTGACACTCAAAATGCTTCAGAACAAATTCTGCTCAATGAGAAGACATCTGAGAAAAAAAACCCGGAGGAAATTCTTCAAGAAATAAAAATTCCAGATAATTCGAGCTCTCTCCTTGTAGGAGATTCTGGCATAAGACACATTGAAACAAGACGGTTAGGAAGTCAACAGAATTGTGTGTTCAAGCTGTGCATACCTGGTGTGACACTACAGCACTTGACAAAATGGCTTACAACACTTCCAGCAAAATGCAGACATGTTCAGAAACTGATAGTCCATGTTGGCGTAAATGACTGTCCTGCAGGACTGATATCTGCCAAGCAATGGGTGGAGCTGATGGCACTGTGTAAAGAATCCTTCCCTGAAGCAAACATAGCCTTCGTTCGATTATTCCAGCTCGGGACGACATCCCTCAAAAATTCAATCTGCCCTCCAACAAAAATCTGCAAACAGCCTGTGCCACAACGCAGGTAAACCTGATCAACAACCAGGACACTTTCCTGACGCCGAATGGTGCCCCAAGACAGGCACTTTACAAAGACTCCATTCACCCCAGCCTGAAGGGAGTGGCCAGGCTAGCTGTCAACTTCAAGCAGTTCCTCCCTCGGCCAGCTCACTCACATCAACATCCTGAAGAGGCTGGTCTTCCAGGTGGTGTGCTCATGCATGAGCAGCCAGCTGAACACCTCAGTGCAACTGTCAACATGAGGCAAGGCAGGACGATGTCTTATAATGGACCCCGCCCGACCCGTGGATATGACACTTGGGCACCTGGAGTGCCCGCCGTCTCCTCCATGACGCATTACCCCATGCTGCCTTCCCGGAGGAGGGGTCATCAGATCAACCGACAGCCACCTCCACCTGATGGTCCTGTCCCTGCCGACAGGGTCTCTTCAGAGCTACTGGCTGACTCCAGAAGTCAGACCTTCCAGTCACCAATCTAAACACAGCATCATAACAGTGAAAATGCAAATGTTCATCAATCCTCTGATGTTCCCATTCCCCTTCTTCCCAGACCATACCCCTACCCTTTCCAGACCCCATGGAATCCTGCCCCTTCACTTCCATACCCCCCTTATCTGTATCCCCATCCTCCCTATCCTCCCCAGCCTCTCCAGACCGTAGCTGCACCAGTGCCATCACCCAGCAGCCAGTGTCCTGACCCTCGTCTGGTGTCCCAACCAGGACAATATGCTTACCAGCTCCTCAACATGGCATCTCAAATCCTCTCTCAGTGTAGACCCTCATGAAGAGGTTTTTCTGCCCCTCAATAAAGGATAACCACAACGCATTGATTGTGTCCCTTTCCTTACATTCACCCAAAGTAGAACTCTTGAAGTGCAAGCCACCAACCTCAAAAGTTGTGAGTGGCAACAAACATGCTTTAACAAAAAACCCAAACAAACAAACAAAACAAAACAAAAGAACTAGAAGAAAATCGTATACTATTCTGCACCTTCAAGACTGGTTAATTCTGTAAAAAGCTGACAATTAGATGAATGTGTGTGTGTGTGTGTGTGTGTGTGTGTGTGTGTGTGTGTGTGTGTGTGTGTGTGTGTGTGTGTGTTGTGTTGTGCGTGCGGCACATCCATGAGAACATGCCTGTGGTGCCTATATTGGGTGCATGCCTGCTGTATTTGGTGGAAGGACGTGCATGTATTGGTGGCTGATGTATGCTGTTCTTGAAGGGAGGTGCATGTATGCTGTGCTTCCTGAAATGTACAGGAACAGTGTGCTTCATGGGGTCCGCATGCTGGGCTTACTGAGGGGTGTTTTCCTGTGGAACACGCCTTATGGCACCCTGAGGACGCTGCACGTTGTTTTCGCGAGAGGTGCATGTATGTTGTGCACCCTGGGGGCGCACACGTGCTGTGCAGGCTGGACAGTCCGTGCAGGTGCAAATCCTAGGAAGGCATGCAGGCAGTGCTTCGTGAGGGCACGTGCATGTTTTGATTGCATATGGGTGTATGTATGTCAGCTGTGTGTGTGTGTGTGTGTGGTCTGTGTGTGTGTGTGTGTGTGGTCTGTGTGTGTGTGTGTGTGTGTGGTCTGGTTGTGTGTGTGTGTGTGTGTGTGTGTGTGTGTGTGTGTGTGTGTGTGTGTGTGTGTGTGTGTGTGTGTTGTGTGTGTGTGTGTGAACAGGACATTGACTCAGCGGGATGTTACAATGAACTGATTAAAATCATAAAGTCACACAAGAGTATTCTCTCTTGACAGAGTTGATGGATGTTGTTTTATACTGGACAATCAACGTTACTTTTGGATTGACTCAGAGTTTGTGGTTTGTTTTGCATTCACTTTAAAGTTGTGCTTGCCTCGCTTTCTTTGCTTATTTAAATTTGTATTGTATTGGTATTTTCACTTTCAAATTTTGATCTCTGCTTTTTTGTGCGTGTGCTTGTTGGTGGAGAAAGTGTCGTGGAGATATATTTTTGCATTAATTAGTAGTCTCCTTTTGAAACTTTGTATTGTAGTTTGCTAAAATTGTGAGATTTCAGAACAAGATTATTATAGTGTATCAATTTTCCATTGTTTTGGCTAATTCTATAAACTATGACAAAACTGTCCAATTCCAATGGTTGGATAACTGCATATGGCTTCAAAGTAGGCTTTTTAAATGTTTGTCATCTGCTAAATAAAGTTTCAGACTTGCCCTCCATTTTGTCAAATGTAAATAGCCCCTTTCATATTTTTGGCTTTTCTGAGTCAAGGTTGTCACATAGTGTTGCAGATGATATAATATCAGTTCCGAGCTGTAATTCTATCAGACGAGATGCCAAAACCAAATTAGAAACAGGTTAATAACTTATATACATCAGTCAGTAAATTATAAGCAGATAACATTATTTGATAACTATGGCATTGAATGTATATGGCTAGAAGTACGCCTCAAAGGCGCCAAACCAATACTAGTCGGATTTTTGTATGGCAACCCACATGAACGCATTAGTTGGTTTGATAAGTTTGAACAAATGATGGATGATGTTTGTAACTATTCAACTGAAATTATTTTACTTGGTGATTTCAATATTGATTTACTTAAGCCTAATGATAAATGGAAAAAAATATTTGAGGTGTATAATCTGTTGCAATTAGTAAACACTCCCACAAGGAAAACACTACATTCTGAAACACTGATTGACCATATATACACAACCACTCCATCTAATATTGTAGAACTGTCTGTACCTGTCTATGGTCTTAGCGATCACTATCCTGTATGTATTACATGGTCTAAAAAAGGTGCTAAAATACCCAGATGCAAACACAAATACATTCCTTTTCGCAGCTATAGAACGTTTAATGCAGAAAATTTTTGTCCGACTTTTGTAAAGCAAACTTCTCTAATGTTTATCAGTTTACTGACCCAGACAAAGCACTTGAAATTGGTATAGTATCTTTTCGTCAATCTTGATAGTCCATGCCCCTCTTAGAATCAAACAAGTAAAAGCTAGAGATAAACCACCCTGGTTAACTGATGAAATCACTGAAGCTATAGCTGTCCAAGATACTTATTAAAATCAACAGAAAAGATAAAAATTTAAGGAGCAGCGTAATAAAGTTACATTTATGAAACGAATTGCAAAAAAGAAATATTTTAGTTGAGTTTATATCATCTAAGAAGGACACAAAATCTCTCTGGAAAGCAATTAATCAGTTAGCCGGTAAATCATCTTCACCATGTGCTTCATCATGTATGGGTCTATCTGCAGAAAAGATCAATAAACACTTTTGTTCTATTGCAGAAAAAATTGTAAACAATGACCGCTCAAAATTCAACGACTTACCTCTTTTACAGGATTTTTGTATCTCCAAGTCAATAAAGTCTAAACTGTCCTTCAAATATATTGGTGTGCATGAAGTGCATAAGGAATTGTGTTCATTAAAGCAAACAAGATCCCGTGGTTTAGATAATTTAGACAGCAAAATTTTGAAGATTCCGCCAAGTAATCTCTGAACATCTTACATATATCTATAATCTCTGTATTGAAAAAAGTTGCTATCCCTCAAATGTTAAAGATGCCAAAGTAATACCTGTTCTTAAATCTGGAGATCCAAATGACCCTTCAACTATCGACCTATTTCAATTCTATCTATCTTATCTAAACCTTTAGAAAAGCATTTAAAGCAACATCTTCTGTCACACTTTACTAAACATAACTTATTTCATCCTAATCAAAGTGGCTTTAGAGAAAATCATTCATGTCATACTGCACTCACCAATCTCATAGAGCAATGGCATATTAAATATTAATAATAAATATCTTAACTGGAGCAATTTTGTAGACTTTGCCAAGCATTTGACTGTATTGATCACAACCTCCTAGTAAAGAAACTGGTTATGTATGGTTATGTGCAGACTCACTAAAACTAATTACCTCTTTTCTTGATAAAAGAAGACAAGCTGTTTATCAAGATTCAGGTATGTCGTCCCTTTTGCCAGTGAAGTATGGTATTCCTCAAGGTTCCGTGCTAGGGCCAGTCCTCTTTTCAATATATATCAATGATCTTCCTCTCCATGTTTCTTCCACTTGTGAACTCTTTGCCGACACACTACATTCATACAGCGGATCATGATGTAAACTCTGTAGGTAAAATTTTGCAAAAAGACTAAACAATCTACAGCATGGACAGAGTGCAACCACATGGCCTCTCCATCCACTGAAATCAAAATTCATGGTTTGTTGCAACAAGACAAAAGCGCCAAAACTTTAAAACCAAACTAAATGGAATAAAGATTTACGATAAAGTATTAGAAGAAGTCAGCTCATAAAACTACTTGGTCTACATATTGATAATAAACTTGTCATGGTCTGATCAGTTTTAGTATTTCAAAAAATTATCTAAGAAGCTATTCCAACATAACCGAATAAAACATTTCCTAGATCAGCATACTCGAAAACTATTTTTCTACGCTTACATTAAACCTGATCTTGATTATGCATCTACATGCTGGGATTTGGCAAGTAAAAACGTTTAAGACAATTGAGAAGAGTATATAAACGTTCTCTCAAATTAATTCTGCTAGAACTACTTCCTTAGAAACTAATAGCTACAAAGAGTTGAACATTCTTCCTTTTAGTTTAAATTGTCTCTTAATAAAGTGTATTTATGTATAAAGATTATGAATAAACTAGCCCCTCATTATCTTTGTCAGAGGTTCCCTGTTAAAACTGTTCGTAACAAAAGCAGTGTTGTTACTCCTCGTCCAAGAACCGATCTGTTCATGTCATCCCTCGTTTATTCTGGTAGCAAATTATGGAACGAAATCCCAGTCATTATAAAAGAGAAAAGTAGCCTATCATCTTTCAAAAAAGCGTACCACACACACTTGTTTAATTTTCTGTAATATGCATTGGGTGAGCGGTGCTTGTTGAACTATGTGTGTGTGAGTGTGTGTGCGTGCAAGCGCACGCAAATGTGTGTATGTGTGTGTGAAGGTGTGTGTGTGTGTATGTGTGTGTGTGTGTGTGTGTGTGGTGTGGTGTGTGTGTGTGTGTGTGTGTGTGTGTGAGTGTGTGTGTGTGTGTGGTGTGTGTGTGTGTGGTGTGGTTTGTTTTGATGTTCTGTGGTTGTTTTTTCTCGTGCTTCAAATAATGTTCATTGTTTGGTTTTGACGGTGTAATGTGTGGTTATGGTATTTTGATGATATGACATAAGGCTGTTATAATATGTGAGGAAATGTACATTTGCATGGATTTGTATCCTGGACGATATTGTATGATTTGTGCAAGCTCGCACGTGTAGTTGCGTGTCCTGCATATGTACGCGTAGTGTGGTGTGTGTGTGTGTGTGTGAGTGTGTGTGTGTGTGTGTGCGCGTGCGTGCGTGCGTGCGTGCGTGCGTGCGCGCGCGCGTGCGTGTGTGTGTGTTGTGTGTGTGTGTTGATTTTTGGTGGAGGTTGTCTGTTTAGGGGAGCGGTGTGTCAAGGAGGGGAGTTTGTCAGTGTTTAATTGGTTTTGTCTATTTATTGATTGGTTTACTTCTGTGGTCTTTCATTAATTTCATGACTTCAGTCAATAATTGAATGGCTAGTTGAATGAGTCATTTCTTTGCTTTTTGACATTATCTTGTTTATTGATCAATTGGTTTATTCATGTTTGTTTCCCTTTTTTCCCCATGAGGGCCTGGTGTAAAGAAGCCTCTGGCTTATCCAATTACCCTCATTAAAATATTCGAGTTCGAGTTCGAGTACACTACACTACACTACCCCACACCACACCACACTACACTACACTACACTAATCATGAAAAGTAATACAACACATGAAATACAAGACCATGCGACATAAATTTACCACTAAAGAATATAAATGAATACAAATACAATTCAATATACCAGGAAACACAACACAACAAAAATGGCACATATGTATAATATACTATTTACATTATAGCAGTATCTTGGCTTTAGACTAACACAAACCCATAAAACACTTGTCTAATGATATTTTCGTTCATTACTATAATATATTAATCACACTGATTTAAATACAGAAGGTTAAAAAAATACTTACATAGACTGAACTGTTATACTCTTTTGAGATTTGTAAATGTAAAACATATACTAAAAAGTGATCTCCCCCCCCCCCCCCCCCACCTTACAAGGATTAACTTGGTTTTACTTAATAATTGATGAGGTATCAAATTTGCGGACTTATAATTATGGTGAAAGATGTGCCTCATGAACATTACAGACTGCATCCCTGGAAGGACCTGCACATGGGATTTATGTGTGCATGTATGTGAACACATGCGTATATGAACTACTTTTTCCCAGCCCTCCAGATCATCTTATTCTTGTGTGGTGCAAGTGAGGACAATACAGAGTGTAATCACTGTACAGTGATATACCATATTTGTTACTGAGTGGTCTTATTTGATTTAACCCCTGTGTGACATTTATCCCAGTCCCCAAGTGACATCAACAATTAGGTCACACTCAGATAAGTGTGATTACCTGGCTATAATTTGAACAGGCCAGAGGTTGCCACTAGGGCTTAACAGCCAGTCCTGTTTAATTTTTCTTTTCTTTTTCATCATTTAATTGGTGTTTTTTCTTCTTCCATAGGTTTGGTCTGATTGCGTTACATATACATTGTGTGCGCTTATTATTACATTTTTGAGTGATAATGAATTAATCTTTCTTCTTACATTTAATTCTTTCCCCCTATCGAGTGCCCTCTCCCATTCCAGTTATTTCCTTTTTGTCTTTATTTTTCCTCTTGTCCAGCTTAGTCACATTATTACATTCCCAACAAAACTGAATACAATAGATGCATTCAAGATACACTATGTGGCCCTCTAAGGAAGACGTACGAATTTGCCACCTAACCATAAACCACAAAGTTAATAAAATAGATGACATATTAACACTTATCAGAAACCATGGCAAACCATTTCATATACTAGGGCTGTCTGAGTCAAGACATTCTGAGCACATAATAGACTCTGATCTACATATCCCAGGCTACAAAAGTACATGAAAAGATCCATAAAAACAAAAAGAAACAGGGATCATCATCTATATTAATGAATCTATAATGTTTAAGCTCTCCTCCATTTAGAAAATTATTATATAGAATCTATCTGGTTTGAAGTCTCCATTAAAGGTACACCTCCTATCATAATAGGGTTCTGCTACAGGAATCCATCAGAAAGAAGAAATTAGATAGACAAGTTTGACTCCATGATGAATGTAGTCCTATTAGAATCTAGGGTAGTAATCTTACTAGGTGATTTCAATATTGATCTAGCAAAAGTAAATAATCAATGAACTCAAGTTATGAGATCATTCAACCTTCACCAACTAGTCAGTTTACCCAGGAGAGTCACATCAAATTCAAGCACAATAATTGATCACATCTATGTATCAAACCATACAAACATTATAGAAACATATGTCTCAGTCTGTAACTACAGTTACCACTACCCAGTCTGTACCGCATGGTCAAAAAATGGAGAAAAAAAATCCCAAACTTAGCCATAAAACTATAACTTATCGATCTTTTGCAAAATTTAACGAGCAGCTTTTTCTCTTAGAATTAAGCAAGTCTGTGCTCTCAGAAAATTTCAACATTACTGATACAGACTTAGCCTCAAGTTTTGGATAAAACCTTTTACTGCTATTTACAACAAACATGCTCCACTTAAAACCATTAGGGTCAACCATGTCCCCAAACCACCTTGGCTCACTAAGAAGCTAGAGGAAGCATGTTATCTTAGAGATATTTTAAAAGAACATAAACATAATAATAATAAATAATAATGAATGGAATTTATATAGTGCTGAATCTTGTAAAGCAACAAATCAAAGCGCTCAAACATCATGAAGAGTCAAACAAATTAATAAATGCCATAAACTCACAGAAATGTCAAGGAAAAAAAAGCACTTCCAAGATTTACTTTCTTCCAAACAAAACTCAAAACTTGTACGAAGGGCCATAAATCAAATACCAAGCAGTAAATCATCTTTCAAATAAAATGTAATCAAAGACATTACTGCTGAACAACTTAACAATAACTTCATTAACGCTTCTACTAATGTCATCAGCAATGATAATTCAAAATCCAATGAACTCAATAAATTAAAACAGTACTGCCAAGATAAGCATATCCATTCAAAACTCCACATACCATTTATTTCTGTTTCTGATGTCTATAATTATCTAACTCACCTCAAACAATCAAGAACAAGTGATCTTGATGGAATAGACAGCAGAATATTGAAACTGTCAGCTCCAATTATCACATGAATGTGATATATATATATATATATATATTCAATGTCTTGATAAGAACTATTTCCTCAACGCCTTCAAAACTGCTAAGGTAATCCTCATCTATAAGTCTGGTGACAATTCAGATCCATCAAACTACAGGCCTATTGCTATAATATCCATCTTTTCAAAAGCCTTAGAAATACATAAACACTTAGTCCATCATTTAGATACTTACAACCTACTGGATTTAGACAAAACCACTCATGTCATACTGCACTGACCAGTCTCGTAGACAATTGGCTATCAAACATTAATGACAATAAATTTGTGGAGTATTATTTGTAGACTTCAAAAAAGCATTTGATACAATTGACCACACACTTCTCATCAGAAAGCTAGACCTATATAGTCTCTCTAGAAAAACTCTAGAGCTACTTGCTCCCTATCTTACAAATAGGCAACAGTCTGTCTTAATAGCCACATCCCTATCAGTTTGAAATCCATTTATTACAACCACCACAGGGATCCCCATACTATGACCAATTCTCTTTTCGTTATACACAAATGACCTTCCTGTCCATACGAGATCCAAATATGAACTATTTGCTGATGACACAACCATTCATACAAGCCATGACACATTTCTTCTCTTACAAATATATTACAAAATGCGCTGATGGTTTAAATAGTTTTTCTTCAGAAATGAGTATAAACATTGAACACAAACAGCATTTTGGAATCATAGCAACAACAAGCTTGTAGCTTATGGTGTGCTCAATTAAACAATGAAGATTAACATGAACATAACGGCTGCTGAGCTGCAAAATGTAAACGAACAACAACAAACACTTTCATCAATTGCAATCTTTGCTAATGTAAGAAAAAAGGAAAACAACACAAAGAAACAATCAATTTGTAGAGTAAAACACACATAAAAACAAACAAAAAATAGTTGGAATAGGAAAACCAGTATGAGGGGGAGAGAGAGAGAGAGAGAGAGAGAGAGAAGAGAGAGAGAGAGAGAGAGAGAGAGAGAGAGAGAGAGAGAGAGAGAGAGCAATTTAGGAAAATAACATCCACAAGGCCAAGAATGCTCTTAGTTAATATAATACCAAGGTTATAATTTACATAAGCAGGACAATTATTAAATAAATCGTATACTATGTCAGTAATCATTGCATATCATTTCTATTTATTATTACAAAATGTTTCTTGCTTTCTTTTCAACAATCATACATACATCAGTGGAGAGCAAAAAGATTTAATTAAGTACCTCCAGCCTGAATGAAGACAACCTCAAATAGGCTACCACCCAACAAGAAATATTACAAAAATCTTATTGAATATGATATAAACTGATGGACAATTTCAACAATAGAAATATTTGTTTTCATACTGATTCCAGGGCTGCCTGATAAAAGAATTTGAAAATGAACATATTCAGGGGAAGGGAGGGAGTTGTGTGGGCATGTACTAGATCAAAGTTAAGACAGAACAGCAAATAGTGTTTGGCTGTCTCTTGGCGTTACCACAGGCACATGAGGGATCGTTTACTATATGGCGATGAAACATATCATATTTTAAATCACTTATTCCGAGTCGAAGTCAACAATGCAATATCTGCTCTTTTCTTTCACCATGATAAAAATGCAAAGGTACAACGGGACTGTTTGCAGATAAATATCGTTTGAGCTGACTTAAAGAATGACTATTTTAGATACAATCTGGTAAAGAGTTCCACAGTAAAGTAGTAGAGGGAATGAAAGATTTTTTTAATATATAATTCTGTGCTGCACCGTGGTAAGCTGCGTTCAAAAGGCCTTCTTCTATGGTAGGGATCTATCTGTGTTACTAGTGCAGGAACAAGATCAACTAAGTAGTGGGGACATAAACCATTTACCATTTTGTGAGGTTAACAGAGTTTGTGTCTGGTTCCTTGCTCTTTCAGAGTACAGAATCCAGACTCTTGGTACAATTTTTCGTGATTTGTGCCACGAACAGCTCCTACTATAGTTCTGATTGGGTCAAGCTGTAACATTTCTAATGATTTGGACTGTGTTTCCTACAATTGTCCCACACAATGTCGGCATAGTCGAAATGAGGGAGCATAGATAACTGGTACATTGTTTTAAGTGTTTTTCTACTAAGTTTATATTTATAGCTTTTGAGGCACAAGACCAACATAGTTACAGTATTTATTATGTTTTTTTATATGCTCATCCCATTTACAATTGTCCTGAAGAATGATACCTAAGTATTTGTGCATACTTATATTTTGAAGGCAAGTGAAATCAAATGAGAGTGGTGGGATCATGTTATTGTTGCGAGAAAAATTTAACAGTTCTGTTTTGTCTGCATTAAAACTAACTTTCCAGCTTTTGGCCCAAGACTTTATTTTTTTCTAAATCGGAATTGTTTCGGCGCGAATGTTTGGATTGTTTACTGCTAAAGACATGCTAGTATCGTCAGCGAAAAGTCTTATATCAGATTCTATATTGTTCACAATATCATTTATATAAATTAGAAATAATAGTGGACCTAAGACTGATCCCTGAGGAACACCGGCACTTATTGTTTTAAAATCTGATGTTTTACCTTTTATAACTACTACTTGGGTACGATTTGAAAGATAGTAAACCAGTCTAATAACTTACTACGTATACCATAATTATGCTTTTATCTTGTGTAGAAGCCCCTATGAGCATGGCATAGTTATGAAAATCTGGTCACCAGCAGAAAAGAAACAGTGACAATTACAGCGTCTAAAATCGAAGCAAACAACAAGTGTAGCCCCCCCCCCCCCATACACACAAGAGAGAGAGCGAGAAGAGAAGAGAGAGAGAGAGAGAGAGAGAGAGAGAGAGAGAGAGAGAGAGAGAGAGAGAGAGAGAGAGAGAGAGAGAGAGAATCTTAATGCGGATGAAGGGAAAGTTATTTTAAACACTGAACCCCCCCCCTCCCCCCGGAGCCCCCCCCCCCCCCCCCCCCCCCCATCCACCTTCCACCCCCTGCTCCCTCTATGTCCCCCCCACATCCCCCCAACCACCATTACCATTCACCATTATAATGCCAGTTCCAGTTTATTTCCCTTTCATTTCCCTGGAAAACACAGAGTCAATGTCCATATTGATATCAATTTTGATTATTTTTCCATTTTTAATTTTGGCCAAAATTTTTCCATGGAAGACCAGGCTGACATGGTAGCGCTATGGTCGCCTACCTTTTTGAGGAGTCTATAGTTGGCCTGTGTCAAGTCCTCGCTGGGGGACCACAGGGTCTGGTGCTGGATGTCCCGCCTGTGAAGGGAAGTATGTGCAGTTCTGAGCATCCGCTCTACACCTCTGCTTCCCGGGGATAGTGAAGCTGCAACCTCTTGTTTGGCTTGCCAGGCAAAAGGGGTACCCTTCAGAAGGGTGCTGCATAGCCTCTCCTATCGCAACTTTCCACAGCAGGCACCTACTCGTTGGTGTCCCCTGTTTTCGCAAAGACCTGCTGTGGGGAGACCGAGCGCCTGGCGGATAACCAGGTAGTTAGGTGGAGCCCGTTTTGCTGACAAAATCCACCTAGAGAGCGGAAAACTCTGATTTCAAACCCATGCATGGAGAAGGAAAACCAAAGAACACCCAGAGGAAACCCTGTCATGCCCCAAAGGAGCTGAAATCAGAGGTGGTCGGGCCGTCAGGCGCTCCAACCAAAACCCGACACCATGTAATATAGCCTTAAATGATGTTTGGAGACCAGATCAATTCGAATGGTGCTCGCCCTGTGGGATCCGCCAGGCAGGTGCAGCGCCGGGGTTCCAGGCCTCAAGAACACACCCAAAGCGACTGGAGGTCCTTTCGTCTCGTCCTTGTGGAGATCAGGAGCGAGCAAGGACAGCGACTGGCCAACCAAAGAAAAGAGCCCCCCTCAATCAACATCAGCAATGCAAATGCAGAAGGGGGTTTCAACCAAAGGAAGATCTCCAACATTCTACTGTGAACAACATAGCATCTGCTCTTCAAGAAACACATCTGCAGGAAGGGAAGATTTTTCTTTTAAAGGC
>CM054154.1:5472833-5498990 GCA_028751875.1 Rapana venosa
GGTAAAGGGTCGTGCTGTTTGAGTAGAGGTGTAACTATTGCAGTTTTGAGTTCTGATAAGAAAATTCCCGAGAGAAGAGATGAGTTTACAATCTTCGTGATAGTTGGAATAAGCTGCGGAAGGCACTGCGTGAAAAGAGAAGCAGGCAAAGGATCAAGGTCACATGATTTTATGGTCATTTCATTTAGAATTTTCCTGATTTCTTCCTCACTTTTTGGCTGAAAGGAAAGGAGAGGAGAGCCAGTGAATTGGGGATCAGGAGGTACAGGTTGGAAGGGAGTCTGATCCAGTCTGGAATGAATATTATGGACTTTGTCTGAAAAGAACGAAGAAAATATTTCAGGAAGTTCAGAATGACTGTGGACAGTAGGCAGAGGGCTTGTCTTCGCAGATCCAAGAAGAGTTGAGGTGAGGGAAAAAAGAGATTTTATGGATGTTGCATTGAGAACTTGAGCAGAGTAGTAGTTTGTCTTGGCTGAGTGGATTAAGGTTTTTACTTTGTTGGTTTGGTTTCGAAAGAGCTGTTTGTTTATTTCAGTTTTTGTTTTTCACCACTGCCGTTCTAGTTGTCGGCGTTTGCGCTTTGCCACTAGGATATCATGAGTGTACCATGGGGCGAAAGGCCTATCAGGCAGAATATGGTCAGTGGGAGAGACATGCTCATCAAGAAGTTGGCTGAGAACAGTGTTATAGTGTTTAGAAGGGTCAGTGTGGTCAGGGGTTTGTGATAGGCATTCAGCGGCTTTTGAAGAGAAAGTGTTCATATCTATGGCCTTGAGGTTACGACGGGTAATGCACTTCTTCTTTTTGATAGGTTTTGCAATGTTAAGGAAGAAAAGAATGGCAGAATGATCAGAAAGCAGTTGGTCAGTGACGAGATAGAGGTGATGAGATCTTGTGAAACATCCGTGATGAGCCAGTCTAAGATATGACCTGATCTGTGTGCTGCTTCATTCACCAGCTGGGAAAGAGAGTGATTTGACAAAGAAAGAGAAAGACGCTTGACAGGAGAAGACTGGTTGCCGAAGTGGAAGTTAAAGTCACCAAGAATGATAAGCTTCTTAGGAGAGAGGCTGTAGTGATCGAGGAGAAATTGAAATTCTTGATGGAAAACTGAAGATGTCAGTTTGTTCTTACGGCTGGGAGATGGCAGTAAAGGCACCGTTATGAAGCTGTGTAGAGGAAGATGAATGGAAGGGCTGACTCCTGGAGTCAGCCAGTGGCTCTGAAGGGACCAAGTAGGCAGGAGCAGGACCATCATGTAGAGGTGGCTGTCTGTTGGTCTGCTGACCCCTCCTCCGGGAAGGCAGCATGGGGTAATGCGTCATGGAGGAGACGGCGGGTACTGCAGGTGCCCAAGTGTCACGTCCACGGGATGGGCGAAGTCCGATAAAAAACACCGTCCTGCCTTGTCTCGTGTGGTCATCTGCACTGAGATGTTCTGCCGGCTACTCGTGCATGAGAACACCACCAGGCGGACCAGCCTCCTCAGGATGTTGATGTGAGTGAGCTGGCCGAGGGAGGAACTGCTTGAAGTTGACAGCTAGCCTGGCCACTCCCTTCAGGCTGGGGTGAATGGAGTCTTTATAAAGTGCCTGTCTTGGGGCACCATTCGGCGTCAGGAAAGTGTCCTGGTTGTTGATCAGGTTTACCTGGGCTGTGGCACAGGCTGTTTGCAGATTTTTGTTGGAGGGCAAGATGGCATTATTGAGAGGATGTCGTCCCCGAGCTGGAATAGTTGAACTGAAGGCTATGTTTGCTTCAGGGAAGGATTCTTTGCACAGTGCCATCAGCTCCACCCATTGCTTGGTAGATATCAGTCCTGCAGGACAGTCATTTACGCCAACGTGGACTATCAGATTCTGAACATGTGTGCATTTTGCTGGTAGTGTTGTAAGCCATTTTGTCAAGTGCTGTAGCGTCACACCAGGTATACACAGCTTGAACACACGATTCTGTTGACTTCCTAACCGTCTTGTACCGATGTGTCTTATGCCAGAATCTCCTACAAGGACAGAGCTGGAATTATCTGGAATTTTAATTTCTTGAAGAATTTGCTCAGGTTTTTTTTTTCTCAGACGTCTTCTCATTGAGCAGATTTTGTTCTGAGGCATTTTTGAGTGTCAGACATAGCCGTACCCACTTTGTTATTATTGAGATCAGGTGTCGGTGTGTTTGATTTACGGTTCGATAATGGGTCAAACCGATTTTGTATTGACACAGGGGATGTTATGTGGAGATGGGGTTCAGGAGTTTTAGTTATACCTTCTGTTGCAGTGAGTCGTTCTTGAGTGTCTGTTTTCACACTTCTGTCAGCACTGGTTGTAACTGTGCATGTGTTGTCTTCCTCAAGTTGTGGACGCAAAGAAGGATCTGGGGCTCTGGCAGCCTCAAAGGCCTCCTCATCTGCTTTCATCCTCACCATGTCGCACTGGGTTGAGCTTGTCATGACTGGAGCTTTGTTCAGCAGGAGTTTTAGTTTAGATTGAAGCGTGCCCACATGTGTTTTTAATGAGTGATTTTCTTTGTTTGTGGTATTGAGACTCCCTCTGCTACTGGTAACCATGTAACCCAGTACCACCTGCCACATGTGGGGAGTAAACCAACCAAAAAATCCGACCTGGAGAGGGATGGGCTCCGCCAGGTTTGATTTGCCCAAGATACACCAATGACAAAGACAGCCAGAATCTCCATACCGGATCGGTCGTCGCCCGGGTTACCAAGGACCGCGCCTTCTGTTGCTCATCAGGACAGATGTCGAAAGTATGCTACTGATGTAAAACGCAGCAAAATTCGTGCCAGAAACAACACCATCATTGGCACGTGGAATGTACGGACACTAAGAGCTGCAGGCAAAGTGGAAGAACTGACACATGAGATGTCCAGATATCAATGGCACATCCTTGGGCTCTGCGAAGTCAGGTGGAAAAACATGGGAGAAACAACGACCCAGGAAGACCACAAATTATACTACAGTGGAAAACAGGATAAACATGAACATGGCGTGGGGTTTCTCGTTCACAAAGACACCGTGAACACCGTCTTGAGCTGTCAGCCTGTGTCCAGCAGACTTATTACCATCCGCCTGAGAGCAACCCCCTTTAACATAACTATAGTACAGGCATACGCCCCTACATCAGACTACACAGATGAAGCCGTAGAAGAATTTTATGACCAGCTACAAGAGGTTCTGAATCAAACACCCAAGAAAGACATCCCGTTGTGCAAGGCGACTGGAACGCCAAGTAGGAGAAGATGCATGGAAAGACTGGGAGGGCGTTGTGGGCCACATTGTAATAACCAATCAAATGAAAGAGGCTTGAGACTCCTGGAGTTTGCCAGTAACAACCACCTCCAGCTAGTGAATACACTGGCCCCACACAAGAAATCCGAGAAAAATGGACATGGCATAGCCCAAATGGAGAACACCACAACCAAATAGATTACATCATGCGTGGAAAAGACGGTTTCAGTCTTAGCGTTAACATCGCACAGACACGAAGTTTTCCAGGAGCAGACATAGGTTTTGATCATGATCTTGTGATGATGACTTTCCGACTACGTCTAAAGAAAATCCACAAGCGGAACAACATCAGGATCAAATTTGACCTCGAGAAGCTGAAGGACCCAGAGGTACTAGAAATTTTTCAAGCAAGGATAGGTGGAAAGTTTGCAGCACTCACTGTGATAGACTCAGACATAGATACACTGACGAATAGTTTCAATACAGCGGTGACTGAAACAGCAAACGAGCTTCTTGGCAAACGCCGACCAGTCAAAAAAACCATGGTCACACCTAACATCCTACAACTATGCGACAAGCGTAGAGAGCTGAAGTAAAAAGAAAAATGAAACAAAAGAAAGAGCAGAACAATATAGGGCAGTCAACAAAAGAATCAGGAAGTCCATGACGGAGGCAAAAGAGAATTGGATCGGTGAAGAGTGCCAAGACATTGAAGAGAACATCAAGAAAAACAATAGCAAGAAAGCATATCAGCTGGTGAAAGACCTGACTAGCACGAAACAGAGAAAAGGTTTAACAATCCAAGACAAAAATGGGAAGTGTCTCACTGACGACCAGGATATTCTGAACAGATGGACAGAATACTGCTCCGACCTGTATAACAATAGAACCGCAGGAGATCCAGAAGTCCTTAATGTACCCGAAAGCAAAGACACAGACAGTCACCCTATCCTCCGAGAAGAAGTGGAAACAGCAGTCAGATCGCTGAAAAAGGGGAAAGTCAGCAGGGGCTGACAACATTCCAGCTGAGTTGGTCCAGCTGGAGGGGAAGCCATGATCAGCGCCCTACTAAGATCTGCAACAAGATCTGGCAGACAGGAAAATGGCCAACCACCATGGACGCAGTCACTCATCATCACCCTCCCCAAGAAAGGAAATCTACAACAATGCCATAATTACCGCACAATCAGCCTCATATGTCACCCAAGCAAGGTCATGCTGCAGATAATATTAAATAGACTGAAGCCACAAGCAGAGACCATCATTGCTGAGGACAAGCAGGTTTCAGAGCAGGGCGCAGCACAACAGAACAGATATTCAACCTCAGAATACTATGTGAGCGGTACCTTCAACATCAACAAAAACCTTTACCACGTATTTATCGATTTTAAGAAGGCATTTGACAGGGTGTGGCATGCAGCTTTGTGGGCAACCATGAATTTGTACAGCATCAATGCAAACCTGATCAGAGTCATCAAACAGCTGTACAGCGAGGCCACCAGTGCAGTGTACTACAACAACAACATTGGAGAATGGTTTCGAACAACAGTTGGAGTAAGACAGGGCTGTCTACTCTCACCCACTCTTTCCAACATCTTCCTTGAGAGAATCATGGCTGATGCACTGGAACAACATGAAGGATCAGTCAGCATTGGTGGCAGAACGATCACAAACCTCCGCTTCGCAGATGACATTGATGGAATAGCAGGATCAGAAAAAGAGCTTGCCAGCCTAACAGAACACTTGGATAAGGCCTCCAAAACATACGGCATGGAAATCAGTGCAGAGAAGACCAAACTGATGACTAATAACACCAACGCCATTAGCACTGATATCAGGGTTAATGACCAGAAGCTGGAAACAGTTCAAAGCTTCAAGTACCTGGGAGCCATTGTATCCGACCAGGGATACAAGCCAGAAGTAGTATGCAGGACTGCACAGACAATAACAGCTTTGTCAAAACTAAACACCATCTGGAGAGACAAGAATATCTCACTTATCTCCAAGATCAGACTAATGCGCTCCCTTGTCATATCCATATTTCTGTATGCCTGTGAATCATGGACCCTGACTGCAGATTTGGAGAGAAGAGTACAGGCAGTGGAGATGAGATGCTTTCGGAGACTCCTTGGCATCTCCTACAAAGACCACATAAGCAACGAAAGCGTGCATAACAGAATCCAGCAAACCATTGGACCCTATGATAACCTTCTAACGATCGTGAAAAAGCGTAAACTTAAGTGGTATGGGCATGTCACAAGATCCCAAGGAATTACAAAGACAGTTTTGCAAGGCACTGTCCAAGGAGGAAGAAGAAGAGGCAGACCAAGGAAGAGCTGGGAGGATAACATCAGTGAATGGACAGGCCTAGAACTCAACAAAACCCTGAGAAAGGCAGAACAGAGAGAGGAATGGAGGGAACTGGTTGCTGAGTCTTTGAGGGTGCCCCCACGGTCGTCAGACTACGGGACAGATAGATAGATAGATAGATAGTGGTATTGATCTGGGTTTCCAGTTGAGAAATATACTTGTGAAGGTTTTCCAATTTAAGTTCCATACTTTCTATTTTGCTATTCAAATATTGCTTGATTTCGTTTTTGATGGAAACATGTACATCATACAGTTGAGATGTGAGTCTGTTTTCAAAGTCACCAAGTTGAACAGTCAAAAGCTCGTGACTTTCTTCAAGGAGTTTCAGTTTTAGGTCCATGGAGTGGTCAAAAGTCTTTTAGGACACATTGTACGCCTTCTATTACGTTTGCTGTACGTTTGCTTGTGCAACTTGATGGTGCCATACATCACATGATGAAGGTTGGAAGCCAGGCCTACTGAGAAAGAGTCACCCTCATCTTTTGTTGGAGTTGACTGCAGTGTTTCTTGATAACCTCTGACTGCATTCTCCTTGAAAATATCATTGGATGTTTCTGCAGGGACAGCTGCCTTGAGTTCAGTGTCAGTTTCGTCACTAAAACTGCCAAGGAGAGAGGATGTAGGGGTGAGTAGGATACAGGCTGTGGAAGTCATTCGTACAGGAGGAGAAAACTGGATAGAATGGTAAACACCTTCAAGGAAACAAATAGGATGAGCTATCAGCTGAGATTGCAAACGGTCAGTGTTATCATTCAGACAAAAACCAGACACGAGGTCTCGGAGAAGTTCACATTCTGTTTTGTCCCACTGTCTGCAGTCATTGCCTTGACAGAGTAAGGTGCCTGTGCCTTCCTTTTTAAAGTATAGAGACAGTGTTATTCTTTTAGAGTCCTCCACGTAAATTCTAATGACTGATTTGCAGAGACCTGTGGGAAAGGGGTAGCTGATCCAGTTGGGAAGAGAAATAACATTGTCATCATCATCGAAATCAGTGAATTCAATTCTGACAAGTTCTTCTGTGACAGCAGAGTATCTGTAAATTAAGCTATTTCGCCATGCTGTTAGCTCTTTTTCAGGGCAGGAGAAACGTTTTTGAATGGAATCCAAAGTCGCCTGAAGTTTATTTTTCTTGACAGATGGTGGGTGTTCCATAAGTGAAGAGAATCATCATGTTCACATCCACTCTTTCAATCACAGACATTGTCTCGTGGGATTGCTGCTTCAATTCATAATTTCATAATTTCAATTCATCTTTTACAGCATACTTTTCAGGTTGTTATTGATTTTCTTGATATAATAGTATTGGTCAAAGAATTCAGTTTTGTGTGGTTCCTGTGTTTGTCCAGATTTTTAACACTTCACGCCCCTTGATAAACAACAAAACCCCAGTGTATAGGCTCAACTTGCACATGCACAGGACTGGTACACATTGGTCAGGGAAAAGCTGTGTTTACTGTTTTTATTTTTGAAGTTAAAATGTTCTTCTTTAAGTTTATTAATTATTAATTAATTGGTTATGCACCTTTTGAAAGTCTCCACCACACTCTACTTCACAGTCGCACGCAAAGGAGCTTCACACATCAGTTCACAAAACTTCACAACTATTGATGACTTAGATCACCATCAAATTGGGTAATACTAAAGAGCAACGTCAAACACATCCCACTATTTCAGCAGAGAGAGAGAGAGAGAGAGAGAGAGAGAGAGAGAGGAGAGAGAGAGAGAGAGAGAGAGAGAGAGAGAGAGAGAGAGTACTTCAGAGATAATACTAAATATATAATTCTCAAAACAGTACACGATCACCATCAACACTTATTTTGATTATACTCGTATAAATTATATGTCATGACATACCCATACAGAGAGAGAGAGAGAGAGAGAGAGAGAGAGAGAGAGAGAGAGAGAGAGAGAGAAGAGAGAGAGAGAGAGAAAGAGAGAAGAGAGAGAGAGAGAGAGAGAGAGAGAGAGAGAGAGAGAGAGAGAGAGAGAGAGAGAGAGAGAGAGAGAGAGAGAGAGAGAGAGAATAGTTTGGTATAAATTAGGGGAGGATATATTTACTTTGTTTCCAACAGATCAAGTGTGGTTTGTTATTTTTCATGCATCAAGTGTATGAAAACATGACTTTGAGGACTGTTAATGATTGTGTTGTCTAAATGAATCAGGAAGGGAGTTCCACAGCACAGGGTAAAGAAAAACTAGTTTTAAAACAAATCAATTCTTGGGTTTGGGACACTCGGCTTTTCAGAAATTAATTTTCTGGAATTTTTCTTTTGGGAAAACTTTTTTTTTAAGGATGGGGGGGAACATTTTCCTGACATTATTTTAAAAATTTCATGATGCCTTTTTTTAAATCTTAGTCTTTGGGGCGGGGGAAAAAGGAATATTTAATGAGTATAACCACTTTTGAAAGGTTTTTTCTTTCTTCAAAAGGGACCTTTTTGAAGAGAAACGTTCAAACAGACTTAATAATATTTTAAATTAGTGTTTGCACTAGCAGGGGTTCCCCAGGGTTGAAGCGTTATCTTTTTGGGGATTGTATATAAGCTTGAAAGAATAGTTTTCTTGAATGAAAGCCCAAGAAAATTTTTGTTTTTTAGTTATTTTAGTAAATTTGGAAAACCCCCTTGGGAAACCCATTTTTTTGGTAGATAGAATTTTAAGAAAGAACCAGCTGAGTTTTTCATCAATTGTTACCCTAGAATTTTGTGGTTTGAAAGGTTTTTTTTGATTGCTTCCTGTTTTAATAGGGAAAGGGGAAATTTTAAGGGGGAAAAAAATTTTGTCGAAAAGGGAAAGCCAGACGGGACAGAGGGGGAAAAAACCCCAAAAAAGGGGAACAAGAGGCTTTGAAAAGGACAGAAACTTTGGAAAAAAACTGACAGACAAACACAGCAGACAGATCAGAACAAACGCCTTACTGATGGTGGGTTTGCCACATGACCTCGTTTTGTTTCCAGGGGTGACGGGGGGACACTCAGGGGGGGGTGCCAGAGGTTTTGGTAAGGGAAATGGTGACTCACCCCTTTCCCTGTTCTGTCAGCTGCTGCTGGTTTCATTAGCAGGAGGGCTGAGGTCAGGGGTTGGGCTTTTCCGGGATGACCCCACGCACAATAAACACGACCTTTGAACAGATAAACTCCTTAACGTCCCCCATATGAAAAAGAAACTGAACATGAATACAAACAAAATGACAAGTAAAAGACAGCGACTTAAAAAAAATCAAATCAAGTTGAAAACAAAATTCCTTAAACCCCCAAGCGCCCTGATGCCAAAATTTACCCAGTGACGTGACTGGAAATTTGCTACATGTTTAAGGGACACAAGGGAAACTGGGAACAGCAAAACAGGGTGCTGTTTTTTAATTTAGTTAATGAGTTTTTGCTCCCTTTCAGTTTTCAATTTTATCTTTTGCATTAACCAAAACCCTTTTTTTTTCCCCGGGCCCCCCCAAAAATGTCCTGTGGCTGACAAAACGCTCCCCCCCGTGCTGACTGTCCCTTTTAAAACCGAAAAGGGGGGATACTGCAACTTGCCTTGGGCCCTGCTGGGTAGCTGTTCAAGTCCCAAAGGTGTTTTGGGATAGTTCGTGTGAAAACTGGGGTGGAAAGTTGTTTATTTTGCGCAAGTTGTTTCTTTTTGCCTGAAAGTTTGGGCAAGTATTTACCTGTTTAAACCAAAGGGGTATAACTCTGGGCTGTGTGTTTGTGCCAGATAAAGGTACGCTGGACTGGTTTTAAAAACAATTTTTTTAAAATTTTCCCCAGAGCTTTTAAAATTTTTCTTTTAAATTAAAATTTTTTAAACAAACCCAAAAAAATAAGTAAAAAAATGAAAAGTATTTAAATTTAGCCTACGTGGGGTTTATTCCCCTTCCCCAAATCCACACAAACAAAACACACCCCACACACACACAAATTTACACACACACACATGCACGCAAAGCACCGCACGCCCCGCACAGCACGCACGCACGCACGCACCGGCCCAAAACACACACACAACCACACAACACAAAACAACCCGATTTTAATTCAGTTTTAATTCAATCACTTTATTATCTCAAAAGACAGAGAAATTCTGGGGGCTAAAAACCCTACATTAAAAAAATGAAAAGGGAAAAAAAATTGATCACAAAGAATCACACAGCACAGTAAAACAAACCCAAACCCCACCCAAAAAGTTATAAGTTTAAAACTTTTCACCAACCCCCCACAAACCAAGCACCTTTTTTTATCTCGATAAAAAAGAGGAATTTTTCCGTGTTTCCCCAAACCATGTATTTTTTTTTAATGATAAAAAGAAAAATGTATCACAGGGAAAATCATTAAAAATGGGTCTTTTTAAAAACCCACACACACCCACAAGCAACGCATGCACAAACACCATTCCACAAAGCACACCATGAAAAAAGCACGCCACAAAAGTTCGCTTTTTGAAAGGGAGATGTCTTCTTTATCAGGGTTTGTTAAATTAACCCATCAAATAAAAAAAGGGGAAAATTTTTTTCCGAAAAAAGTTTTAAAATTTTTACATTCTTTGACGTGAAGAATAAAAGTCCCCCCATGAACAATTTTGCATAATGTATATATGAAAAAAAAGAGAGGGGGGGGGGATTTCGCTGCCCTGTCTTTATCACATACAACAAAAAGGGAAACCCCGCGCACAACCCACAAAACACACACACCCCACACAAAAACACACACACCACCCCACCCAAAAAGCATGAACACATTTCCAAACACAAATGGTTTAAAAAAATGTCATACAATAAGAGCCCCCCAAATTGATCAGATGTTTTTATATTACCTTCCAATAAATAAATTGATGATAATAAAAAATTAAAGATTAAAATAAAATAATAATTAAATTTTTATTTTAAATTTTTATTATTAATTTTTGTTGTTGTTTTTGTTGTTGTTGTTGTTGTTTTTATTTAAATTTTTATTATTAAATTATTATTATTTTTGTTGTTTTTGGGTTTTTAAATTTAAAAATTTTTATTAAAAATTTTTATTATTAAATTTTTAATTTAAATTTTTAAATTTAAAATTTTAAAAAATTTTTTTTAAAACATAAAAAAAGGCAACAACAAGGACCCACGACGAAAAAGCGATGATGAGAGGGGGAAGAAGAAGAAGAAAAAAAGAAGAAGAAGAAGAAAAAGGAAAAAAAAGAAAAAAGGGATGGGAAAAAGAAGAAGACGGGACGATGAAAGACAAAAATAAATAGGAAAAAACAATTAAAAAAAAAACAAAAAAATTGCACTTTGTAAAAGGGAAAAGTTCATCAGCTTTGCCATAAGCCCTCCCATCAGAGCTAGGCCCTACTCAGCTTTTCTCTCTCTAAACTCCTCTGTCTCTGTCTCTCTCTCTGTCTCTTTCTCTCAGTCTTGTCTCTGTCTCTCTCTGTCTCTGTCTCTCTCTCGCCTGCTCTCTCTCTCTCTCTCTCTCTTTCTCTCCTCTCTCTCTCTCTCTCTCTCCTCTCTTCTCTCTCTCTCTCTCTTCTCTCTCTCTCTCTCTCTCTCTCTCTCTCTCTCTCTCTCTCTCTCTCTCTCTCTCTCCTCTCTCTCTCTCTCCTTCTATAGTTGTTGTGTCTTCTAATAAAGGGCTTTTTCATTACGTCCTATTTTCAATATTATTTTGGGCTTGTTGACTGTACTTGAGCTCCAGTAAATGTCCTATTTCAATATCTTATTATTACGTGTAACAACTATGTGTACTATTCTGCAATATGAAGGTGTTCAATTTAATGATCTTTAAGTTTGGCTCTCTCTCTCTCTCTCTCTCTCTCTCTCTCTCTCTCTCTCTCTCTCTCTCTCTCTCTCTCTCTCTCTCTCTCTGTTTGTTATTGCTGTTGTTATTGCTGTAGTTGTTGTTTTGTTGTTTGTGATTGATTTGGGGTTTTTTTTGTCTGTTTCTTTGTTTTTTGTTTTAGTGTATGTGTGTGTGTGGGGGGGGGGGTGGTGGACGGTGTTGGTTTTTTTTTTGGGGGGGGGTGTTTTTTTTTCTCCTCATTTGTTTGTTTGTTGTTTCTTGTTTTTCTGTTTGTTTGGTTGGGGATGCTTTTTTTTTCTTTTTTTTTTGTTTTGGGGGTTTATTTTGTTTCTTGTTTGTCTGGGGTTGTTTGTTTTCTTTTTCTCTCTTTTTCTTTTTTTTAAAGTTTTTCCCATTTGCTTCTACTGTTTGAAAGTATGAGTACTGAGCTCATTATTAACATGTGACCCTACGGGCGGGGACTGGATGTAAAAAGCACATGAATACTTATTCATTATCCTGGAAAAAAAAAGAATTTGTCTCTATTACTTACAATGTTTAGATGTTCTTTTTATGACTTTATTGAGGTTTCCCCCCTCTTTATTGTGTGAGTGTATGGATATTGCACTTATTTTTATTATCATGACATTCAATTTGTATGAGTATAATTAAAAAGTGTTGGTGTTGTTGATCGTGTGCTCTGTGAGTATTATATATTTAGTATTATCCCTCACACACACACACACACACATCACTCAACCACACACACCACACACAAACACACACACACACACACACACACACACCCCACACACACACACACACATAACACACACGCGCGCACACACACACACACAACACACACACACACCACACACAACACACACACACACACACACACACTCACTCACTCACTCACATTCTCTCCCTCAATGACTGTATAGGCTTAGATTCTTCTTTTGTTTTGTTTCTTGTTTTTATTGTGTGAATATATGAGTATTGAGGTGTTTTTTTCATTATCATGACATATAATTTGAAACGAGTATAATCAAAAATGAGTGTTGATGGTGATCGTGTACTGTTTTGGGAATTATAAATGGGTTATTATCTTTGAAATACACACACTCTGTCTCCGTCTCTGTCTTGTCTCTCTCTCTCTCTCTCTCTCTCTCTCTCTCTCTCGCTCTCTCTACTTCTCTCTCTCTTCTCGCTCTCTTCTTTTTTACTTTTATCGTTTTGCTGATAGTTATGGTTGTTATCCTGATGATGGATTCATTTTTTTTATTTTCAATACTTATTGGACCTTGGCTCTGCACTTCAGTCTTAACGTGATGCCCTAATTTCATATATTTATTGTTTGTGTAACAAGTATATGTACCTTTTGTAATGTGTTGTAGGATGTTTATTTTTGTGATTAATTTTAAGTTTGGTTGTTATTCTTCTTGGTTTTGTTGTTGTTGTTTTCTTTTTTCTCTTTTTTTCTTCGTTTGTTGGTTTGGTTTCTTTCTCTTTTGTTTGTTTGTTTGTTTTGGTTGTGGGTTGGTTGTGGTGTTTTTTTGGGGGTGGGGGGGGTGGGGGTGGTTGGGGGTTGATTGGGGGATGTTTTTAGGTTTTCTTTTATTTAGTTTGCTTTTCGGGGGGGGGGGGGAGTTGTTGGGGGGGGGGGACTGCTTGAAAAATGGATGTTTTCCCCATGTTTCTCATTTGGAGATGTAGAAAGTGCTTGGGTTTTTTTAAGATGTATCCCTACGGGCGGGGACTGGATGTAAAAAGAGACTTTGGGCTTTCGAGCACCCAGATTCAAACATACCACTGTTGGCTGTCGATATTTTTTGTTTCTTGGTCCAGTCCACGTGGACATGACCTCCATCTTTCACGTCGCCAAAAACCCTTCACTGGATACCTTCAAAATCCGCCTCAAAACACACTTATTTCCTACCTGACACTTTTCCTCTATCCGTCTTATTTTTTCAACAGCATCCTTCATCTCCTAGTGTTAATAGCGGTTGTTTGTTGTTGTTTGGGTGTGTGTGTGTTTTCTTTTTGTGATGTGTGTGTTTTGGTGTGTTATGTGTGTGCGTGTGTGTGTGTGTGTGTGTGTGTGTGTGTGTGTACATACACGTGGCATTTAATTTGAAATATGTTCTTTATTATATTTGAGGAAAGGTGCATTGCGCGTCAATGATATGAGTGCAAGCGCTTCGATTTGTTTGTTTTACAAGAATTCGGCGCTATATATATTCCATTATTATTATTATTTATTATTATTATTATTATTATCATTATCTTCGAAAATAAAAGAATTTGTCATTGTCATTTTCATTCTTCTCTCTGTCTCTCTCGCTCTCTCTCTCTCTCTCTCTCCTCTACCTCTCTCTCTCTCTCTATCTCTCTCTCTCCGGTATTGTCCAGACTGAAGATATAACTGACATATTAAGTCCATGGCCAGTTGAGGCTGAGGAGAAAAATGTTATCACTTGTTTCGAGACTTTGGAGTTTCCAGCCTGGTATTGTTAAGTGGCCTGTTTCCTGTTCCTCAAGTTTAATTTTCTCATGCTATTTTGATTGTAATAACGACCACTACTACAACCACTGCCACCAGGAGGATACTTGGAAAATGGGGGGGGTCTTTACACCATGGACTTGATTTAGAGCTTGGCACTGTGTTTTATGGGGCCTGTGAGCCTGGAGTTGTTTTGATCACCGGTACTTTGGGAGCGAGACACCTGTTCTGTTGGGATTCGGCCAACACTAGGTGCAAGAATCAAAGGTCTTGATCATAGCCAGAGCTGTGGCAAGTCCCTGACTGCAGGAGTGTTGAAGGGGCTTGAACTGCTGAAATCTGGTGAGGGAACACAGGCACCACACTAAATTGAATTCTTTGCTTGATATTATTATATCAAGAAAATCTACCCATTCGACAAGAATGTTGTAAAAGAGAATTTGAAATTTTTGATCTATGAATTGAAGCAGCAACCCCACGGAACAATGTCTATGATTGGTTTGAAAGTGGCTGGATGTGATTGAAAGTGATGGATTTTTTTTTTTTCCCTTCAATTATGGAACACCCGCCATTGTCAGGAAAATAAACTTCAGGCGACTTTTGAAACTCCATTCAAAAACGTTTCTCCTGCTGAAAAAGATGCTAACAGCATGGCGAAATAGCTTAATTTACAGATTACTCTGCTGTAGCAGAGGATATTGTCAGAATTGAATTCACTGATTTGATGATGATGACAATGTTATTTCCCTTCCCCAACTGGATCTGGATTCCTCTTTTTCCCACAGGCCTCTGCAATATCAGTCATTAGATTTACGTCGTTGGAGGACTCTAAAGAATATCACTGTCTCTATTCTTTTAAAAAAGAAGGCCAGGCACTTGCTCTGTCAACGGCAAATGACTGAAGGCTTTGGGACAAAACCAGAATGTGAACTTCTCTGTGATCTCGTGTTGATTTTTGTCTGAATGAAAACACTGACCGTTTGCTATCTAAGCTGATAGAAAAAAAAAAAAAATAACTCATCCTATTTGTTTCCTGAAGGTGTTTACCATTCTATCCAGTTCTTCTCTCTGTACGAATGACTTCTACAGCCGTATCTGCTCTCCCCTATATCCTCTCTCCTTAGCCGTTTCAGTGACGAAAATGATACTGAACTCAAGGCCAGCGTCCTGCTGAAACATCAATGATATTTTCAGGAGAAGCAGTCAGGAGGTTATCATGAAAACCACTGCGCCAGTCTACTCCAACAAAAGATCGTGAGGGTGACTCTTTCTCAGTAGGCCTGGCTTCTAACCTTCATTCAATGCGATGTCTGGTCCTTCAAGTCACACAGCAAACGCACAGCAAACGTCGGAGGAAGGAGCACAAGTGTCCTAAAAGACTTTTCGACCCATCTATTGGATTTCCCAACTCTTAAGAAACTCCTTGAAGGAAAGTCACGAGCTTGTGACAGAGCAACTTGGTGACCTTGAAAACAGCTTAACTCTCAATGTATGATGTACATGGTGTCCATCAAACGAAATCAAGCACATTTGATATAGTAAAATAGAAAGTATGGCCCCATCCCTAGCGCCTTGTGTGTGATAAACCTTTAATAAGTATATTTTTCAACTGGAAACCCAGATCAATACCACATACAAAGAAAAATCATTTCATAAAACACACGTGGGGCACGCTTCAATCTAAAACTAAACTCTGATGAACAAAAGCTCCAGTCGTGAAATGCTCACCCAGTGCGAACATAGTGAGGTAGAAAGCAGATGAGCAGGCCTTGGAGGTGCCAGAGCCCAGATCCTTCTTTGCGTCCAGACTTGAGGAAGACATAACACATGACAGTTACAACCAGTGATGACAGTAGGTTGTTAAAACAGGACATCTCAAGAATCGACTCTCTGCAACAGAAGGTATATAACTAAAAACTCCTCAACCCCTTCTCCACTTTACATCCCCTGTGTCGATACCAAAAATCGGTTTGACCCATTATCGGAACGTAAATCCAAAGCACACCGTCACCTCATCTATAATAGTACAAAGGGATATGCTGTTCTGACACTAAAAATGCTTTAGATACAATTTCTGCCATTGAGAAAGACTTCTGAGAAAAAAAAAATCCTGAGCAATTTCTTCAAGAAGAAATTAAATCCCAGAGAATTCAGCTCTGTCCTTGTAGGAGTTTCTGGCATAAGGACATCGATACATGACGGTTAGGAAGTCAAACAGAATCGTGTATTCAAGCTGTGCATTACATGGTGTGACGCTACAGCAATTGACAAAATGGCTTACAACACTACCAGCCAAAATGCACACATGTTCAGAAAAATGATAGTCCACGTTGGCGTAAATGACTGTCCTGCAGGATCTGATTTTACCAAGCAATGGGTGGAGCTGATGGCACTGTGCTAAGAATCCTTCTCCGTGAAGCAAATACATTAAGCCTTACAGGTTAAACTATTCCAGACTCGGGGTCGCATCCTCTCAATAATGCCCTTGCCCTCAACAAAATATGCAAACAGCCTGTGCCACAACGCAGGTAAACCTGGATCTAACAACCAGGGACACTTTCCTGACGCCGACCGAAAATGGTGCCCCACAAGACAGGCACTTTATAAAAGAATCCATTCACCCCAGCCTGTAGGATGTGGCAGGCTAGTGTCAACTTCAAGCAGTCCTCCTCGGCCAGTCACTCACTTCAACATCCTGAGGAGGGCTGGTCTCCAGGTGTTGGTGTGTATGCTGAGGCAGCCAGCAGAACACTAAGTGCAACTGTCAACATTGAGGCAAGGAGGACGAATGTCTTATTATGAACCTCGACCTGTCCCGTGGTTTATGACACATTGGGCACCGGCAGTACCCGCCATCTCCTCCTGACGCATTACCCATGCTGCCTTCCGGAGGAGGGTCAGCAGATCAACGGACAGCCACACTCCCCCTGAGGTCCTTCCCTGCCGACGGGGTCTCTTCAGACTATTTGCTGACCCAGAAGCAGCCCTTCCCAACCACCTATCTAAACCCCGCACATAACAGTGAAAAGAAAATGTCATCACCTCTGATGCCCCTTTTCCCCTTTTTCCCAGACCTAACCCCCTACCCTTTCCAGACCCATGGAATCCTGCCCCTTCACTTCCATACCCCCCTTATCTGTACCCCCCTCCCCCCTATCCCCCCCCAGCCTCTCCAGACCACGCACCATTTCCACACCTACCCCAGGTCCTACCCTCGTCTTGCCCCAACCAGGAAAAATTTGTTTAAACCGCCCCTTAAATATGGCACCCCCAAATCCTTTTCATGTAGCCCCAGAAGTTTTTTTCCCCCCCTCAAAAAAGGGAAACCACAAACTTTGATTGTGTCCCTTTCCTTACTTCACCCAAAGTAGCCCTTTTAAAGTGCAAGCCCCCAAACTCAAAAGTTGTGAGGGCAACAAACAGTTTTAACAAAAATCCCAAACAAACAAAAAAAAACAAAAAAACTAAAGAAAATGTATACTATTCTACCCCTTCAAGACGGGTTAACTCTGCAAAAAGCTGACAAAAAAGGAATGTGTGTGTGCTTCTTTAATTAACGTCTTTTCACTTACGTGTAAGAAAGGGGTGTTGTGTGTGTGTGTGTGGGTGTGGGTGTTGTGTTGTTTGTGTGTGTGTATGTGTTTTTGTTTTGGTGTGGGAGCCAAGGTGTGCACTGGTGGTGAGTGTGTTGGTAAGTGTGTTTTTTGTATGTGAAAAGAGAGAGAACATACGGGGGTGTAGATCTGTGTACATTGTGATGATGGTGTGAGTGTGCGGGCGCGGGGTTTTTAAATGGTTTTTGTGTGTTGTGTGTGTCTGTGGTGCGTGCGTGCAGGTATGTATCCCTGGTGTATTGTGTGTGTTGTGTTGTTTTATGTGTGTGTGTGTTGTTTTATGGGTGGTGTGTGGTGGGGTTTGTGTTGGTGTGTGATTTGGGTATTGCGTGTGTAAGGTAGTGGGGTTTTTTGGCCGCGCGCGCGGTTGTGTTTGTGGGTTTGTGTGTGTGTGTGGTGTGTTTGTGTGTGTGTGCATGGGTACTTTACTCTACATCACGGGAAATTTGTGGGCCTACTATTTGTGATTTTTAAAAAAAAAGAATAATATTAGTTAAGAAATCAACGGAATAAAATTTAATTGAACAGGAAAACAAATATTTTTAAAAAAAACCGACTGAGGGGCTCTTACTAAAGCCTTTCACTATTTCTACATTTTAAGTTTATAAAAAAATGTTGTGTGGGATAAACTAGCAATTTGTTGTTAGACAACCAACCCGGGCAAATAAGGGCTTAACGATCCAAAAAAAACATAACTGTTGGGGCGAACTGATCACCAAAATACATGCACATTTCGACTGAATTTCGTTTTGAGAGCATCGAGCCTTAGTCTGTTACAGACTTGTCAAAGTCTTGACCAATTTGTCCGATCAAAAAAACTTTTGTATTTAGCTTTGCGATTGGGTCGCACCCTTTTGAATGATAAGTTTTCATGATAAGAGTCCAAAGATCCCCAAGTCTTCTTTAAAGGAAACACCCCCCTCTTGTAAAGACAGCGGCAGTTGCATTTGAGGGGTATTTTCCCTGTTCATTTGCACCCTTTTAGCTTGCAATCTGCCCATTTCGTTTCCCCCAAAACCACAATGGATGGAACCCAACAAAATTGTATACTCCATTGGAAAAAATAAATTTAAATGAACAATTTCAGTCACAATTTCCCTCTTATATTAACTAAAGGATTGAAAAGACTGTAGCACAGACTTCGAATAAAAACCAGAATATACTTTTACCAGGTAAAGGAAAATTAAGCGGAATTTTAACGCCACACTTGCAACAAGCTCTGCGAAAAATAAAAAAACCCTTTTCCCATTTAAACCCTTTTCAATTTTTCAAGCTGGAATTACAAATCCAGCACCTGCATCATTACTATAAGTCAGAGCCGTCGTATAGATTTTAAAATATTATTATAATTTTTTATGTGTCTAACAAATGCCGAAAGAACAGGCCCTCCCCTTTTTAAGGGGCCATAGTCATGTAAAATTTTGGGCAATGTTAAGCCCCCAGGAGAATAACACTAAATGACAATCGAGGACAACTTTTTTGGTTTCACCCCTGATTTTTCAAACAGGTCGATTGAAGCTCCCAGGGAGTTAAAGAACTTTTGTTTTTGCTCTTTTGGGATAATGGGATTCAGTTTTTAAAAATCAAGTTCTGGATACTGATTTTTTATTTGTATGACTTTCAAGATGTATTTAGCTGAAGCAACTTCATTTGTGATTCAAAAGGCATCACTAAATTTCGGGCCATATACCTCAGGCGCAGTATAAACCCGGGCCCACACCGAGTGAAAGTTTTATTTTGCTACACCTTTTAGTTTTTTAAATGATATTTTGGGACCGGGAAAAAAAATTTTTCTTGCCATATTTAATTTTGAACGAACCAAAGTTTGCTAGGTGTAAAAGGGTATGAGTTCCTGCCCCAAGGGTTTCCCTACTCAAAATCTTCAAAAATTTTAAAACTTTTCTGGCCTTTGTTAATTTTGACTCTAATGATGTTTCAAAGCCCTTTGATGAAGTATCTCCAAAAATTTTAAAATTTGTGTGTTTTTAAATTTACAGATTCATTAATTTTAAAAACGGGGAGAAATCGGATTATGCCTGTTTGAAAAGCATCATATAGTTTTTCTAAGAAAGGGATAACCCTTTTTCAAGATGTATACTTTAAATTTTTATAAGCTCGTTTGATACACTTATTAATATTTTTATGATCTACGAGAGTGCTTTTTTTAAGATTCACTTTCAACCAATGCAAAATCATTGCGTACTGCCAACCCAACATTTTTAGATAACCGCTTGAAAGATCAAAAGTCAAAATTTAAACGTATGGGGCTTAACAGACCCCTGGGGAATTCCCATTAAAAGAGCCCTTTAAAGTGAGAATAGGTCTTCTACTTTAGTTTGAATTGACCTTTTTTTACTTAAAATGTTTTAAAATGTAATTATATATGCAACCTGAAACCCATTAATCTCAGTTTTTAGAGTAGCTTTTCGCCAACTTGGTCGTGCTTTTTTTAATCAAAGAAATTGCCAGTACACTTTGTCTTTAGCAAACTAAATTTTTAAATTTGGGGGTCTAATTTTTTTTAATGATCGACATTGACCCCTTTCTAACCCCTGCTTGAAGCAGGCATGATGTTATGTTTTTACAGAAATGATTGACCCTTTTTAGGATGATACTTCCCTTTAAATTTTCCCAAAAGGTGTTTTAAGGGCGATGGGCCGTACTGTTTTTCTGCAATTGGTTTACCCTTTTAAAAATTGGCAAAAATACGTTTGTTTCCAAAAAATGCAAGCCCCACTTAACCAACAGTTTGAAAAAATGTTGTAAAAAATTAAGAATTTATCTGGAAGATGTCTAATCATTTCTTAGTACGCATCGACCAACAGATGTTTTCTTTGTCCAAGGGTTGAAATGCATCTTTTAATTCCTAAGTGAAAGTCAGTTTTTAGTAATGATGATAGATATACTGTTCAGTTTTTTTGGCATTTTCTATATCTTCTCTATACTTTTTTTCATTCCCGATAAAAATTTTCCCCAATTTATATTCTTTGCAAAAAATTTAACAAAAAATTTAGCCTTTTTTCAAATTTAGAGGAAATTCTTGTCTTCTGATGTTATGGGGTATGGTGGCAAAACTATACTTTTTCTTTTCCCTTTCATTTTTTTCCAGACTTTGTTTTGGGTTGTGTGTGTGGGTGTGGGTGTGTGTGTGTGTGGTGTGTCTTTGTGCGTGGTGTGTGTGTGTGAGTGTGGTTGTGAGTGGTGAGTGTTGTTGTGTGTGTGGTGTGTGTGTGTGTGTGTTTTGGTTGTGTGAGTGGTCATCCAGTAACTCCCTTTGGGGGTGCCTATTTATGGGGCATGCTCTGTTTTTGGTGGAAGGGACGTGCTGTAGGGGTGGCTGATTTTTGTTTTTCTGAAGGGAGGTGCAGTTGCTGTGTTTCCCGAAATTACGGAAAGTGTGTTTTTTGGGGGTCCGCTGAAGGGGCTTACCGAGGGGGGTTTTCCCCCTGGGGGAACGCCTTATGTGCACCCTGGGGGACGCGCACGTTGTTTTCCCCAAGGATGCATTATGTTGTGCCCCGGGGGGCCCACGTGCGTCAGGGGGACAGGCGGCAGGGGGGGCAAATCCCAGGAAGGCATGCGGGAGTGCTTCGTGACGGGCACGGCTTTTTATTGTTTTGGGGGGTTGGGGTGTGAGGTTTTGGGGGCGTGTTTTTGGGGGGGGGTTGGGTGTGTTGTGGTTGGGTTTTGGTGGTTTGGGGGGTGTGGTGGGGGGTGTGTGTGGTGGGGGGGGGGGGGGGTTTTTGGGGGGTTAAAAAAAGTTAAAATCGTGGGAAAAGAGTTTTTTTGAAGGTTGTGGTTTTTTTTTTTCTCTTGTTTGGGTTTGGTTTGTGGTTTTTTTTTGATTATTTTGTTTTGTGGTGTTTTTTGTTATTTTTTGATTTTTGGTTTTTTTAAATTTTGTTTATTTTTTGTGTGGTTTTTGGTGGAAAGTTTGGGGTTTATTTTTGATTTTTTATTTTTTTGAAAATTTTATTTTTGTTTGTAAAAAGGGGATTTGTTTTTGGGTTGTTTTAGTTTTATTTTAAAATATGAAAAAGATTTAGGGTGGAATGATTTTGGTTTGGGTTTAAAGTTTTATTGAAAAAAAAGTTTGAATTGCCCCCCATTTGTCAAAGAAATATCCCTTTCAATTTTTGGCTTTTCGGTAAGGTTTCAATAGGTTGCAGATGAATTTTAAAATCAGTTCCCACTATAATTTCTATAGACGAAGCCAAAACCAAAATTTAAAACGGGGTTAATAACTTTTATACATCAGTCAGTAAATTAAACAAATTTATTTTTTATAACTTTGGCATTTTAATGTATAGGGAGAAGTACGCCTGAAAGGCGCCAAACCAATACTATCGGATTTTTTTTATCGAAACCCCCAAAAACGCATTATTGGTTTGATAATTTTGAAAAAAATGGGAAAGTTTTAACAATCAAATGAAATTTTTTTACTCGGTATTTTAAAATTGATTTACTTAAGCCCCTTTATAAATGGGGGAAAAAATATTTGAGGTGTATAAACGTCCAAAATAAACACTCCCCCCCAAAGGGGAAAAAACAATTCTAAAAAACCCGTTGACCATAAACACAACCACTCCATCTAACATTTTAAACTGTCTGTACCCGTCATGGTCTTTTGATCACTTTCCTGTATGTATTACATGGGCTAAAAAAGGTGTAAAAAACCAGATCAAAAACAAAACATTTTCTTTTTTGCAGCTTTAAACGTTTAAAGCGAAAAAACTTTTTCACTTTGTAAAGAAAATTTTTCTAATGTTTTTCATTTACTGACCCAAAAAAGCACTTTAAAATTTGGTATAGTACTTTTTGTCAATCTTTTATGGTCATGCCCCCCTTAGAAAACAAACGTGTAAAAGCTAGAGATAAACCCCCGGTTAACGGATGAAATCATAAACTATAGCTTTCCCAATAGCATTAAAAACAACGGGAAAAGAGGAAAAATTTTAAAAGCAAAGAATAAAATGACATTTATGAAACGAATTGCAAAAAAGAAATTTTATGATTAAAATCATTAAAAACACAAAATCTCATGGAAACATTAATCATTAGCCCTAAAACACTTTTACCAACTTCTCAGGTATGGGGCTATCTCAAAAAAACAATAAACACTTTTTTTCTATTGCAGAAAAAATTGAAACATTGGGGCCCCTCAGAAAATTCAACGAAAAAAAACCTCTTTTACCCGGATTTTTTTGTAACTCTAAGTCAATTAAGTCTAAAAAGTCCCTTCAAATATATTGGGGGCATAATGCATAAGGAATTGTTTCATTAAAGCAAACAACTCCCGTGGTTTTTGATAAATTTAACGCAAAAAATTTTAAGATTTCCCGCAAGTAATCTTAACTTTACAATTTTTCTATAATCTCTGTATTGAAAAAAGTTTTCTTCCCAAATTTTAAAGATGCCAAATTTTACCTTTCTAAAACGGAGATCCAAATGACCCCTTTCCCAAAATCGACCTATTTGATTTTATTATCTTATTAAACCTTTAGAAAAGCACTAAGCAACATTTTTGTCACACTTTTCTAAAATAACTTATTTCATCCCAATCAAAATGGGTTTAGAGAAAAAACATTCAGTCATATCACTCACCAATCTCAAAAGCAATGGATTTAAATATTAACAAAAAATACTTAAATGGGGCAATTTTTGTAACTTTGCCAAGGCATTTGACTGTATGATCACAACCCCCTATAAAAAAACTGGCTAGTAGGTTTTTTTTGCGCAACTCACAAAACTAATACCCCTTTTTTGATAAAAAAGACAAGCTGTTTTAAATTTTATTATGTGTCCCTTTTTTCCATTTAAAAAATGGTTTCCTCAGTTCCGTTAGGGCCCACCCTCTTTTTAAAATATATCAAGACTTTCCCCTCCATGTTTTTTCCACTTGTGAACTCTTTGCCCACACACTACCAACTACACGGATCTGATGTAACTCTGTAGGTAAAATTTTGCAAAAAACTTAAAAAATCTACAGCATGGGGCAGAGTGAACCACATGGGTCTCCATCCATGAAATCAAAAATTTGGTTGTTGCAACAAGACAAAAAGCCCCAAAAAATTTAAAACCAAACTAAATGGAATAAAGATTTACGAAAAGTATTGAAGAAGTCATCTATAAACTACTTGGTCTACTATAGATAAAAACTTGTCATGGGCATCATTTTTTTGTATTTTCCCAAAAAAATTTTCTAAAACTATTCCAACTTAACCGAATAAAACATTTTCCCTTTATCAGCTACTCGAAAAATGTTCTTCCGCTTTCATAAACCGATCTTTATTATATTCTCTGGATTTGCAATAAAAAACTGTTTACGACAATTTAGAGGTATAAAACGTTCTCCAAGCTAAATTCTGCTTAGAACACTTCTTAGAAACTAATACTACAAAATTTAACATTCTTTCCTTTTAGTTTAATTTTTTGTTTAATAAATGTATTTATTATAAGATTTTGAATAAATGCCCCCCCCATTATCTTTGTCAAGGGGTTTCCCCTTTTAAAAATGTTCGTAAAAAAAGCAGTGTTGTTACTCCTCGGCCAAGAACCGTTGTTTATTCATCCCCTTTTTTTATTTGGAGCAAATTATGGAACGAAATCCCAGTCATTTTAAAAAAAAAAAGGCCTTCACTTTCAAAAAACTACCACACAAATTTTTAATTTTCTGTAATATATTGGGGGAGGGGGCTTGTTGAACTCGGGGGGGAGTTTTTGTGCGTGCAAGCGCGCGCAAATGTGGTATGGTGTGAATGTTGGGTATCGTGGTTGTTGTTTGTTGTGTGTGTGTGTGTTGTGTGTGGGTGTATGTGTGTGTGTGTGTGTGTATTTTGTGTGTGTGTGTGTTGGGGTTGTGGTTTGTGGGGGTTGTGTGTGTGTTGTTGTGTGTGCTGTGTGTTGAGGGGGAAGGGTTTCTTATGCTCTGGGTTTTTTTTTTTTTTTTTTTTTTTTTTTTCTCGTCTTCAAATAAGTTTATTGTTTGGGGTTTTACGGTGTAATGTGTGGGTTATGGTTTTTTTATGTTTTGACATAAGGGCTGTTATAATATTTAGGGAATTACATGGTTTTCCCGGACATTTGTTATTTGGGGCAAGCTCCGACGTTAGTTTTCGGTGTCCGGAAAAATACCTAGGTGTGGTTTGTTTTGTTGTGTGTGTGCGTGCGTGCGTGCGCGCGTGCGCGTGTTTTTTTGTTTTGGGGGTTTTGATTTTTTGGGGGGGGGTTGTCTGTTTGGGAGGGGGGTTTTCAAAAAGGGGGGTTTGTCAGTGTTTTTTAAATTGGGGTTTTTCATTTACATTGTTTCCTTTGTGGCTTTCATTTATTTCATGACTTCAGTCAATAATTTTAAGGCTATTTTAATATTTAATTTTTTTGCTTTTTGACAATCTTTTTTATTGATCAGGTTTATTCTGTTTGTTTCACTTTTTCCCTTTAGGGGGCCCGTGAAAGAAGCCTCGGCTTACCAAATTCCCCCCCCTTAAAAATTCGAGTTTCGAGTTCGAGTTCTCTTCCTCTTCACCTCCTCTCAGTCTCGGTGAGAAAAAAACCCAGGCCTGTTCCGAACGCACGCAGAACTCTTGCGACAGTTAAATCCTGTTTGGCTTTCGAAGAGGCTACTGTGCCGGGGGGAACAGGACTGAATTTACAATCCTATTACACCGACGGGGTGTAAAAAAGCACAGATTGGGGTTATTCCCTTATCCTCGTGAAAAGATGAATAATAAATAAATTAAATCTCTTTCTCTCTCTCTCTCTCTCCCTCTCTCTCTCTCTCTCTCCCCTTGTCCTCGCCTCTCTTCTCTCTCTCTTTGTCTCTTTTTCTCTTGCTCTTCTCTCCTCTCTCTCTCTCTCTTTCTCTTGTTCTCGCCCCTCTCCTCTCTCTCTCTTCTCTCTCTCTTCCCTTTCCTCTTTCTCTCTCGCTCTCTCTCGCTCTCTCCCTCGCCCTCTCGCCCCTTCTCCTTGCTCTCTCGCTCTCTCCTCTCTCTCTCTCTCTCTCCTCTTTCTCCGCTCTCTTTCTCTCTTTGCTTCTCGCTCTCTCTCTCTCCTTCTTCTCTCCCTCTCTCCTTTTTCTCCCTCTTTCTCTCCCTCCTCCTCTTCTCTCTCTCTCTTCCCCTCTTTTTCTCTCCCCTCTCTCTCTCTCTCTCCCTTGCTCCTTGCTCTCTCGCCCTCCTCTCTTCCGCTCTCTTCCTCTTTCTCCATCCTGTCGTCGTCTTTTTTCAAAACTATCTCCTGTGGGTGGGATATGTCGCCATTTCCACATGGGGGAATTGAATGTTTCTTAAGGGGATGGGAGAGAAAAGGGGAGCAGGGGAGGGCTTTGGATTCAGCAGCTAACAGACCACTCACTTCATTCACACTACTGAAGGGCGTGTCATTGAGTGCCCGCCTGTCATTGGCACCGCCGAGGGTCAGTTCAGGGTTTAGAAAAAATGGGAAGAATCATGAGCCCGTTCTTTCTGAATTTCGTGGGGTGCAGAATTTTTAAATTTCGGGTGCAATATACCTTCTGAAAATTTTGTAGGGGGAAAAAATTCCCCTTTTCTATCACTTTTTGAAAAGAAAAGAAAAAAGAAAAAGAAGAAAAGAAGAAAATTTCGAAAAGAAGAAAAAGAATTCTAAAAAATTTTGAAGAAAAAAAGAAGGAGCGAAAGATGATATAATGATGAT
>CM054154.1:5499490-5526990 GCA_028751875.1 Rapana venosa
AAAAAAAAAAAAACCAAAATTTTGGGGGATAAAAAAAAGGGGGGGGGGTTTTAATTTTTTTGGGGGGGGAAAAAAAGGGACTTGGGGAAAAGGAAATAGGGGGGGGGGGGGGCCCAAAAATGGGGGGGGGGGAAAGGGTTGGTTTTGGGGGTTTTTTTTTGGGGGAAAAAATTTTAAAAAATTTTAAAGAAAATTTAAACTGTTTTTAACTTTTAAAAAGCCAAAATTTCCCTTTTATTTTTAGGGGGGGTTTTGGTTTTTTTTGGAATTTTTAATTTTTTTTTGGGTGAAAATAAAATATTTCAATAAGGTTTAAAATTTTGAGATTGTAACTTTCGGAAAATAATTTTAAATTTAATTTAAATGATTAAAATGGGGTGGGTTTGGAAAAAAATTTTTTTTTTTGATAATGTTTGTTAAAGGCTGTTGATGAAAATTTTGCAGAAAAAGGATGACGACTTGTGTCAAAGTAGTTCTATTATTTGACTATGTTAATAAAATGGTGGTCTATTAGCTAGATTGAAGGTTTTCAATTTTATGATTAAAGTTTGCTTACTCTCTCTCTCTCTTTTGTGTGTTGTTATTTGTTCTTGTTTATATCTTTTTGGTTTTTTGCGTTGTTTGTTTTTTGTTTTTTTTTTTTTTTTTTTTTTTTGGGGGGGTTTTTTATTTTTGTTTGTTTTTTGGGGTTTTTTTTTTTCATTTGTGTTGTGTTTTTCTGTTGTTGTTTGTTGTATGTTGTGTTTTTTTTCTCTCTCTTTTTCTTTAAAAAAGTTGTTTTTTTTTCTTGTCTCTTTGAAAGTATGGTACTGAGTGTTTTTAAATTGACCCATGGGCGGGATGGATGTAAAAAGACATGAATACTTATTCTTATCTAGAAAAAAAAAAATTTTTATTACTTACAATTGAGATGTTCTTTTTTGACTTTATTGGTTTTTTCCCTCTTTTTTGTGAGGTAGGGTATGCTATTTTATTACATGACACAATTTGCATGAGCATATAAAAAGTGTGTGTTGATCGTGGCTATGGAGTATTACATATTTAGTATTCCGGAAATACCCCCCCCCACCCACCCCCCCCACACGCTAAACAAACACAACACACACACCAACCACACACACCACACACCAACACACACATCAGCACTCACTCACCCACTCATTTCTCTCCTCAACGATGTATAGTTTTAATTTCTGGTTTGTTTTGTTTAAATTGTTGGATTATGGGTATAATTTATTTCATATCATGACATAAATTTGAAACGGATACAAAAGAGTGATGATGGGATCGAACTGTTTTGGGAATTATATTGGATTTTTCTTGAAATACACAAAACACACACCCTTTTCCCTTTCTTTTTTCCCTCTCCCTTTAGTCTGCTTTTAGTATTCAAAGGAGGCTTTTTTATTAAAATTTTATTGGACTTCCCTGTCTTTTAATGAGTGCCGATTATATTTGATATGGTAATGTGTACCATTTGAAAGTGTTGTTATCTTTATGATATTAAGTTTGGTTGTGTTATTTTGGCTTTTTGGGTTTGTGTTTGTTTTTTACTTTGTTTCTCTTTTTATATCTTTTGTGTGTTGGTTAGTTTGTGATGTTTTGGGTTTTGTTTGGTTGGAGTGTTCGGGTTTTAGGGGGTAGGGGTGGGGTAATTGTTTAAGGATTTTGTTTTTATGTTTGGGGGGGGGGGTTGTTGGGGGGGAGCAAGTTTGAAAAGGGTTTTTCCTTGTTTTGCATGTGAGTGATCTGTAAATTGGGTGGATTGTATGTTAAAGATGCTGGGCGGGGACTGGATGGAAAAAATGACGTGGTGCTGATTATCTCGAATAAAAGAATTTGGAGCTGATTAGAGCGGGTTGTGTCTGTTGTGTTTTTGCTGATGAATCTTTGTTCTTTCATCATGTCGGTCCTGCTCATCTTCGGTGGTCGGGGTGGTCTCCATGGGGCCCTCCATGTTGTTAGTGGTCGGGAGTGTTTGCTGTTTGTTGGTGGTTTTGTTGTTTTTGATTTGTTTGGGTTTTGGTTTGTTTTTTTTTTTTGGTTTGTGTAGTGATGATTGGGGGGAGGGGTGGGGTGGGTGTCTGGGATGTTGGGGTTTTGGTTTTTTTGTTATTGTTGTGTTTGTTTGTTTCTTGTTTTTTTCTGTTTGGTTGTTGGTTGGATGTTTTTTTTTTTCTTCTTTTTTCTTTTTTTTTTTGGGGGGGTGTTCTGGGTTTATTTTGTTTCTTGTTTGTCTGGGTTGTTGTTTGTTTGTTTTGTTTGTTTTTCTCTTTTTCCTTTTTAAAGTTTTTTTCCGTTTGCTTCTACTGTTTGAAAGTATGAGTACTGAGTTCATTATTTAATATGTGACCCTACGGGCGGGACTGGATGTAAAAAGCACATGAGTACTTATTCATTATCTAGGGAAAAAAATTGTCACTATTACTTACAATGTTAGATTTTCTTTTAATGACTTATTTGGGTTTCCCCCTCTTTATTGTGTGAGTGTATGGGTATTGCACTATTTTTTATTATCATGACATTAAATTTTTTTGATTTTAAAATTTTAAAAAAGTGTCGGTTTTGGTTGTTGTGTGTTTTGTGGTTTTATAAAATTTATTTATTACCCCTGACACAAAAAAAAACACACACACACACACACTCACTCAAAAACCACACCACACACACAACAACACACCATCACTCATCACTAAAATTTATTCTAAAGACTGAAAAGGGTTTTTGGGATTTTCTTTTTTTTAGTTTCTTTTTTTTTATTGTGTGAATATCTGGGTTTTTTGATTTTATTTCTTTTATCATGACATAAAATTTGAAACGGGTTAATAAAAAAAAATGAGTGTTGATGGTGATGGGTTTTCTGTTTTGGGAATTAAAAATTTGGATTTTATTTTTGAAATACCCACACACACTTTTCTGTCTCTGTCTCTATAATTAAAAATTTAAAAATAATAAATAATAATAATAATAATAAAAATTTTTGGAATTTAAATTAAAAAAAAAAGGGCGCTGAATCTTTTTAAAAAAAAAACCCCAACAAATCGAAGCGCTTCCCACTCAACCATTTACAGGCATGAAAACTTTTCCTTTTAAAACATAATGAACAACAGATTTAAAAATCCTTTGCGCGCGCACGTACACAGGGCCCCACGAAAGGGCCGCACACACACACACACACACACACAAAACCCAACCCCACACACCACACACAAAAGGAACAACACTTAGAAGGTTGAAAGTTTGCTGTTAAAAAATTGGGGGACGATATGGGGGGGGAAAAGTTCAGGTGGGAAATAAGGGGTGTTTTGGGGCTGGATTTAAAAATATCAAGTGAAGGCTTTTGGGAAGTGAAAAAGAGGGGGGTAATTCCGGGTTGGAAGGCCCAAAAAACAAAAAAGGGAGCAACGGCCAACAGTGGTTTTTTTTGAATCTGGGTGTTCAAAGCACAAAGTATCTGCGGCTAAAACAAAGGGGAACGGGATGGAATGTATTGGTAAAGGGACATTACGGGAGAAAAGGGGGGGTCAAAATTTGTGGAGAATTTGAAACACGGGTATTTTTTAAAACTCCATTTTTTTGTGAGACAGGAAACCCAGTAAAGAGATCGCAGAGAGGAATGATGTTTTTCAGATTTTTTCTTTTTGGGGACCATTTCGGGGGTTGCAGAGTTTTGTATTTTTTGAAGAGAGGGGGATAGTTTGATGCGGGTTTGGCCAGAAAAAGAGAATTACGTAGTAAAAAGTGAAAAAAATTGAGAGATGTGACAAGCTTGGAAGTTGCATCAGTGGAAGATACTTGCAAATCGCGCTTTTGCGCCGAAATTGATAGTAGCAAGACGGGCAGGCCTGGGTGAAAATTTTTTTTCATAGAGATTTGTGTTGCGAAAACTACTCGAAAAATCCTTCACAGAGTTGGAAAAAAGGAACTGCCCGTTTTGCCGAATTCTATTGAATTTTTTTGCAAATAGAGGAAAGTTTTGTTGGGTCCTATGAGCATGGCTTCGGTTTTACCCGCATTAAGTTTTTAAACTTGTTCTGGGTCATCGGGGTTTTGAATGTCTTGAAGGCAGTAGGCATATTTGTCGGGGGGGGAAAGGGCAAGTTTTAAACAGTGTCGTTTCACTGAAGCTGAGTATATGGCATAGAAATGATGATCAATATGGTGATTGTTTTTCATATGTGAGATTTGGAGGTGTAGAGATTAAAGAAAAACGGGGCCCGGGGAATGACCCCTTTTCGGGATCCCAATTTTCCATTTTTTGACAGGTTTTCTTTGGGATTTTTTGTTTACAAAAACTTTCTGGAACCTGTCTTTGGGGTATGAAAAAAAACAGGTGAGGGCTGTGCCTTTAATAAAAAATTTTTTTGGGAGGCTAGAAAGAAAAATTGGGGTGATTATGGTATAAAAAGGCAAAGATAAGTCAAGAAAGTGAGGAGGAAAAATTTTTTCCCTGCATCAAAAAGCAATTTAGAAGTGTATTAAAAGTGTGGACTGGGGGTGGTTTCGGTGCTGGGGTTGGGGCGTTAGGCAGACTGAAAATTTGGGAAGAAAAATCTTTGGGAAATTAAAGGTGCTGTTGAGCTGTTTGGGAACAACTCTTTCTAGTTATTTAGAGACAAAGGGTAATTTTGAAAAAGGGGCTTAATTCTTCAGATATGGGTCGAGGTCGTGCTTTTTCTTTTGAGGTGGGGCTATTGCTTTTTTTAAAAATTTTTTAAAAAATTTTCCTGACTGAAGAGATGAGTTTACTATTTAGTATAATAGGCACAATTTTTGGAAGGCATTGTGAGAAAACAGGAGCAGGTATGGGATAAAAGGTCGCATTTTTTTATAGTCTTTTCCCTTCGGAATTTTTCCCATTTTTCCCTTTTTCACTTGGGGATCGGGGGGAAAAAGGGGAGGAATTGCATTTAAAACGGGGGAAACCGGGGGGCGAAGGGTAAAAAGGGTTTTGATCCAGTTGGAGGTTTTTTGGGGCCCTTTGTTGAAAAAAAGGCGGGAAAAAATTTGGAGGGAAGGTTCGGGACAGGCTTTTGGGTGTGTTAGGCAAGGAGTTTTTTTTGAATCGGGGAGATTTGGGAGGTGAGGGAAAAAAAAAAGATTTTAGGGATGTAGCACAGGGGAATTTGGGGAAAAGAGTAGTAGTCTGTCTTTGCTGTTGGGAAATTAAGAGTTTAAATTTGGTTTTTTGTTTTCGGAAAAGCTTTTTTTTGTTGATTTGGGTTTTTTTAAATTTTCCGCCATCCCCGTTTTTGTTGCCGGCGTTTGCGTTTCGCAAATCAAGATTTTTTATTTACCATGGGCACAGGGTCTGTCGGGGAGGAGATGATCATTTAGGGGTGCATGCTCATAAGCAGTTGGCGGAGAATAGTGTTTTTTTAAGTGATAAATGGGGGCGGTGTGGTCAGGGGTTTTTTGAAAAACGTTGGGAAAGCTTGTAAGGAAGGTTTGAATGTCTTTAAGGGCCCTTTGAGATTTGACGAGTAACATATTTTTTTCTTTCTGACGGGTTTTTTGGGATGTTGAGATGGAAAAAAAATGGCGGAAAATAAATCGAATGCAGTTCTTTGGGGGACAAAAAAACAGTTTGTGCAAGATTAAATGAAGCATTATAATCAGCCAGTTAAAATATGACCAGATCTGTGCGTTGCTTCGTTTCCCATTTGGGAGAGAGAATTTTTTTGGGGACGAGAAAAAAAAAGGGACGTTTAAATTTGGGGGAAGACGGGTTTGGGTCGAAATGGGAAGTTGGTCCCCCAAAAAAATTATAAGTTTAGTGGGGAGAGGGGGGTTTGTAGGGGTGGGGAGGAGTGCCTAAAAATTTCTTGGTGGAAAAAGGAAGTTTTTTAGGTTGTTTTTACGGTGGGGGGTGGAGGGTTTAAAGCAGAGTAGTAAAAAGAGTGGCCAGGTAGGTTGAGTTTGATTTTCCCCAAATTTCCCAAAAGTTTTCATGTGTGTTTTAAAGGGTTTTGTGATTAAAAGAAAGGGTGGTTCCAATTTTGTTTTGAGAATGGGGAAATTCCCCCCCTTTTCCGGGGGGTCGGGGGGAAAAAAATGGTTTTTATATCCAGGAGGGAGTCAGCTGTTTTAGTTTTGGTCGTGGCCATGGGGTTTTAAAGCCAATTTTGGTTTGGGGAAATTTTTTAAGTAAATTTTTTTTTTTTTCCAGAGATGAAATAAAGATATGTAGTCGGCTTTTCCTTTGGGGCAGACAGACTGCACATTGAAAAAAAACTTGAAGGATCTGAAGGAGGTGGGGGGGTTTGAAGATGAAAGTGGTGAAATTTGGGGAAAACATCAGAAAGGGGGAGGACGAAGGCGATGGTGGGGGGATGCGGCTTTTGGGGGAAGAACAGACAAAAGGGTTTTGGGTGGGGAATCAGGGGGTAAAAATGGGATTTGAAAAAAACTGTGCTAATTTTTGGGGGGTTCCGGTTTTTTAAAAAAATTTATGATATAAAATCTAATCATTTAGAACAAAAACATTTTTCAGGTTTTCAACAACAGAAAAAATCAAAAACCGAAGGGGGGGGGTGGATGGGAGCATGGGGAAGAAGCCTTTTTCAGGGGTAAAGAAGTAAAGTCAGAAAGGTTGGGGGGGGAAAAGCCCCCCAATGGCGATGAAGTTGGGGCCCGCCCCTGTTCCCCCTCTGGGTTTTTCGGCCCATGAAAGCCCCAAGTGGGGTTTGGGCGCTGCTTACAAACGGAAACAAAACGTTTTTTACTTTTTTTTGAAAAAAATTTTTGGTGCCGGGGGCATAAACTCTTTTGCCCGCGGGTCTTACTGCCTTTGGGAGCAGAACAAAACACTCTTTTCTCTCTCTCCCCTCTTTTTCTTCTCCTCTCTCTCTCTCTCTCTTTCTCTCTCTTTTCTCTTCTCTCTCTCTCCCTTTTTTCGTTTCCCCTTTAAGTTATGGTGTAAACCCGATGAAAGGGTTTTTTTATATTTTAAAAAACTTATTGGAAATTTTTCCCCCTTTTCTTAATTTTTAAGGGGGTTTCCCTTTTTCAATATTTATTGTTATGTGTAAAAAGTATATGTACCATTTGACAATGTGTAGATGTTTATTTTATGACTTATTAAGTTTGGTTGTTTTTCTTCTTGGGTTTTTTTGTTTTTTGTTGTTTTTTTTTTTTCTTTTTTTTCTTCTTTTGTTGGTTTTTGGGTTTTGGTTTTTTTTTCCTTTTGTTTGGTTTTTTTATTTTGGTTTTTGGGGGGGGTTTTTGGGGTGGGGGGGGGGGGGGGGTGGGGGTGGGGGGGGGGTGGTGGGGGGTGTTTTTAGGGGTTTTTTTTTATTTTGTTTGCTTTGGGGGGGGGGGGGGGTTGTTGGGGGGGGGGGGGCCCCCGGGGAGACTGTATAAAATGTTTTGGGGTTTTTATTAAGATGTATCCTTTCGGGCGGGAATTTGGGTGTAAAAAAGTACATGAGTGCTTATTCATTATTTCCCCGAAATAAAAGAATTTGTCATTGTTTATTGTCATTTCTCTCTTCTCTTTCTCTCTCTCTCTTTTCTCTCTCTCTTTTTCTTCCCCTTCTCTCTTTTCTCCTCTCTCTCTCTCTCTTTCGAACGCACGGCCCAAAAATCTTGCGCACACGTTAAAAACCCGTTCCCCTTTTCGAAAAAGTACCCATTTGTGGCCGGGGGTTTGGCCTGGCCCCCCCCCCCAACCCCCCCCCCCCCGGCAGATTGACACAACCCAAAACACACGGGGATTTGATGTTAAAAAAAGCAATAATTGCTTTTTCCGTTATCCTTTGAAAAATAAAAGAATAAATAAAAAAAATATTAAAAATAAATAACACAAACCACACCACCCCCACCACACACCCAGGATACAAATAATTTTACAGGGCCCCACGAGTGTGTAGTTGCTTGTGCAGTGGGTTTACCGTCCAGTTGATGACGCAGGGGAAAAACGGTTTTTTTTGTTGTCACCCCTCTCCTGTCCCCGTTTATGTCCCGGTGCTGACGTTATAGGTCCCCCTGATGACCCTTTAGTGCTGATGTCACTTTCCGGTTTCCCGTGAACCATCTCAGCCCCCCCCGGCTGTCCGATGTTGCAGTGTTACCTTTTCAAAATTGGGGCGGGGTTGGGTTTTCGGCAATGAATTTTACTAGGGCAGTTGAGGTGGGAAAGGGGGAAAACGAAGGGTGTGGAACAAACATTTTTTTTTTTTAAAAAAAAAGTTTTTGTTGAGAAAAAAGGGCAGACGAAAAACCAGTTGGGAAAATGGACTGAAACCCCTTTTTTGTGTTTTTGGGGTGTGTGGGGTGCTGAAAAACAATTTAAAAAAAATTTAAAGAAGTGCAAACTGGGGTTTTCGTGCAAACTTACTATTTTAAAAGGTAAACCAACCGCCATGGCGCAGTGGTTTGCGCCCCTTTGGGTTTTCGAATGGAAGGTCGCCGGGGGTTTGTTCCCTAGAGTATAGGGATTTTTTTAAACTCCCGGCGGCTCCTACCCAGAGTGAGTGTGCTGTGGGGTCAGTGGGAAGGGGCTGGGACCAAAAAGTCGAGTTTCCACTTAAAAGGATTTTCGATTTGGGAAATATTGCTTAATTACCTTTACCAGCACTGCAGGTGTCTGTATCTCTGGGCCGGTTGACGTCGGGTTTTATTATGATAGTAAAGGGGGGAGTAAAAACCCGTCAAGTTTTTCTCAAAGATATGCACTTTCCCCAGCAACATGTTTACATTTATCCTTTATTGGGCATTGATTTTTATGCAATTAAAAAACCCCTGATTCGGGGGGCCCAGTTGCAATGGTTTCTGGTGACCTCGAAATTTGGGTTTGGGTTTATACATTTTTTGCCTGTGGCAAGTTTGTGTCAAAACCTTTGGGTTTTTGGAAAAGGGGTTTTGCGGGGGGGCCCCTTTTAGGGGGTTTTGGTGGTTGACAATCAAATGGGCAACTCACTCAGTCTGGCTCCCGCGACTGGCTAATACCTGTCGTTAGTAGGGGGATTTGGGGCCTGCGTTTTGTTAGCTTTAGAACAGGCACCCCTGAAAAACCACCAAAATGACCCGCAGCAGTGCAGGGCCCCCCCTGGCTGGGGGGCCCCCGGCGGCCCCATAGTGATGGGCCCCCGGGACTCCGACTCTGAGGGGGGAGACTTTAAAAAATTTTGGGTATGGCTGTGGCGGGAGTTTTGGAAAATTTAGCGGAAAAGGGAAAAACAGGGCGGGGGACGTCACGAAGATTAGGCAGAAAAAGGAAAAAAAAAAAAAGTTGGAGGCGGGCCCCTGTGGTTAAAGGGGGGGGGGCTGAAGTGGGGGGGGGACGTAAGGGTCGTTTCCGGGATGTTTGATGGGGAGGGGCCTGTCTGTTGGGCCCCACACCGTCTTCAGGGGGTTTTGGGGGGGTGGGTTGGGTTGGAAAAATGGTTTGGGGTTTTTTTGGTGGAATTTTTTTTTGGGGGTTTGGGTTTTTTCGTTTTTTTTTTTTTTTTTTTTTTTTTTTTGGGGGCGTTTTTTTTGTTTTTTTGGGGTTGTTTTTTGGGAAGGGCTGTTTGGGGTTTTTTTGGGGGTTTTTGGGTTTTTTTTTTTGGTTTTTCTTTTTTTGGGTTTTTTTTTGGGGGGGGGGGTGGGAAAGGGTAAAAAATATAACTTTTGGCTGGGCCCCGTTTTCCCGGTTGGTTTAAATTTTTTGGGGGTTGTGGGGCTCAAAGGGTGTTTCTGGGGGGGCATTTTTGCCAAAGGCTACCTATGGGGGGATAAAAGGGCGAAAATTTTCTTTCGGGGGGCCCCGCTCGGGAAAATGGGTTGGTTTCCAAAAGGAGCCCGGCCCCTTTTGGGGGAAAATGGCCTTTGGGGTTTTCGATTTAAGGTTGGGGTCCCAGGGGTTAAAAATGTTGTTTTTAGGGTATTTTTTTGGATAATTTTTAGAAAACACTTACTAACTACTACTACTTTCTTTCTTTCTTTCTTTCTTAATATAAAATTTATTAAAAAATTTAAAAAATTTTAAAAATAAAAGATGATAATAATAAATGGATATTTTATGTGCTATTTCTTGCCAAAAAAAAATCAAAGCAATTCCATTCTCTATTTCCCACACATGCAACCCAAAATTATTAACAGTTTTAAAAAAATTCAAAAGCACACACGCCGTTAAAAACACACAAAACCCCACACACACAACACCCCACACACACACCACCCCACGCACCCCACGCAAAGCACGCAGCACGACAAAGGGTTTTACAGTCAGGAGGGTGATTTGGGGAAATTTTGGGTGTTGAAGGGGGATATATATGAGATGATTCAAGGGGGGGGAAAAATTTTGGTTTTAAATAGGGACGTCTTCAGGCTTGTTTTAAAGTTCGTAAGTAAAGGGTTTTCACGAAGGGAGAGAGGGGGGTAATTTCCCGATTTATGGACAAGATTACGAAAAAATCGACTGCAAAAATGGACTGGTTGAAACATGTATTCGTTAAAACCAGGGTATCTGCAGCAAAACAGAGGGAAAGAGGGTTTTGGCATTTGTAACAAAGAGTACTGGGTCATGGACTTTCTTCTGGGGGAAAGGCAACCCGTGGAGGGGATCCCCAAGAGAGGGTAATTAAAACCAGATATATTTGGGATGTGTTTATTCCAGTATGGGAAAAAAGAGGTGCTGTCTTCGTTTTTTGGGGGAATTTGTTTAAGCAATGAATAAGGGCATCAATGTGAGACCTGAGATGCTTTTTGTTTTTATTTTGCATTTGTTTAAAATAGATTCTCTGGGCTTTAGGGTCGTGTCACTGAGTCACCCAGGATGAAAATTTTGGTTTTTGCTGGAGGATTTTTTTGTACTGCTAGTTGTTGGCGTGGTGGTGAGGGGGGTTTTGGGAGTAGTCTGAGGTTTTCTTCAGAATGTGTGACCCCGGTTTTTCTTTTCTTTTTCTTTTTTTTTGGGTTTTTTCTAAAAATTTGGGGGGGGGTCATTCTCCTTGGTGTTGTTTAAGGGTTTGATTGCAAAAAAGCGAGTGTCACGGAAAGGCATAATAATGTGCATAAACCTTTTTGCTAGTTTCTCTGGGGTTTTTTTTTTTTTATTTTCGTGTGTGTTGTGTTGTGTGTGGTAGGGGCTTTGTGTTTTGGTGTGTGCTAGTGGGTTTTTTGTGTCCCCATACGCTTTTTTACAAATGTGAGGAACTCCAGCCCTTGTGGCAAGCCATTTCCCCCTTTTTCTGTAATTTTGCATGGGAGGTTAGCTTCTCGTGAAGTTCCTGGCCCTGATTGGAAATTTTTGGGTGGTCACTGGAGTAGCAGTAGCTTTAATTAGGAGGAGGTCAGCAGAGGGGAAAAACAGCTTTGGTGAAAGGGTTCGTGGTTCCCCCTTCCCGCGTGGGCTGTGGGTTTCCTATGATGTTTATCTCTACTTGGAGAAAAGGGGGAAGCGTCCTTTGCAAAAAGGTAAGGCTCCGTGGGGCCCAGTTTTGTGTCTTTGTAGGTTTATTCCCCTTGTCTTCCGTGGGGTTTCGAAGAGCTCCCTTTTTCCTTCCTAATGACAGGCTCTGACTGGGGCCCAGAAAATGGAGTCAGCAGTGAGGTGAGGGGCTTTCCTGGTGTGCCCTTTAAGAACAAGGGGGGAGCATTTTTCGAGGGTCAGCACGTCAGTGAGGGTGGGGAGGGGGGGGGTTTTGGGGGTTAAAAGTTGGGGTTTGGAAATGGGCTTAGGTATTTGTTTTTATTTTTAATTACTTTTAAACGTTTGGTTTGGAATTTTCTTCTTTTTTGTTGTTGTTGTTGTTGTTGAGAAAGGTTTGTTTTGAAGGGAATGGGTTACCCCCACTCCCTTAAGGGGTGGTAACGCATTGATAAAAATTTGTTTTGTGCAGTTTTTAAATTACAAGATTTTTTCAGGGTTTTGTGATGTTGAAACTCATTGGGGATTTGGGTTTTTTTAGTTCTTTAATTGGCTTATTGAATAAAGGGATATTTTATCTTCAGGGGTTTTTCTGAAAAATTGGGGTTTTGTGCTGTTGCAAAAGAAAAGACCTGACCTTTAAATGGTTAAATTACCCAAAAACCCACACCTGATGTTTTCTTTAAGGGTGGAGACCTGAAGGTTTTAAAATGTAACATTCGAAAAAATGTCGGTTTAGTTTCACCTTTTTTTTTAAAACCCGAAAAAATTTTCCCCTTTCCCTTTTATGGAAAACAAAAAACTAAATTTATGTGTTAGATTTTGACTTGCCAGTTGGGGATTTAAAATATTAAAAAAAAATACAAAAAAAAAAAATAAATTAACCCTTTTCAAAAAAATACAAAAATTAAACCCTTTTTTTTTTGAAAAACACGAAAAAATAAACCCCATTGAGGATTTATTTTTAAATTTAAAAAATTATAAAAGTACGGATTAACAATCCCCTTTCCCCGTATGCCCAAAAGAGTGAATATGTTTTGTAACCGAAACATCCCAAATTTAAGATTTTATTTCAAATAAAAAAAAAAAAGGGGGTACATTTGAAAATTTTAACCCAAAACCCCCAACTTGCGATTTTGGGCGTGTGAAAAAAACTTTACAACACAAATTTGCCTCCAAAATGAAGAGCACAAAATTTTTTGGGAAAGAAAAGTGAAAGGGGGAGCTACATCTTTTAGGTTTTGAAAACCCGACAACTTTGTTCAAAAAAGATCTTTCCCAAAATATTCATATAAAAAAGATAAATGGGGTATTCACCATGAAAAAAATTTTTTTTTAACATTGCTAATTTTTTCTCTTTTCTCTCTCTCTCTCTCTCTCTCTCTCTCTCTCTCTCCTTTTCTCTCTCTTTTTTTCTTTTTTTTTTTTTAGGCCTAAGGTGAGATACATTAAAAATTTTTGAACTCTGATTTTTGAGTTTTTCTTGTAAACCCAAAGTTGAAAGAAAAACATTTCCTTTTTTGAATGTTTTTTGTAAAAATGAATTAAATTTTAAAATTTTTTAAAGGGGTTGTTTTTGATACACCTTTGCCGGGTCTACTTTAAAACAGAAAACAGTAGCAAAAATTTACTGCCTATCCGATATATATTCCATGCCCCTCATTAAGGAAAAAAGTTTGGGTTTTATTAAAATATTTACACACAAACGAAAATAAAAAAAGGTTTTTCGTGTTGTTATGTTTTGAGAAATTTTTGTATATTGATTTTATCCAGACATAAGGAAAAGGTTACCTTAAAATCAAAAAAAGTGATTTCCCTTTTTATCCCAAAGTATTTTATGTATTTGTGCATTGTCTTAAATTTTTTCTTTCACTGAAAGTGAGTTTTGGTATTGTTTTTTGTTTTTCTGGTTTTTGCCCATTTTTTTGGCATTGTCAATTTTTTATCCCAAACCCATGTATTAGGGCCCTTTAAGGTGAGAAAAATTAAAATTTTTCTGAGTTTGGTTTGGGTTCTCCCCCAATAGTTGTTAATTGGGGGGGGGTGCTGGGGATTTTTTTGTTTGTTTAGTTTTTGGTTCTTTGGGTTTTTGGGTTTGGGGGTTTTTCTTGATTTTTTTTCCGGGTTTTTGTAGTTGTCTATTTATAGTTTTTTTAAACAATAGGGAAAATTTTTCCCTTTATGTGTTCCCCATTTCTCTTCCTCTCTTCTCTTTTCTTTCTCTTTTTTCCCCTCTCTCTCTTTCTCCCCTTCTCCCCTTCTCTCTCTTTCTCTTTAAATTTCCCTGGTTAGGTGATACGTACGGGTTTTTTAAGTTATTAAAGTTTGAATAACAAAAAGTTTCCAAATGAAAGGTTATAAACCTGTTCCCTGATTAGACGCAAGGGGTTAAATTTAAATTTGGGGTATCAAATATACGTTTTATGTTTACCCTAAAACTTGAGTTTGGTATGCAGGGAAATTGTCGGGGGGAAGAAAAGAAAATATACTTTTTTAAAATTTTTCTTCGTAGAAATGGTTGATTTTGATGGAAAAAAGGGGAAAATCATATCAACTCTAGCGATAAAATTGGTTTATAAAAGGATTTTAGTTCCAAAATGTATTTAAAGGAAAAAACCTCTCAGAAAAATTTGGAAAAACCCTAAAGATTCATTTTAAAATATACTTTTTTTCGTATATGGGAAAATTTAATGCCATGCTTTGCTTGGGACGAGTCTTGCTCCCGATTTGCTTTGTCCACTTTTTACTTTAATCAGCTGAAGATGAAGTCCATTTTGTTTTAAAATTGTTTATTTTGGTTAAGTTTTTAACCACAGAAATTCTTTGCTGACCTTGGTTGTTCTTTTTAAGTTTCCCGATGACTTCAGTCCATGAAAAAAATTTTTAAAATTTGGGCCCGTTTGTATACAAGGCTTTTCAGTTACTGAGAAAAATTAAAGTTTAGGTTTCATGGGGTTTGATTTTGATTTTATTATTTTGCTGTTTTGAATTTTTGTAATGCTTTATACATTATTTGCTTTTTTCCCCCCCTTTTCCATATGGGGCTATGGCCTTACATGAAAAAACCAATCTAAAGTTTAAAAGTCTGTCAGATGAGGCTAGACAAGACAGCTGACAAAATGTCTTTCACCTGGGGCTGTGTAAGGTATTACGAATTTACTGTCAATTCTGCTATATTTTCTTCTTTTTCTTTTAAACAAAGCCCGCAAAAAATTGGGCCCCAAAGAGGGAAATCAAAACTTTTCCCAAACCCCGCACCTCCTGATCCCCAATTCAGGGCCCTTTCCCTCTCCTTTTCTTTAAATCCAAAAAGGGTGGAATTAAATCAGACAATTCTGAAAAAAATGACAATAAAAACTTTGGGATCTCGATCTAACCTGGGTCTTTTCTCATAAAGTGTTTTCCCACAGGTATACCCACTATAACGAAAATAGAAAAAATCTCTTTTCTTCAGGAATTTGCCCATCAGCTCCCCAAAATGTTAGTTACCCCTCAAATCAAAAAGAAACGCCCATCGCCCCTAACATTTGAAGTTACGGGCCCCTGTTTCAAAACTACCTTTTGTCTCTAAAGTTCTTGAAAAAGTTGTTCTGAAACAATAATAGCCTTTTCCCTTCCCCAAACAATCCCCTTTCCCCCCTTTTTCAGTCTGCAAACGTCCCAAACCCAACACCACCGAGACCCCCCTAGCCCCACCCCTTTAAAAACAGCTTTTGCCCCGCTTTAAATGGGGAAAAATACCCCTTCCCCCATTCCTCGCCCTTTTTGAACCCTTTGACACAATAGCCCACCCCAATTCTTCTCTATGTCTCCAAAACACATTTGGTTTTAAAAGGGGAAACCCCCAAACCGGGTTCATTTCATCCTTACGGGCCCGTTTTCACACAGTTACAGTAAATAAGATTCAATTAGAAACCTCCCAAAAACGGGAATGTGGAGTCCAACGGGGGAAAAGTTCTGGCCCTTTTCTTTTCACTTCTACATTTGGCCCCACTTTCCATATAAAAAACCGTCATCAAATCAGCCATCATTTTTATGCGACGATCTAGATTTTAGGGGTGAAACTCCCGAAAATCTCCCTTCCCTCTTTGACAATTTGTCCTGCTCCCTTACGTTTCCCCAACATTGGTTGATAGAGAACAAGTTACAAAAAATGCAGTTAAACGGAACCCAATGCTTTAAGGGACCAAAACACAAGCTCTTTCCAAAACAAGGCTTAAATTGGAATTCGGCAAAAAGTCTGTCCTTTTTATCCCGGGAAAGTGAAATATTAGGGGTTTTTTTCAATAAATGCTCTCCTTGCAAAAAATTAATCCCCCAAAAACGGCGGTCATCTACTATAAAATTAAAGGGCGCATTAGTGCAGTTGAAAGTATGTTTTAAATAATGCAAATCCAAACAAGTCACATCTCTCATTCTCTCACTTTGGCCCTATTGCAATTCTCTTTGGCTGGTCTGTCAGCATCTCTACCCAAACCCTCTTAAAAACGAATAAAAAACTTTTTGCAGCTCGACTAGCCCTCAAAAAAAAAAAAATTTTGAGCACTTTTCCCCCTCTCTTGCGATCTCTAAACTGGCTGCCTTTTGCCACGAGGGAAAAAAATTTTTAATATCTGTACCCTTGTTAAAAAAAGTTTCCCCCCCAAAAACAGTCCCTTCCCCCCCCTCTGTGAATGTCTTCACTTTTTCATCCTTTTTCCGTTCCCTCCGCTTTCTGCGGGTTCCTTGTGTTAAAAAATCCCTTAAAATTCAACAGCCCAAATTTTTGGGCGGGGTTCCCGCTCTTTCTTGTTTCTGGTCCATGTTCGGGAACCCCCCTCTCCCCCTTCGTAAAAACCCACTTATGTTTGTTTTAAATCCACCCAAAAAAGACGCTTTTATTTAAAACCCTAAGATTCTTCCCTCTTGTTTCATTCATTTTTGCCCCTGCCCCCCAAAAAACCCCAACTCCCCCAAACCCCCCCCCCCCCCCCCCCCCCCCCCCCCCCCCCCCCCGGCCTTTCACCCTGCCCCGAGGTAAAACCCTTTGTTGTGGGGTGTGTGGGGGGGGGGGGGGTATGTGTTTAATTTGAATTTGAAAAAATTTTCTTTTGGGTTTGTAATGGCTGATGTAAAAGCCCTAGAAGAATGATAGCGGGGTTTTTTGAAAAGATTTTGCGCTGTAAAAATTTCCTTTGTATTATTTTTATTAACATGAAAAGTTACTGCCCCCTAAAGCGACGTTCAAAGACCCTAACCCCCCTTCTGTCAGAAAAATGGGTTTCCTCCGGGCGGGAATATCACGGGCCCAAAGGGGTCCTCCCCCAGTTTTATGTTTTGGAGGTTCAAGCAGCCAGTGACAGGGTAAAAACAGGGGAGAGCTTTGTATAAACCAAACACACCAATTAAATTTTTACAAAAGGGAACCTCACAGCCGGGTTTTGGGTTTGTGACCAGTGGGGGAGTAAAAGCAGCGGGCAACAGCAGCAACAATGACCCCAGCAACCTGGTTAAAAGGGACAAGAAAATAGAACTGATGAAAACAAAGTCGGCCCCATTTTGCACAGCACACTTGTTGATAAATTTGGGCTTGTACCCCTTTCCAAAAGCGGGGATACAGTGGAAATGACAGAAAGGGTTGGTGTTTAAAAGAAGTCTTTAAAAGTGCCCTTCTGTGTGAGATAAGCCTGCCCCACAGACTTTAGAACGGGATCCTCCAATTGACAGTGTGATCCCCGGGGTTTTTGAGGAAGTTCAGTAAAAAAACTATGTGGCAACACTGACCAATTGTTCTGTGAGAATTGTCTGTGAAGAAAAGACAGAACCCAAAAATGTTCAGAAAAAATTGTGTTTTCAAGACAGGGTGATTTTGATGTTCTTTTGTGCGAAAGGATAAAATTGTGCTAGAGTTTTCCAGTGATATGCAGTCTGGGGGGGTGGGTATTTTTGGTACGTCAAAAAGGAAAAGGGGAAAAAAAGGTTTGGAAGAATGTGTCAGGCCCTTTACAACTTTGGGGGGAGAAGAGCATGTCCCTAAACAAGGGGGTATGTTTGAGAAAAGAAGCATGCCTTTGTGACGTTGAAGCTCCCCCACCACACAATTTTTTCTACCTTGGCTGAATTGACCCCATCGGGTGCTGATGTGGTTAGTGGGCAGTTGGCCCCTTTGAAAAAATCCTCATTTAACTTCATTAAAATGAATAAGGGGATTGCCATTGTGTGGGTTTTCCATGTCAAGATAGACGTTATGTCGAAGGGAAAATTGAAACTGGCACTTGGGTATATGGGTTGTATAGGTGAAACCAAACAATAGATTCAAATTTAATCAAATTTTTCTTTCTCTCTTTGTGACAGGGCCCGTTTAAATGATTCTATGTTTTTAGTTTTTTTTTTAAGCAGATTTTTTAAACTGGGAAAAAAAAGTTTATGCATAGTGGGGGTTGATGCTTTAAAAAAGCAGGTTTCAAAGTTTAAAAAATTTAGTGGCCGGGCCTTACTAGAGGCTTTATCAATAAAAAGGGAAAAGTATGCAGAGTTCAAAATTAGAACGTTTCAAGAGTTTAGAGTTTTCAGTTCCCGCATTTAAAAATGAGGAAAGAGTGTTGAGTCCCATTTCCCATTTGCAATAATTTTTACAAACAGTATACCCAGAGGCTGTTTGCAGATGCATGAGTAGGGCAAACATGTAAACAATTTTTATGATCTTCTAAAAAAAAAGGGATTTTGGATTCTGTTGAAATTAGATGATTTCGATTGTTTAAAAGGGGGGTACAAAAAATGTCATAGGTGGTTGAAAATTTTGTCCCGAAAGGTTTTTGTCACCCGGGCCTTTTCCCGCAAAATTAATCATTAACTGGTGATGGGGAAAAGATTTCAACGGATTTTTTTTCTCCTTTTTTCAAGAAAGTCAACAAAAAAAAAATGAAAAACAAAAGTTGTTCTTCAGGAGTAGTTTTGGACCTTTTTTGCTCAAAAGTTTAAAGTAGTGAAAAGGAAAAGGTACTATTTATCAAAAAAGAAATTAAAGTAAAGAATTTAAAGGGGAAAACAACTGCTGTCTTGCCCCGAATGAACCCGAAAAAGCCCAGGGAAAAGGGAAACCCGGATGTTTTGGGAAAAAAGCATAAAAGCCCGCCACAGCAAGGTTTTGATTGTTGAAAATTTTTTTAGTTTTAGTCAATGGTAGCTGGGGACGGATAGTCAGTGGTCGAGCACTCGCTTTCCCCCCCGCCAAGTTAAAACCGGGGCGGCGTGGTTACCCGTTGGATGGGTGACCCTTTGCGCCCCCTTGGCTTCAGTTTCAGTTCCCCCCGTTCACCCCGCAGTAAAAAGGGCACCTGCCCCCTTTTGGGGCAGGGAAGGGAAAAACAGCCAGGGGGAGGGATGAGGGGCCGGCCCCAATAAGCTGGCTCTAGAGGGAAATGAGGTTTTTGGGCGCCTCGCCCCCCCCCTTCGACCTTTTTAGGTTATGGGGCTCCTTTACCCTTTCCTTTTTTTGATATTTGGATATGTATTTGCACTGATGAGATTGGGGCTGGTTAAAAAGCTGAGATTTTCATCTATTGTCAAATTTCCCGGGCTTTGCGAGGGGGAAGTTTGTTCGATACTTTTTTTTCCTTTGAAAATGACTAGAGACATTTTTTTTAGAAAAAGTTAAAGGAATAAAAAATGATTTACCCAAAAAATTATTAATTGTACTGGGGGTGGAAGGGGGGGTTTCCCTTGGGGTAAAAAACTTTTCAAAGTCTTCGTGGTTTTCAGTTGGTTTAATTAATTAAGACAGAGATTTGGGGGACAGATAGTAACGATAACGAAGTGGGTTTTTTTTTTTTTTAAGGGGCCCTAGCCAATTGGAAGGGAGTAATTACAGATCATAAAGTGCAACATAATAAAATTTATTAACCCCCCACCTCAAAAATTTCAAAACCCCGGCATGATTATAATCAAAATTAAAGTGGGTTTTCAAACTGTTTTTCTTTACCCCTTTTAAAATTGTCTTTTGAAAAAAATTTATTTAAAAAAACATAGCAAGATTATGCTAAAAGTCTGATTTGTTTATGTCAGAAGCAAAAATAAAAGATGAAACATAGGCCCTTTTATAATATTTAAAGGAAGGATTTTTTCTCTCAGATCATTTTAATACGGGAACTAATTTCAAAGTGAAATTCGTCTTCCCTTTGCAATCTACATAAAGGCATTTTATTTATTTTTTACAGAAAAAAGATTTAAAAACTTTGACTTTGCCAGAATATAGATACCCCCGTCGAAACTTTTTGTTAATGATTTCTAACAAATCGTTCCTATTTAACAAATAGATATGGTTCAAACAAATGATTTACTTGAAGAAATCTAAAGAATTAAAAATTTTCACTTTTTTTGGACATGCGAAAACCCCCTCTTTCCCTCTGCAATCTACCATACGTTGTTTTTTAAAAAACCCCAAGAAACTGTGTACACACCCCAAATCCTTGATTAATCCCTTTCCAAAAGAAATAAAACCAAAACCCCTCTACATAAAAAAGTTTTTCGTACTTTGTTTTCCCAAATTCTTTTCCCCTTTTGATTAAGTTACATAATGTTTTTAAGCTTTATTTGGTAATCTGTGGTCGTTTTTCGAACTTTAAATTTAAACCCGGAATTAAAAACATTTAATATAGGAATTCAAAATTAAATTGGGAAATCGAAAAGTTCACCCCAAAAACCGGTCATTTGGTGTTAAAATTGTCAACATTTTAAATTTCGCTTTATGGCAAAGATGTCCTTTCAATTTCATGTCCAAAATTTAGAAACCCCAAATTTTTAGCGCCGTTTTTAATATGGGTTGTACCTGGGGGATAAAAAATTTTAAAAAATAATTTTTTGCACAGTTTCTTTTATCAAACCTATACAGAAAAAGTTTGGGATATTCCTAATAGCACGTTTTACCCTTTTCTGGGCAAGATCTTTTCATGTAAATTTAAAGCTCAGTTTTCGGTGAGAAATATAAAACCCAAAAAACCTTCTAGGCATGTTTAAATTTCCAAAACAAAAAAAAATTTCGCGTTTAAGCTAAAATTTCCCCCCTTTCGAAAGATATTATATTTTTTTTATTCAGAAACTTTAAAATCAACATGAGGGGAAGAGAGGGGAGAGAGAGAGAGAGAGGAAAAGAGAAAGGGGAGAGATAAAAGAAAAGGGGAGAGAGAGAAGGGAAGAGGAGAAAAAAAAAAGGAGAAGGAGCAGACAGGGCAGGCAGAAAGAGAGGGGCAGAGGAAAAGAAAGGGCATAAAAGACGTACAAAGAGACATGAAACACAGAGAGGGCTGCCGTCGGGGGAGGGGGAAAGGGAAAAGGCTAAACCCGTGCCCCTTGAATGGGCCCTTTAAATTTTCCCCTTTTTTCAAAACATTGATGTGCAAAGACTTTAGGGAAACGGCACTTTAAAAGTATGTTTGGGGTTCAAAAAAAAAAAAGTCGGGTTTTCGTGGGCGCCCCCGAAAAAGGAAAATGAACTAAAACTTTGGGAAAGTGGGTTTTTAAGGGGGGGGGGGGGGGGGGGGAACAAAAAATCCCGAAAAAGCGCGAGGGGGGGAAAAGAACAGCGTAGGGGAGAAGAAAAAAAAGGGAAAAAAAGATGATAGCGGGATGATAAGAGAAAAAAGGGCCCAAAAAAAGGAGGCCGTGCATAGAGAGTCAATGACAATGACACATTCTTTTAATTTTTTGAGGATGATTTAAAAAGACTTATGTGCTTTTTTTTCATCCAGGGCCCCGGCCCCTAGGTATCCCTCTTAAAAAGAAACCCAATTTCTCAACTTCACATAGTTGAAACAAATCCCCCCCCAAAAAAAATTTTTTCAAAAAAAACAAACAAATAAAAAAAAAAATCACACCCCCCTTCCCTTTTAAAAAAACCCCAAACCAAAAAAAAATGCAAAAAACAAAAAGAAAAAAAAAAAAACACACCAAAAAAAAGGGGAGAAAAAAATTTAAAAAAACCAAAAAGAAAAAAGGGCCAAAAAAAAAAAAGAAAAAGAGAAAAAAACCAAAAAAAAAAAACCAAACCTTATAGTTTTATAAAAATGAACATCTTTACATTGTAAAAAAAGGTACACCCTAGTTGTTATCCAAAACCCTTGGGAATTTGGACGCTTCGCCCCTATTTTTTATACAATTTGGGAACACAACGAAAAATTTTATTCCCCTTTAACAAACGTATTCTGAACTCGCACAATTTTAGGGAAAACCCCCCCTACCCAAAATGTCAAAAAGGGGACCAATAACTAGTGGGAAAATTTTTATCTCTACAAACAATTTCTCCACCAACAAGTACACAAACAAAGAGCGAAAGTCAAAATTTGGAAATGAAAATACCAGTCTAATCACAAAATGAAATAAGCAATATAAAGCGAAAAGCAACGCACAACCTCAAAGCCAATGAAAAAAACTAACCCAAACCTGGTCAAATCCAAAAGCAACGTTGCTTGACCTAAGGAATTAAAACAAAACTCATTAACTTTGTCATAAGAAAATACTTTGCCTGACTTTATGATTTAATCAGTTCATTTTAACATCCCACAGAGTCAATGTCTGTTCAAAAACCCACACCACACACACACACACACACACAACACACACACACACGTGAAAATAACATACACCCAGTATGCATATCAAACATGCACGTGCGCTACGAAGCACACTGCACTGCATGCCTCTCCTAAGGTTTGCGCTACACACCCACTAGCCTGCAGAGCACTGTGTGGGTTGGCCCCCCCCCCCCCCCCCCCAGGGTGCACAACATACATTGCAACTACCTCGTGGAACAAACGTGCAACGCCCCCAGGGTGCAATAATGCGCGTACCCAGGAAACAGACAGCACACCCCCCTCAGTAAGCACAGCCACAGGACCCCCAGGGAAGAAACAGCATACTGTAGTTTCAGGATGCACAGGCATAATGCACCTCCCATCAAGAAGAACAACATACATCAACACCAGAGAAGCACTAAATGCAGCTCCTTTCCACAAGCACGCAGGCCATGCACCCATAAGGTAGGACAGCAGGCATGTTTCCATGGATGCAACAAAACACACACCACCACACACACAACACATTAATCTAATTGTCGGCTTTTTTCAGATTGAACTAGTCTTGAAGGAGGGAAAATTGTATACGATTTTCTTTTTCTAGCTTGTTTGTTTTTGTTAAGGCATGCTTGTTGCCATTCACAACTTTTGACATTAGTGATTTGCACTTCAAGAGTTTTACTTTATCATAACACTTTGAGTGAATGTAAGCAAAGTGACAAAATCACTGCAGTGTGATCATTCTTCATTGGGGGGGGGGGGGGGGGGGCTCCCTTCATGAGGGTTAACTGATAAAGGAATTTGGGACGGCCACATTAAGGATGTTGGTAAGCATTGTGTCCTGTTGGGACACCAGACGGGGGTGGGCCACTGGGTGCTGGTGGTGGCACTGGTGCAGCAACAGTCTGTATGGGGCTGGGGAGGAATGGCATACAGATAAAGGGATAGGGAAGTGAAGGGGGGAAATTTGGTGTTACCCCCACCCCAAAACCCACCATACCATCCCACACACCATCTCTCCCCCCACCCCCTCCACCAACCTCCCACACACCCCCCATCGCCACATCCCATCCACACACCCCACACCACATCCACCCCACACCACACCCCCCCCCCCCTCCCACATCCACCCTCACACAATCCATTGGGGACTGGAAAGGGTAGGGGTATGGTTGTAATTGAAGGTGAAATGGGAACATGAGAGGATTGATGAACATTTGCTTTTAATTACTATATTTACTCCTATAATAATAATAATATTATATGGATTTATAGAGCGCTTATATCTTGCAATAACAAATCAGAGCGGCTTCCATTCAATCCGCTACTACAGAGGCAACCAACAATAATTAAACAATTCTAACACATTCAAATGCACACACACACACACACCCACAACACACACACACAACACAACACACACACACATGTCGTTACAATCAGCAGGGTGATGGAAAATTTTGGCTAAAGAGAGGGGCTGTATGAGATAAAACAAGCGGGGAAAATCTTAGGTTTGAAACAGGTATGTTTTGAGGCTGGATTTAAAGCTGTCGTAAGTAGGCTTTTCACAAAGGGAGAGAGGGAGGTCATTCCAGATTGATGGACCAGGCAACCAATGGAGAGATTGCAGGAGAGGAGTAATATGCTCTTTTTTTTTCTTTTTGAAAACTAATCGACCTGCAGAGTTTTGTATGCGTTGAAGGGAGTGTATAGATGATGCTGGCAGATCAGCCAAAAGAGAATTACAATAGTCCAGACGTGAAAGAATAAGAGATGTGACAAGTTTGGGTGTTGCATCAGTGGACAGGTATTTTCGGATTGCACTTATACGCCGTAATTGATAGTAGCAGGACTGGCAGGTCTGGGGTGATGAATTTTTGCATCCAGAGTGTGTTGTCCTATAATACATCACCTAGATCTTAAAACTGCCAGTGGATGCGGAAACTGATGTGGTTGACAAATGTATTGAAATCTGTTGTGATGGAAAGGGGAGTTTGTGTTTGGTCCCCTACAATCTTGGCTTCTTTTTTATCTGCATTTAGCTGTAACTTGTTTTGTATCATCACTGTTTTGAATGTTGGAAGGCAATAGTGAAATATTTGTCCAAGAGAGAAGGGCTGGATTTTCAGGTAGTGTCACTGCTTTGAATCTGAGAGTCATCAGCGTAGAAATGATGAGTGATCTGGTCGCGGTTTATTATGTTTGAGAGTGGAACAGTGTAGAGAGGTGAACAGGACAGGGCTTTTGATGATCCTTGTGGGATCCACATTCCAGTTTGCTGGTATTGGTTTGATTTTGTTTCTGTGACTGTCTGGAATCGGTCAGTGAGGTATGAAATAAACCAGGGTAAGGGCTGCACCGTTGATACCAAACATTTTTTGGGCGACGGGATGAGAAGGATAGAGTGATCTATAGTGTTCAAATGCTGCAGATAAGTCGAGAAGAGTGAGGAAGGGAGTTTTTTCCCTGAGTCAGAGGTTAGAACGTGCTTAACGTATGGACTGGGTGATTTCCGTGCTTGTGGTGACGCGATAGGCAGACTGAAATGCGGGCTACAGAGCTCTATAACCAATTCCGACGCATGCTTTAGATAATCATCCAGACCTACTTTTTCATGGGATCAATGGAGATGAAATTTTGTTCAAGACCCCGGTCTGAATTTTTCAGTAAGTTCGGGTCGAGGTCGTGCTTATTTGAGGTAGTGGTGTAACTATTGCAGTTATGAGTTTGATAAGAAAAATTCCGGAACACGAAGAGATGGTTTACCAATCTTCTGTGTAGTTGGAATAAGTGCGGAAGGCACTGCGTGAAAGAGAAGCAGGCAAAGATCTCAATGTAACTGATTTTATGGTCATTTCATTTAGAATTTTCCTGATTTCTTCCTCACTTTTTTGGCTGAAAGGAAAGGAAGGAAAGCCAGTGATGTGAATTGGGATCAGGAGGTACAGGTTGGATGGGGAGTCTGATCCAGTTTGGAATGAATGTTATGACTTTTGTCGTATAAAGAACGAGAAAATTATTTCAGGAAGTTCAAGATGACTGGGGACAGTAGGCAGAGGGCTTGCTTCGCAGATCCAAGAGAGTGAGTGAGGGAAAAAGAGATTTTATGGATTGTTGCATTGAGATCTTGAGCAGTGTAAGTAGTTTGTCTTGGCTGAGTGGATTTAAGGTTTTTACTTTGTTTGGTTTGGTTCTCGAAAGAGCCTGTTTGTTTATTTCAGTTTTTGTTTTTCACCACTGCCGTTTCTAGTATGTTCGGCGTTTGCCGCTTTGCACTAGGATCATGAGTGTACCATGGGGCGAACAAGGCCTATTAGGCAGAATATGGTCAGTGGGAGAGACATGCGCATCAAGGAAATTTGGTGAGAACAGTGTTATAGTGTTTAGAAGGTTCAGTGTGGTCAGGGGTTTGTGATAGGCATTCAGCGGCTTTTGAAGAGAAAGTAGTCATATCTATGGCCTTGAGGTTACGACGGGTAATGCACTTCTTTTTGATAGGTTTTGCACTTGTAAGGAAGACAAAGATGACAGAAAATGATCAGAAAGCAGGCAAGTACAGGTCTAAGTGATCGAGTTTGAGAGGTGATGAGATCTTGTGAAAACATCGTGATGAGCCTGTCTAAGATATGACCTGATCTGTTGTTGCTGATTCATTCCACCAGCTGAGGAAAGAGAGTGATGTGACATAAGAAGAGAAAGACGCTTGAAGGGAGAGACTGGTTGGCCGAAATAGTGGAAGTTAAAGTCACAAGATTGATAAGATTCTTAGGGGAGAGGCTGTTTAGTGATCGAGGAGAGAGTGATGAACAATTCTGATGGAAAACTGAAGATGTCAGTTTGTTTCTTCAGGCTGGGAGATGGCTGTAAAGGCTCGTTATGAAGCTGTGGAGATGAAGATGAATGGAGGGCTGACTCCTGGAGTCAGCCAGAGGCTCTGAAGGGACCAAGTAAGCAGGAGCAGTGACCATCATGTAGAGGTGGATGTCTGTTGGTCTGCTGACCCCTCCTCGGGAAGGCAGCATGGGTAGCGTCATGGAGGAACGGCGGGTACTGCTGGTGCCAAGTGTCACGTCCAGGGATGGGCGAAGTCCGATAAAAAACCACCGTCCGCCTTGTCTCGTGTGGTCATCTGCTCTAAGATGTCTGCCGGGATACTCGTGCATGAGAACCACACCAGGCGGACCAGCCTCTCAGGATGTTGATCGTGAGTGGAGCTGGGCCGAGGAGGAATGCTTGAAGTTGGACGCTGGCATGGCCCTCCCTTAGGCTGGGGTAGAATGGAGTCTTTATAAGTGCCTGTCTTGGGGACCTTCGACATTCAGGAACGTGTCCTGGTTGTTGATCAGGTTTTACCTGGGCTGTGGCACAGGCTGTTTGAGATTTTTTGTTGGAGGGCAAGTTGGCATGTTTGAGAGGATGTCGTCCCCGAGCTGGAATAGTGAACTGAAGGCTATGTTTGCTTCAGGAAGGATCTTGGCACAGTGCCATCAGCTCCAACCATTGCTGGGTTGGATTCAGTCCTGCAGGAACAGTCATTTACGCAATGGGTTATTAGTTTCTGAACCTGTTGCATTTTGCTGGTAGTGTTGTAAAGCCATTTGGTCAGTGCAGTGCGTCACACCAGGTATGCACAGTGAACACACGATTCTGTTGACTTTCATAACCGTCTTGTACCGTGTGCCTTATGCCCAGAATCTCCTACAAGGACAGAAGCTGGAATTATCTGGACTTTAATTTCTTGAAGAATTGCTCAGGTTTTTTTTTTTCTCAGGACGTCTTTTCATTGAGCAGATTTTGTTCTGAGGCATTTTTTGAGTGTCAGACATTGCCGTACCCCATTTGTTTTTATTGAGATAGGTGTCAGGTGTGTTTGATTTACGGTTCGATAATGGGGTCAAACGATTTTGTATTGACCAGGGGATGTTAGGTGGAGATGGGGTAGGGTTCAGGAGATTTAGTTTATACCTTCTGTTGCAGTGGAGTCGTTTCTTGAAGTGTCTGTTTTTCACACTACTGTTCAGCACTGGTTTTAAACTGTGCCATGTGTTGTCTTCCTCAAGTTCTGGACGCAAAGAAGGATCTGGGGCTCTGCAGCCTCAAAGGCATCCTTATTGCTTTTCATCTTCACCATGTCGCACTGGGTTGAGCTTGTGTGACTGGAGCTTCTGTTCAGCAGGAGTCTTAGTTTAGATGAGGCGAGCCCACATGTTTTCTTAATGAAGTGATTTTCTTTGTTTGTGGTATTGATATGGGTTTCCAGTTGAGAATAGATACTTGTGAAGGTTTTCCAATTTAAGTTCCATATTTCTATTTGTATTCAATATTGGCTTGATTTCGTTTTGATGGATCATGTACATCATAAGTTGAGATGTGAGTCTGTTTCAAAGTCACCAAGTTGAAACAGTCAAAAGCTCGTGACTTTCTTCAAGGAGTTTCAGTTTAGGTCCATGGAGTGGTAAACGTCTTTTAGGACACTTGGTAACGCTTTCTATTACGTTTTGCTGTACTTTTTGACTTGTTGCAACTTGATGGTGCCAGACATCCACATGATGAAGGTTGCAAGCCAGGGCCTACTGAGAAAGAGTCACTCATCTTTTGTT
>CM054154.1:5531990-5561690 GCA_028751875.1 Rapana venosa
GAGGAGAGAGGGAGGAGAGAGAGAGAGAGAGAGAGAGAATAGTTTGGTATAAATTAGGGGAGGATATATTTACTTTGTTTCCAACAGATCAAGTGTGGTTTGTTATTTTTCATGCATCAAGTGTATGAAAACATGACTTTGAGGACTGTTAATGATTGTGTTGTCTAAATGAATCAGGAAGGGAGTTCCACAGCACAGGGTAAAGTAAACTAGATTTGAACAAATCTATTCTTGGGATTGGGACACTCGGCTTTTCAGTAATAATTTTCTGGAATGATTCATTTGGAACTTGTCTTTTAAGGATGAGGGAACAGTTCCTGACATTATCTTAAACATCATGATGCCTTTGTTAAATCTTAGTCTTTGGTGCAGGGGAAGAATATTTAACTGAGTATAATCCACTTCTAGTAAGGTAGTCTTCTTCAGAAGGACCAGTTGAAGAGCACGTTCATACAGACTTAATAATAGTTTCATAGTGTTTGCACAAGCAGAGTCCCACAGGGTTGAAGCGTTATCTATTGAGGATTGTATATAAGCTTGATAGAATAGTTTTCTTGAATGAAAGTAAGGAAAATGTTTGATTTTAGTTATTTTAGTCAATTGGTAAACTCTTCGAAACATTTATTTGGATAGATAGAATATATGATAGTACCAGCTGAGATTTTCATCAATTGTTACTCCTAGAACTTTGTGGTGAAAGGTTTGTTTGATTGCTTCCTGTTTAATATGGATTGGGGGAAGTTTATGAGATAAATTTTGTCGCAACGGTGAGACAGACTGACAGACGAGAAAGAGCCAAAGAAAGCGAGACAGAGGCTTTGAGAGACAAAAACTTTGAGAAAAACTGACAGACAAACACAGTCAGACAGACTCAGAACAAACGCCTTACTGATGGTGAGGCTGCCACATGACTTCTGTGTGTTTCCAGGGGTGACGGTGACACTACAGGGGTGGGTGCCAGAGGTGCCAGGTAAGGACATGGTGACGTCACACCTTCCTGTTCTGTCAGCAGTGTTGCTGGTGTCATTAGCAGGAGGGCTGAGGTCAGGGGTTGGGCTCTCTCTGGATGACCCCAGCTGCACAATACAACACTGACACATGAGACAGATCATCTCCTTAACGTCTCCATATGAAAAAGAAACTGAACATGAATACAAGACTACATGACAAGTAAGAGATAGCGACTTAAAAGTCAAGTCAAGTTGAATCAAAATACCTTGAAACCCTCAAGCGCCATTCATGCCAAATATGACACAGTGACTGTGACTGACTTTGCTACATGTTTAAGGGACACAAGGGAGCTGGGAACAGCAATACAGCTGCTGTTTTCTCTATTGAGTTAATGAGTTATGCTCCTTGCAGTTGCAATTTATCTTTTGCATTAACCAAGCACCTTCTTTCCTAGCCTCCCTCACAGTGTCCTCGTGGCTGACATACTGCTACGCTCCCTGTGCTGACTGTCCCTTTACACAGAAAGGGGAGATAGCTGCAACTTGCCTGGCTCTGCTGGCTAGCTGTTCATGTCTAAAGAGTGTTGTGGCATAGTGCAGTGTTTACAGCAGAGATGAGACGCTACAATTTGCATATTCTCGGAATCAGTGAAAGCCGATGGACAGGATCAGGCAAATACAGAGCCAGCACAGGAGAGACAGTGCTGTACAGTGGTAGAGATGACGGCCAACACCATGAGGGAGTAGCAATCATCATGAAGAAAGGAATGGAGAAATGCCTGATGGAATGGAAACCTATCAACAGCAGGATGATGAGGATAAGAATGAAAGGTAAGCATGATAATACCACAATCATACAATGCTATGCACCAACCAACGACAGTGGAGAAGAAAGCAAAGATACATTTTATGAACAGGCTGAAATGGAAAACACACCAAACCATGACCTGAGGATAGTGATGGGTGACCTAAATGCAAAAGTCGGAAAAGACAACACAAATCAAGAAAGAGCCATGGGAAAAGAAGGATGTGGCAGCATAAATGACAACGGAGAAAGATTGGTGGAATTCTGCATGACAAACAACCTGGCCATTGGAGGGACATTATTTGCACACACCTGAGATCCACAAGCTTACCTGGTGTTCCCCCAATGGAAGAGACAAAAACCAGATCGACCACCTGATGATCAATGGGACATGGAGGAGATCGCTCCTAGATGTAAAAGTAAGGAGAGGAGCCGATGTTGGCAGTGATCACCACCTTGTTACTGCAACCCTAAAAGTAAAGCTGAGAAAAAATGGACCTGGGAAACCAAGACAACAACATTTTGATGTGGAAAAACTGCGCAACACCAAAGTAAAGAGTGCTTTCACCCTCCAGCTCAAAAACAAGTTCCAAGCACTGGTGGATACTGAAAACTACACACCTCCTGACACGACTAATATAAACACCATGTGGAAACAAGTCAGGACAGCCTACACACAAGCCAGCGAAACGTGCTTAGGACAGAGACAGAGGAAGAGAAAAAGGTGACTACTTAGATTATCACCCGATTATTTGTAGAGCAAATTATGTATGTGAAGTAGAATCTTTAGAATACCGTAGAGGTATATGTTTACTGAGGTCAAACAGATTACCTTTAAATGGAATTTCACGTTATGGCAAACCGATTACTGATCCATTTTGCTCTCAGTGTGATGGCCAACAAATTGAAGATGTTTGTCACTTTTTACTTGTATGTCCAAAATATGCTGTATTGCGAAGAAAATGTATTGGGATGGTGGATTTTCCCAAGCAAATGGCCAGGTCGGAAAGTGCTCTCTGAACTTGCTAGCGAAGTGGATGCACTTCGCCTTCATGGCAGAAAACTTGAATCCGTTATCCTCCGCCCATTCCTGCACCTTGTCAACACAAAGTTGTTACTGTCTATGAACTCCTACAAAAGTACTGCCAGGGGCCCGCAAGAGCAAAATATCCACAAAAAGAGAGCATTCACACCCTGTGGACCGACTTACGATGCGTTTATTTTTACGTAAGAAAAGGGGGGAACGAGATACCCCCTGGGGGACCCCCGTTTCCCAAAAGATGTAGAAAGCATAAAACCCAAACCCGCACCTGAAACCCCTCTTTCCAAAAACTTGTCCGGGAACAATGGAGCGCCCATGAAACCCCAACCCCAAGACCCAACAGTTGCCGTACCGAAAGGAGGAAATCTGTTCAAAAATAAAAATGAAAGATGGCAAAAACAAGCTGCTTATTAATAAAGTTTTACAAACTGTTATCCCGGGCGGGCCAATGGTCCACAGGCAACAACTCTTGCAAAAGCCCCATTGTTTCCCAAACCCCTTTTGTTTCCAGGGGCCCACACCAGCAGTAGTTGACCATCTTTTCCAGAACTTACAGCCAGCTGGTCAGCGATATGGGTCTTGTTGCGGGGTCTTTGAAATCCGCCGGTTTTTTTTGACGGGAACCACCCATCTGCCATGACGGGGGGAAGACCCAGGATCCCGATGGAACAGATTTCAGGGGGGGTTCGGGGGGGAAGTCCAGCAGGCGTTTTAGCAAGCCGTAAGGAATTTTGGGCCGGACCTGGAGGTGTCGCCACATGACTGCAAGGCACTTTTTAACTCAGGAAAGGTAAGGGATTAAAAACACTCTTCCTTCGGGGAAGAAAATTTTTTAAAGGGGAATTTTCTTCAACACTTTTTTTTCAAAAAAACTTGGCGCTCGCAAGTAAAAAGTGAACCCCCTTTCAGGGTGGTGGCCGCGGTTAGCCGGGGCCTCTCTACTGAAACCAGGCATTTCCAACATCAGATGTAAATAATGTCAGGCAGTTTCCCCTTTCCCCCTGAAATTTAACCCTCCACCCCTTTCCCCCAGGTTCTGCTGTTGAGCGTGGAACGGAAATGTTTCCACGCTCATGCCTGTGGTTTTAAAAGCGGGGCGTGTTGGCCCGCATTTTTTTTGTTGGGTGCATGCTGCAGGAGATCATTGCTGTCGAACCAGGCAGTGCTTTTTTTCCTATCCCTTTCGACAGCCCAGATTCCTCGTAAAACCCAAGGCACCCGGCTTCCCCCAACCGCCAGCCCAGGTTTTTCCCTTGAGACTTTAAAACAGATGCCATCATGCTGCATCATTGCTGACAAGATTTTTCTTTTCCATTCTGAAAGGGATGTTGCCCCTGAATGACCCCAGTTTGCCCCCCTGACATCGAACCACTCCATACGGGATTTTTTCCCCCACGTTTTCTGACCCAAGTGACCAAAAAATGGTCGCTGCCATGCAGAAATGCATTTCCCCAAATAAAGTCCGAACCAATGAGGCTTTGCAGAATCACAGTCCAGACACGACAGCGTACCTTTTGAAAAATGGGGGGTAAGTGGGAGACTGGCCAAGAACGCAAAATAATAGAAAAGGGAAAATAATAGAAAGAAAAAACCAAGCGAGAGGGGGAAAAGAGGGAAAAAAAAGGAGAAATTTCTAGCACAAAACTTCCAGGGGTGGGATACTATTTAATTAAAAGGCCCCGTTATTCCCCATAGGGGGAAATTGTGCAAAGCCCCGGGAGTGTTGGCACAATTCTTCAGCCCTACAATTTGCATTGAAAAAAAGCTTAGTTTTTTTTGAATGTGCCGATTGCATTGGAAAAGTAAAACCAGTTTTTCCCAAAATGAACAAGAAATTTTAAAAAAACACACAGGCAAAAGAAACTAAAAAAGGGAACACCCTGTGCCCCCCCCAGTGTTTCACTTTTGTCACAACCATGAAAAGGAAAAGAAATGGCGAAAAACGAGACCCATAGAAATGGGGAAAGCTTTTATATGCAAGACCTCCCCCCACCCTCGGGGGGGGAAGGCAAATAAAAGATAAAGCTTTCTTCAAATCACAAAATAAAACAGTATTTTGACTTGCAAAGTCGAAAAACGTTGCCAAATTTCAGTGTCACCAGCACCATTTTGCAGTTGTAAATACTACTACTACAAACACTAAACTACTACTAATATAACTCTATTTATACTATACTACATACTACTCTAACAAAATAAGATATGGAATTTATATAGGTGAATCTGTAAAGAAACAATCAAAGTGTTTTGCCTAATCTTTTTACACGCATGCAACTTTCCTCAAAAAACATTAAATTTAAAGTTTATTCCCACACACACACAACACACACACACACACAAACCAAAACACCAACACCCACACACACACACCGGTGGTGATGGGGAGGTGAAGGAAATGCGTTGAAAAAGTAGGAAACGGGAAAGGTCGGAGGAAAAAATCGTTTTGAGGCTTGTTTTTGAAGGATAAAGTAAAGGGTTTTTTGGCGAAGTGAAAGGGGAAGCTCTTTCCCAGGTGGATGGACAAGAAACAGAGAAAGAGAACCCCCCAACAGTGGTTTGTTTAAATCGGGGTTCAAAAGCACAAAGTATCTGCAGTGAGCGAAGGGAAAAGGGGTGGAATAAGGTAAAGAATTAAAGATGGGGGGTGGATTTGGAACTTTTTGAACAGGGGTGTTGGTCTTATACTTCTCTCTGGGACAGGCAGCCATGAAGAGATTGCAGAAGGGAGTTGTGTTCAGTTTTTTCTTTCTTAGGACCAGTCGAGCGCAGAGTTCTGTTGGTTGAAGAGAGTAGAGGGGAGAAGGGTGGGCCCAAAACCGAAAGACAATTGCAATACAAAAGGTGAAAGAAGAGAGATTTGACAAGCTTGAAAGTTGCGTCAGTGGCCAGTACTTCGAATTGCGCTTTACACCGTAATTGTTACAAGATATGGTGATGAATTTTTTCATAGAGAGTGTCTTTTCCCCAGAAGTCCACAAAAATATTCCAATTTGGGCCCAAAAGAAAAACGTCGTATTCCCGAATTCTTTGAAGTTGTGGCGAGGGGAGGAAAGTTTTGTTGGGTCCCTTGAGCTGGCTTGGGTTTTATCAGCTTAAGTTATAACTTGTCTGAGTCACCAGTTTTGAATGTCTTGAAAGCCTTTGGGACATATTTGTCGGGAGGGAAGGCCGTTTTCAACAGTATCACTGCATTAAAGCGAGTATCTCGGCATAGAAATGGTGGTTGTTTATTTGAGGGGAGCAGTATAGAGATTAAAAGGGAAAAGGGCCCAAAAATGATCCCTGTGGGACTCCACATTCCAGTTTGACAGGTTCTGATTGGTTTTGTTTCAAAAATTTTTCTGGAATCGGTCTGTGGGGTATGAACTAAACCAAAAGGGCGTGCCTTTAAATACTAAATTTTTTTTGGAGGCGAAAAAAAATATTGATGATCATAGTGTAGAAAGGCTGCAGAAAAGTCGTGAAAAAGGGGAGGAGAGAATTTTTCCTCATCGAAGGAGAAAATGTATCCAAAGTGGGGATAGAGGGGTTTTCAGTGCTGTTTTTGGGGAATAGGGAGATGAAAAGGGGGGGGGAGATAATTGGGAAAATAAGGGTGACGTTGAGCTATTCGAGAAAACTTTTGAGTACTTTAGGAAAAAGGGTAAAGAGACAGGCCTAAAAATTCTTCAGAATTTGGATCAAGGTGTGCTTTTCGTAGAGGTGTGTTTATTGCTTTTTTAAGACGATGGAAAAATTATCTGACACAAAAGATGAGTTTCCTATTTTAGTTTTAATGGTACAATTTGGGGAAAGGGCATTGGAAAAAAACAGGAAAATTTGGGGCCCAAGGTCGCATGATTTTAGTCATTTCCTTCAAATTGTCTGATTTTTTTTTCACTTTGGGGGAGGGAAAGGGAAAAAGGAGGAGGCAGTAAAACGGGGGACAGGAGGAACAGGGGGAGATGATCTGATCCAGGGGGAGGGGTTTTTGCGGACTTTGTTAAAAAGAGGCAGAAAAATGGAGGAAAAGTTCAGACAGCGTGGGTGGTAGGCAAAAATTTGTTTTTTGCAGATCCAAGGAGTTTGGGTAGGGAAAAAAAGATTAGGTGTAGCGCAGAGGTTTTTTTGGGAAAAGTAGTAGTCTGTCTTTGCGCATGGGTAAGTGTTTTACTTTGTTTACTTTTTTTGGGAAAAGCTGTTTTTGATTCGAGTTTTGCTTTTCCCCCATGCCCTTCTAGTTGCTGGCATTTGTGCTTCATATCAATAGTCGGGTAGGTCCATGGGGCACGGGGCTGTCAGGCAGGGGATGGTCTGTAGGGGGTGCAAAGCCGTCAACAATTGGAGAGGACGTGTTATAGTATCAGCAGGTCATTGGTCGAGGTTTGTGAAAAGCGTTCTTAGTTGTGAAGAGAGAGTATGAAGTCTAAGGGAAGATTCAACAAAATAACATTTTCTTTCTGACAGGGTTTTTGTGATGAGGTGGAAAATAAAGGCGGGAAAATGAAAGCGTTTATCGGTGACGAAGCAGATTTTACAAATTTTTATGAAGCTTATTTATCAGTCAGTCTAAATTTTGACCAATCGTGCGTTCTTTTTTACCAATTTTGGGGAGAGAAAAAGGGTTTGGCAGAGAAAAGGGAAAAGACGTTTGCGTCTGGAGAAGATTGATTATCGAAAAGAAAAATTAAGTCACCAAGATTTTTTATTTATGAGAGAGGGCGCAGTGGGCGAGGAGTGCCGGAATTTTGATAAAAAAGAGAAGATGTAGGTTGTTTTTACGGTAAGGTGGGGGGAAAGGCGCAGAAAGAATAGAGGGGCCCGGGAGGTTGAGATTGATTTCGCAAACTTTAAAAGACGTGTTTTAGAATGGAAGGTTTGGCTGAAAAAAAAAAGCGGGCTTTGTGATTGGCAAAACGCCCTCCTCGGAGGTTGGGGAAAAAAAATGTTTTTATACCCGGGGTCGCTGGGTTTTTTTGGCTTTTTGGGCCCTGTGGTTTTAAACCCGTTTCGTGAGGAAGGTTTAAATCAAGTTTTTTTCAGAATAAAAATCAAAAATCTATTTGGGTTTTTTTTTTGGGCAACAGACTGAATTGCAAATAAACTTGAAGGAGATGTGAAGGATGTGGAGGATGAAGATGAAAAATGGTGAGTTTTGGGCAAAAATAGGGAAGAGGACGAAGGCGATGGTGGAGTGTGGCTAGTGGAAGAAAGACAAAGTTTGGTGGTGAATCGGGGTAGAAAGGCGAAAGAACGTTTCATCAGGGGGTTCCCGTTTTACCAATTTATATGACATCATCACAGAAAAAAACCATTGTCCCGAGTCACAACAACAGAAGAAAAGAAAGCTGAAGAAAAAAGGGTGAAGGGGGGGTGGGGAGCAGCGTTTTCAGGGGGGAAAAAAGTGACGTTAGGGTGAGGGGGGAGACAGGGGAAGGGGGGAACCTGCCATGGCGATGAGCACACCCGCCCCTGTTTTTATTGATTTTGCAGGATGGATGCCTAAGTTTCGATGAGTTGCATTAGTCCGGAGAAAGTGTGAGTTTTTGACCCAACTCAGGCTTTTTATGGATGGAGTTCACATGCAAAATTGTTTTTATATCGGCACGTGTTTCAGCCATGTTTGCCAAAAAGACAATACTGGGGGTTGAGACGGGGCAACGTGAAAAAATGCAAAACTTTCCAGGGACAGGGTCAGAGTAAGGGGTCACAGGGAACCCGCACATGAAGATACCTACAACTCATCAAGCAACTGATTTTTTTTTAATCAACTGAGATGAAAACTTTAAAATTGAAATCTTCCGAAAAGTAATAAAAACAAAAATGTTTTGCTGTAGAAATTTAGGGAGAAAACACAAAAATGAAATATAAAACATTTTTGGGGGGACCAGGTGAAAAAACAAAACAAGACCCAAAAAACCCAAGACCCGCATGTTGCCGCCCCGGCCAAAGGGGAACTAGAAAATTAAGTGCCCTTTTTGCCTATACTTCTAACTGCATTTTCTGCTTTCTGCGCACATGTGTGTGTGTGGGGGGGGGGGGGGGGGGGGTACGCCGCGCACGTGTTCGCTATTGATTGCCTATTGTTTGCTTCCTTTGTGGAAGGATGTCACCGGTATAGGAAGCAATTTTTCAAGTATGGAAAAAACTATCTGAAACGTGTATTTGGGTTTTGCTGTTTCATGTGACGTGTTGCCTTTTTGGGCTTTCTCACTTGCTTTTAACCCCTATGACTTTCTGTGAGTGTGATTTTTTGTAAAGTACGTTCTGCCCTTAGCCAAAGGTCGTTCTTTCCCGTCCCGTCAAAATTCACCTGTCCCCACAGTCCTCTCCCTGTCAGCAATACCTCCTCACCGTCACTCACAGGGTTTCAAGTCCCCAAAAAAAGGTTTTGGGGGGGGTAATTTCTTGTGTGTTTTGGGGGGGTGGGGGGGGTGGGGGTGAGGTTAAAAAAAACAACAGGGGGTTCCACTGTCCCGTTAAATTTCTGTACACCTCGTTACGGGGCCCCAACAAATACACCCCCTAATAAAAAAACAACAACCACCCAACACACACCCCTTTAAACCAAACACAAAACCACACACAAAAAACACACACACACACACACACAAAAACAAAAACACACAAAACACACACACACACACACACACACAAAACACACACCACACCCCACACACACACACACACACACAAAACCCCCAAAATTGTTAGCTGCAGCACTTGTTTAGGCAGGGGATAATAGAACCCCGGCAGTTTGGGGAGTTTTTTTCAGGACATTCATGAATTGTAAAACAAGTGTTTGGAATTTTTAGTGGAGAGTGTTGCATTAGATAGTGTACATATGGAAAAAAGTTCATTTCCCCCTGCATAGTGTACAACCTACTTCTTTCCCTTACAGCTTTTAGGCATTTTCAAAAGTAGAAACTTTTTTTTTTTTTTGACCAAAAAAAAAAGAGAATAAAAAAAATAAACCAAATGCAAACAAGTGAAAATTCAAAAAACAATTTTGAACCCAAAAAGGGTGTTCTAAACAAAGCGTCCTTTTCCCAAACCCCTTTCAGTTCTCTCAGCTGTCATCTTCCCCTCCCCGGGGGGCAATTATAGCAGAAATGATGCCGTGGACTTGTAAAAGGAAGGGAGAGTTTTTTAGCACGGGGGCCCTTGACAGTTATGCTGGTTGGGCGCTGGCTATTGAAAGGAAAGCTGCAATGGTCAGGTAAAACAGTAGACTACTGTGGTTGTGAGCAAAACCTAAAAAAACCACAGCTAGATAGTGCACACAAGTTGATTATACCATACGTTTTCAGCTATCAAAAAGATTGTCCTGTCTCTTCATCTCCCCAGGGAACTGGAACTCTTGGTAAATAAAGGGTGTGGTGAGACGGCTATAAGTGGGTTTATAAGTCAAAGTCAAATCAAAGACACTTTAAATTTCCCATGAAAGGCAATCACAATACTGACAGGCAACTGTAGTATAAATTCTCAAATAGGTAGATCTAGGTGCATGGTACAATTTTTTTTTTGTAAAAAACGACATGTGGTTTTCTTTGGGGTTTTCCCCGACTAAAGCGTGCAATGTCTGCCGAGTTTCTGGCAAGAATGCTGGACCCATGGGTGTTCAGACAGGGGGGGGCCTTTGAAATGATTTAGCGGGGTTAAAAATTGACATGTGAAAAGAAGGAAACCAAAATTTCAGAACAAGTACAGCATTATTGTCTTCCTTTATCTAAAATCAGCGACTTTAACACTCAGTTTTGTGTGACAATTTTGGGGGTCTTGAAATGAGGCTTAATGCTTACATTTTGAAATATTTTGTAACTGGCCTCCTTGGATGTCTTTTTCGGATCATTGTACCCCAGTGGACAAAAAACACTTGGGTTTTTTGGGATCGACTTCGACCAGTAACTTGGGGATGTTGCCCAATGCCAATGCTTTATTGTTTTAAATTGAAGCCAAAAGGAAACCCAGCCGACTGCTGTTTGACTCCGCCCCAGAATAGTCATGAGCAAAGTACAGTGGGAAAACCAGAGTTGCCTTCCATCAGAACTTGATTTTACGTCATCAATTTTTTCCTCATCCTGTCTTTGATTAAATGCTAGGTCACTGAATTTTTGGTATTTCTTTATTTATGCAAATTTTGCATCCTTCCCACCGGCACACAATGGCCTACTTTCGAAAAGCGGAACAGGGTTTAACTCGCCAAGATGTTCTCGTTGGTGGTGTGTGGTGTGTGTGTGTGTGTGTTGATTTAAATTTTTGTCGTTCATTTTAGTGATATTAACGCCCCCCCCCTGCCCCCCCCCCAAAAACAACAAAAAAAAAAAAAAAAACAAGCACACACACACAGGCACCCAACCCACACACGACACAACACAAGGCACACACACAGGGAACCACAGGCAACACACACACGCACACAAAACCCCACACCACACACACACACAAAAGGCCAACCCCAATACACCACACAACACACAACACAACACATACCAACCCCAAAACCCGGCACACACCAAAAGAGACAACACACCACCCCACCCACACACAACACCACAGGCAACACACAGGGACCAACAGGCACAACATTACACACACACCAGGGACACACACACAGGCATACACACACAACCCACAACCGCACACACCACACACACACACACCACACCACCACACGAACACACACATACACACACACGCCCCACACACAACACACGCACACCACAACAAACACACCACACATCCACACCCACAACACATACCACACACAAACACACAACCCCCACACACCACAAACACTTACCAAAACACTGCAGTCCACATTGCTCAATGTTACACGCATAACGTGCCCCAGACTGTGCAGGACTCCTAGCAGTCCGTGAAGTGGTCAGACTGCTGTTGGTGGAGCTGATGAACCTCAGTGTCCACCACGAAGGGACTGAGGAGGCTGTACATGTTGAAGTGCACACACTGATTAGGGATTCACGACCGCTTACCGGCTTTAACCACCATAACACAACCCTAATGTACTGATCACAGTAAAAGGTGAGGGGGGTGTTCTCCTCCACGTCCTGGTACCCTGCATCCCCACATGGGTACAGTCTGGTTCCTGTGGACACACAGCAGTTTACATGGGTACATCTACCCTGCATCCCCACATGGGTACATCTACCCTGCATCCCCACATGGGTACATCTACCCTGCATCCCCACATGGGTACATCTACCCTGCATCCCCACATGGGTACATTACCCTGCATCATCACATGGGTATATTGACCCTGAATTCCCACATGGGTACATCAATTCTGCATCCCTAAATGGGTACATCTACCCTGCTTCTTGAAACGGGTACATCTACCCGGCTTCTTTAAACTGGGTGATTTTGCCTTTTTGTATCTTTGTATATCAGTTCTTCCATTGCAAAGGGAATATGTGCGGACCTGACTTGTCAGGCGCTTACGGCAGACAATGCATTTTCCTCATTATGTCTCTCTCTCTCTCTCTCTCTCTCTCTTCTCTCTCTTTTCCCTCTCTCTTCTCATCTCTCTTCCTTCTCTTTCCCCTCTCTATCTATCTATCTCTCGCTCTCTCTCTCTCTTCTCTCTCTCTCTATCTCCTCTCTCTGTCTCTCTCTCTCGTCTCTCTCTCTGTCTCTCTCTCTCTCTGTGTCTCTCTCTCTCTCTCTCTCTCTCTCTCTGTCTGTCTCTCTGTCTGTTTCTCTGTCTCTCTGTCTCTGTCTCTGTCTCTCTGGTCTCTGTCTGCTGTCTCTCTCTCTCTCCTTTGCTTTCTTCTTCTCTCTCTCTCTTCTCTCTCTCCTTCTCTCTCTCTCTCTGCGTATGTGTGTGTGTGTGTGCGTGTTGTGTGTGTGTGTGTGTGTGTGTGGTGTGTTGTGTGTGTGTGTGTGTGTGTGTGTGTACGCGCGCGCGCGCGTGTGCGTATATTCTTTTTTTTCATTCCGAGAATAATTGAAAAAGCACTCATGTGCTGTTTCTACATGCAGTCCCCGAGTGTGTGCAGTTGTTTAAATTTTGTCATCTGTTCCCACAAGCACACAAGAGCCTACTCATCCAAAATGCGGAACGGGTTGTAATGCGTGTGCTTGCGTGCGAGCATGCGTGCGTGCGTATACATATTTATTAAACTTTATATTCATGCTGTTATTTTATTTCGAGGATAATGGTAAGTGCGTGCCTGCGTGCCTGCATGCGTGCGTGTGTATATGTGTGTGTGTGCGTGTTGTAAAAATCATGTGAGTAGCGTGTGCATGTGTGCGTGTGTGCGTACATGTGTGCGTTTTCTATTCTATTCTATTTATTCTATTTATTCTATTCTTTTATATCAAGGATAATGGAATAAACACTTATGTGTGTGTGTGTGTGTATGTGTGTGTGTGTGTTTGTGTGTGACAAATGACAAATGACAAATTACTTTATTTTGAGGAGAATGAATAAGCACCCATGTGCTTTCTTACATCCAGTCCTCTTCCTTATGGATATTATATGATAGTAAATTAAAATAAACCCAATACCAATATGCTCACACAGTAAACAGGAAAACATACCCACACAAATAAACATCAATACAACCGAGAGGGGGGGAGAGGGGAGGGGGGAGAGAGGAGTGGGGAGAGAGAGTGAGAGGATGAGAGATAAATGAGAGAGAGAGAGATGAAGAGGAGAGAGAGAGAGAGAGAGAGAACAACAAATAATAAAGAAAGCAAATCAGAACAAAACGGAAACAGCCCCCTAACCCCCACCCCCACCCTAAAAAAAAAAAACAAACAAGGGGAAAAGCAATGAAAACAAGAGCAAATAAAAGGGAAGAAACAAAAAGAGAGCAGGGACGACCTAATAACCCCCAACCCCCCCTAAAAATAGTTCTTCCATAATATAAAGGAGAATAAACAGTGTTTTTGTTTCATGTTGGCTAGCGGAAAGAAACGTAAAAAAATTTTTTTGTTTTAAAAATTTTTTTTTGTGGGAAGGGAAACGAAAAGTATAAAAACAACAAAAAATTTGGTATAAAAGTAAAATTAGGGTTTATGAAAAAGCTTTTAAAAAATTTAAGTACACCCCCTTGCTCCGTACCACGTCCCAATTTCAGTTACACACACAAAAAAACCACACAAACCAAAGACACACACATATACAGCTACACCCCGAAAGGAAGCAAAAAACCCATGAATCAGAGAGGAAAAAAAGAGAAGAGCCCGAAAAAGGAAAACAGAGAGGGAGCACAGAGAGAGGTTGATGTTGGATGAGGATGATGATGATGAAAAAGGGTTTTTGGTTTTCGGTTGAACTATTTTTAAATTTTTTTGTTTTATACAAAAGGCCCCCTTCGTCCCCCCCCCAAACCCCCCTCACCCCAACAAAAACCCACACATCCCAAGATTTGGGTTTTTTTTTTAAAAGGGAATTTTAAAGGGAAAGGGCTTAAAAAAATCCCAAAGAAAAATTAAATATAATAATTTTAATAACAAAGAAAAATTAAGAAAAAAAAGGGAAAAAATGGACTGTATTTGGGGCAGGAAATCTTGCCCCATTGCAAGGGGGAACAAATTTCTTCCTTTTCGCTGTCTGTACCCCTTAGACTTGTTGGTGTTTTTTGGGGGGTCTTTTTGTGTCTGCTATATAAATAAAAACCCTCCCGGGCAAGAAGGTCAGGGTTTGTGTTGTTTTGTACAGAGGGGGGCAATCCCTTTAAACTTTTGAAACCCTCGGGCGGCACCCCATTGCCTTCTCTGCCATGATTGTGAAAAGGGGGCCCCAGTAGCTGTCCCTTTTGGTGCGGGACAAAGACGGAAGAAAAAGTGTGGTGCTCCCAAGCACTGTCATGCCTGTTTTTTTCCCTGGTGTTGTCAGTTTTTTGTCCCCTTTTGGGGCCCTGTGAATTTTGCTGGGGGGGTGCAACGTATTTGTCGTTGCTGTTTTGTAAGTACGTTTGGGTGGGGTGGTGGGGGGGGGGCGGCGTGATGTGTGGGTTTTTGTGTGTGTGGTGTGTGGGGGGTGTTTGGGGTTGTGTGTGTTGTGTTGCCCCGGGGGTGCATGGGGGTGTATGTTGTTTTGGGTGCATGTGGGGTTGTTTGTGGGGTGGGGGGGGGGTTGGTGGGGGTGTGGGGGGGTGGGGGGTTTTGTTTGTGGTTTGCGTGCTGTGCTGCGTGTTTGGGGTGTGTTGTGTTGTCGTGCATGTGGTGTTGTGTGTTGTGTGGGGGGGGGGTGTTTGTGTGTGTGTATGTGGTGCTGTGTGTGTGTGTATTGCGGTGTGTTGAAATGTGGGTTTTTTGGGTGTGTGAAGTGTGTTTAGTGGGTTTTGTTATTGTTTGTGGTGTGTGTGTTTGGGTGTATGTAGTGTTTGGTGATGTGGGTTTTAATTTTGTTGTGGGGTTGTGCGTTTGTGTGTGTGTATGTTATATTGAAAAGAAAAACCCCCAAACAACAAAAAAAAAAAAAATCCAAGACGGAAACCAATTCACCGCTCTGCACTCACACCAGACACACACTACAACGCACACAAAAAAACACACACACACCACACACACCACCACACCCCACCCGTGCGCGGCACGCCAATTCAAGTGTGTTTGGGTGTTTCTTTTAACCAAATATGTAGATCTTTGCTTACGCAGTACTCTAATGAATATTGAAAATTGGGTCATATCTGTTTTAAAGACAAGAATAACGTCTAACACTTTTTCACTCTCTTTGTTACAAATCGGTTCTGAACTTTTTTCATGAAATTCTTTTAGATGCGTTTTATACTGATTTTTGCTTTAAAAAATTTTTATTTTGTTTAATTTTTTCCATAGGTCACTGCCTTTTAATCAAAAAGGCCGATTTTTTAGGTTTTTTTTTTGGGTCTTGGAAAGTTGAAAAAGGTTGTTCCTGTCGGTTTTTTTTAAAAATTTTGGGAAATTTTGGGGGTGCATTTTGATTAACATCTTTTGATAACATGCTTTATTGAAAAAAAATCGGTTTCGAAAATTTTAGGACATTTAAATTTTCTTTTTAAAACCTCAATTGTCGGGGCTTGTTTTTAAAATACAAGTTTTATGCTTTTTATAAGACGAGAATAAATCTTTAAATTCCTTTCCCCTGCATTTATCCCCAAATGTTGAGCAAGTAGTGACGGGGTTTAAATGTGACCGCAAAAATTTTTGAGGATGTTTTTTTAGAAATGTTTCATTTTCGATAATTGAAGTACCGTGAGCTAGGGGTTTCCGTGAATATGTGATCGTCCAAGTATTTATTGCCAATGGTAACACCTAACTTTTATGAAAATCAACTTCTTCAACTTTTCCCTTTTATTAATAACGAGGTTGAAACCTATTTTTTTTTATTTTCCCTTTTCTGTCTTGCTGTCAAAACCTATTTTGTTTTTTTTTGGTTTTTAAAGGACACGGGGTTTAAAAATTGGTAAAATTATTACTCTGTCCCCACCCCAAAAAATAACAAAACAACAAATGTGTGTGCCTGTGTTTTATGACCCTGTGTTTGTGCAAGCATGTGTTGAAGGGTTTTTTTATGTGTAAGTCTTTTTGTGTGCAAGATATGTGGCAAGAGTTGTTTTTTAAATTTGTGTCTGTCTTGCTTCCCCAATCTTACCAAAAAGGGTACCCTCATTTTTTTCCCCCCCCTATCCCCTCCCCCTCCCCCCTCCCCAGCGGCCTAAAGTGCACCCCCACCCTGACAAGGGGGCCCCCAGTGAAAAGCAACACACCAAAAAAACACACCTCCCCCCATGGTCATGTCCGCCTCGTTCCAGCCCAAACCAGACCCTTTTGCTGTGCTCGTCAACCTTAACCCCTTCCAGTCTTCCGTCCCCCTCCCCTCCCCGTTGTTTGTCCGTTGTTTCTGTTGCTGTCTGTTGGAAGTCCAAAAAGACGGGGCCCCCCGTTTAGTGAAACTTTCTAAAACCCGTCTTTTGCCCCCGGGGGGAACCCTTTTGGGGTTTTAGGGGAAAAGGGAAAGGGAAGAGGGAGGGAAGAGGAGGGGGGAAGAAGGGGAAGAGCGGAAGGGGGTTTTGGGGGGGCCCCTTTTTTTTGTGTTTTTGTAATTTTTTTTTTTTTTTTTTTTTTTTTTTTTTTTAAAATTTTTTTTATTTTATATTTAAATTATTTTGTGAGAGGGGGGAAGGGGGAAAGGGAAAGGAGAGAGAGAAGAGGGTGAAAGAGAAAGAGAGAGGAGGGGAGAAAGAAAGAGGGGACATATATTTTTATATAATTTAATTTATTTTTAATATATAAATATATTTTATTATAATTGGGGGTGAAGGGGAGAGAGGGGGTCAATAATTCATGTCAAATTTTTTATTTAAGGATAATGAATAAGCATTCATGGTTTTTTTACACCCATCCTTCTCCTTATCATTAAAAACTTCAAATAGAAAAGGGAGACCTTTACAAACAACAGCAATAAAAAAAATAATACAAAAAACCACAACAAAATAAAAACATAAACAAAAATTAAAAAACAAAACAAAAAGAGACAAGAACGAAAGAAAATAAAAAACCATACACAAAAGCACCTCAAACTTGTGCGCAGCACGCACATATACAATAGCTAAATTTAAAGAAATAAAACAATCAAATTATGATATTAAAAAAAAGAGACACTAACAATAGCACAAAAAAAAATAAGAAAAAGTTTTAAAAACCATATCCCACCACCATTTATCCCCAAATAAATAATAAAGTCATAAGTTTAATCGGGGGGAGGAAAAAAACTGTAAAGTTTATCACCTTATGGGGAAGAAGCAGCCCTACCGTAGCAAACTGTATGAAATATATGTTCGTTTTGAAAGCATCTGCATACATTTGCGGGGGCCCCTCCCATGGTGTGTGTGGTGTGTGTATCTTTTTTTAAAAAGTAAAAATTGGTGTGTTTCTCTGGGTCTTCCTAAAAAAGTTTTGTTTCATTTGTTCATAAACTCCAAAAATTGTGCGGTCAAAAGTTTTCTTTGATATTTTTTGACTTTCAGAAATTTTTCAATTTTTTATTTTCTTTGCTTTGTATTCATTTTCAAAAATTTCTTACCTATGATTTGTTTAACGGGATTGTGTTGGTCTTTGTGCCTTGTGTACTGTGACCCTGCCGCAGGTGAAAATTCAGTGATTCACGACTTAAAACCCCCCCCACCCCACCCCCAGCATTTTCATATGGGGCAATAAAACCAAACGTTAGCTTAAAAGTTTTTCCTAAAGGGGGTTCACTAAATGCAAAACGCTGAAACAACTTATTGTAAACCTGGGAATCCCTGGGGAAAAACCCAGGCGGGGAAACACGTGCGGCATACGTCATTGCTGCAGCTGCTTCCCCAAATCTCCTCCCTCCTCACTTCTGACGTCACCCCACAACAGCTTCACCAGCCAAACATGCTTCAATTTTCTTGCCCCCAATTTTTTTCATCTTTTGTCTGTGATTTTTTGGTTCTTCCCGTTGTGAAAGTTTTTCTTGAGATATCAATCCCCTGATGACCCTGTTCTTTTTCCCATCTTCCATTCTACCGCATCCTTGTTCTTTTTCCAGTGAAAATATCTTACCACACCCTCAGCCTCTCCTCTGATAGTCATAGTAAATCACCACTGTTTTTTCAACCTTTTTGCCCCCCTCAAAACTTCCCCAAATTTGGTCTTCTAAAGCTCAATATTCTGTCCTGAGGGCAAAGCCCATTTAAAATTTCTGACTCCATTTTGAACAAAACTAGATCTAAACCACTTGGTCACGAACAAAGAAAAAAAATGATGCCCCCGGGTACAAAACTCTTTTTTTCCCCCCGACTCTCCAGGGAGGTGGCTTCCCATATTACAAAACACTCTGCACCCAACTTTTTTTATCTTCACCCCCTTTCCTTTTTTTACCCAAACTTTCAAGTCTGTGAACTAAACCCTCCCCTTTTACCTGGCCACTCTTTTACTTTCTTTTCCCTTTCCGCCCATCTCCCAACCGTAGAAAAAATTTGAGGTCTTCATTTTTTCCACCAAGATTTCAATCACTCCTTGCCCATTTCACCTCTCCCCCAAAAAATTATCATTTTGTGTTTTCAACTTCCATTTTGACAACCAGCCCCTTCCCCTATGGTAAGGTCTTTTTTTCTTTTTTTGTCTAACCACTCTTTTTCCCCAACTAGTAAACACCAACACACAGTCGGGTCACATTTTGACGGCTTATCACCGATTTTCACAAGGTCTAGTCCATCCAGTATTATCTGTCATGACGTGTTTCGATCATTCTCCTTCTTTTTCCCTAAACTTTGCAAAACCTATCAAAAGAAGAAGTGCTTCCCCCCTGAAACCTCAAGCAAGAAATTCAAACTTTTTTTTCCCAACTGCTGAATGTCTATCACAAACCCCTGACCATACGCCCTTCTAAACACACAATACCGTCCTGCCAACCTTTGATAGCATCCCCTCCTACTGACCTCTCCTCCCTGATAAGCCCGGGGACAATGGAACCCATGACACCCGGGTCGAAAAATGCAAACGCTGGCAACTGAAGGGCAAGGGCGAAAAACAAAAACTGAATTAAACAAACAGCTTCTTCGAAAAACAAATCAACAAAGTAAAAACCCTTAACCCTTCAGCAAAAACAAGTATTACTTTCTCAAGTTCTTGATGCCTCTCTATAAATCTTTCTTTCCCTCACATCCCCCTGCTTGGTCTGCGAAGGGCAACCCTTGCCTTCTATCACAACCATCTGAACTTCCTTCTATTTTTGCTACATTTTTTTTCTGAAAAAATCCCAACTTTCGCTTAGCTGGATCAACTCCTTTCCGCCGTTTTTGTGCCCCCAAATTTTTTTTGGCATCCTCCCTTCCTTTCATCCGCACAGAAAAAAATCAAGCAATTCTGAAAGAAATGACTAAAAAATCTTCGATCTCGACCCCATCCTCTTCTCTTTCGTGCAGTCCTGCCACGCTTATAACCACTTCCCCAAGATGTAAAATCTTTTTGTTTCTGGAAAATTTCCTTCGCTCTCAAAACTGCTTTAGTCACAACTTCTAAACTGTTTTCCCCTAACATTGGGGAAAAATTACAGACCTGTTTCCAACCCCCTTTCACTCTAAAGTCCTTGAAGAGTAGCCCCTGAAAGCTCAACAACCCCTTCTCTCCAACAGTCTTCTTCCGCTTTCGTTCCCTACGACCCAACCCACAGCACAAAACCACCCAGTTCACACCTTAAAATGCTTCTCTTGCTTTGATAAAGGAAAATTCCCTATCACTCTACTCGACTTTCTAAAGTTTTTCGCACTATTGACCACTTATCCTTTTCCACTTCAAGAAACTTTTGGGTGTACTGGTACAGCCCCCCCTGGTTTGCCATCCCTATGCCGATTCCAGCAGTACGAAAACAAGATTCAGTATACCTGCCAACTGGAATTGGAGTCCCACGGGGATCATTTGGGCCCTGTTCTTTTCACTCTTTACACTGCTCCACTGTCACATAAAATTAACTGTCATGATCAACCATCATTTTATGTGATGACTAAATTTAACGTAAACCCCTCCTGAAAATCTCCCTTCCTTCTTGTGAATAGACCTAGCTTTTAAGAACCCAAAAAACTGGATGATAGAGAACAAGTTACAACTAACGCTGAAAAAACTGAAGCCATGCTTGGGGGACAAAAACAAACCCCTTTCCTTTCAACAGCTTAAAATAGAATGGGCAATGCACAGCCCCTCTATCCACTGCTTAAAGATCTAGGGTCTTTGACAACACACCCCTTATAAAAATTCACCCCCAGACCTGCCGTCCTGTTCTATCAATTAGGGTATTGGCAATTAAAAATACCTGCCCACAGACGAACATAAAAAATTTGGGGATATTCATTCTTTCCGTCGGGTATTGAAAAATCTTTTTTGGGGGTCGCGCATCATCTACCCCACCCCCTTAAAACAATTTCAAAACTCTGCAGCTCGACAGTCCTCAGAAAAAAAAAAAATCTAGCACATTAACCCTCTCTTTTGATCTTCCCTGGTCCCCTGGCCACAAAGAAAAAACAATTAAACATACTCTCTGTTACAAATTTCCCCACAAAGCAGCACCCCCTACCTTTTGAATGTCTCCACTTTTTACCCCCTTCTCTTTTCCCTTTCGCTCTGTGCAGTTTCCCTTGTGCTTCAAACCCCTAGATTCAACGTCCATGTTGGTCGTCGTCTTTTCTTTTTTGGCCATTTTTTTGGAATGGCCTACCTATCTGTTTCCCCAAAGGCCTTCCCTTGACTCTTTTAAATTGGCCCCAAAGACATATTTGTTTTCAAACCAAAAATGTCCTCCCTGTTTCATTTCATGATATCCCTGCTTTTAACACCCAAAAATTCCCTTTTTACCCTGCCAAAGTGTTAAAACCCTGTGGTGTGGTTTTGGTGTGTGTTTTGGGTGTGGGGGGGTGCATTTGGCTTTTTGAACTTTTACTTGCTATGGTTGTATTCTTGTAAGAATGATTTGAGTGCAAGCGTTTTTGATTTGTCTGGAAAGATACCGTCTATATAAATTCCATTTTTATGACTTTTAAAAAAAAATAATAGTATAATGATTTTTTTTCCACACACCACACACACACAAAAACCACAACACACACAAAACCAAAACACACCACCCACACAACCAAAACCCAAAACCACACCGCGGAGAAGAAAAAGGGAAAGGGCTGTTGGTGTGGCTTTGTGTTATCGGAAATTGGTGAGTTTGGAAGCGGGGACGCTAGAAAGTTTGTGAACGGGTTTGGGTTGGATTCCCACGAAAAGTCTCCGTGAGTAGTAAACATAAGGGAAATCAGAAGGTGTGAATTTAAATTAAAAAAATAATTTAGTAGACAAAAAGAAAGACAGGAAAGATCGAATTGTCAACAGTAATCACCATTTTTTTTCTCCTCTAGGCTAACCCTGTGCCAACACCCCTGTGCCCGTGCAAGTTGAGCTCCAACACGGATATTTGTTGTTGTTTTTTTGTTAAAGAACCTTGTGCAGTTAATTCCCCTGTCGAACTTTGGCACCGCACAAAAAGAGTGTTTATATATTTTGTCTTTTCCCCTTTTAAATTTTTTCTGTTTTAAGAACTTGAACGCATTGGGGAAGTATGTGTGAATGATAAACTGAAAGCAACTCCCCCGGGAAAATTTTCTGTGTACAAAAGGGTGATTTTGGAAAAAAATTTTTTTTAAAATGGCACCAGCTTTCTACAAAAAAAAGAAGCTAAGGCAACCTAATTCACCCCAAAGCGTTTTTCTTGTAGAAAAAGAACAAACAGTATGGAGAAATGTGTGCTACAGATTTTTGGGCTGTTGAAAGGAAAGGGGTCAGAATTTTGAAAAAAAATTTTTGTTGATTGAAATTCTTCTTTTCTAAAAGGTTCACTCATCGTAGTTCAAACCCGTCTTAGTAGACAGTAATAAGTTTTTACCGAAAAGACCCCAGAAGAATTACTTTTGACTTGTTTTCAAATAAAGGGACGGGGCACGTTACTTCCCAAAGGCAATGACTGGGGGCAGGGGGCAGAAAAAGAATGTGGCTGCTAAAGAGACCTGGTGTTGTTTTTTTGTCTGAGTAAAACCCTTGCAGCTTTAAATCTGCTTTCTAAAATCCTATTTGCTTAGAAGACATCTAGGCACCATCCAACTTTACACCCATTCGTGTGACTTTCCAGCACCATACTGCTGACACCCCCGTCCTCTCCTTGGCACACATGTGAAGCTGAAAACGAAATTTAAGCGGCGTCCCTGAAAAAAGATTCTTTGGTTTTACCGAAAAACACAGGGGCGTAGTTCCCAGAAAAAAGAGCTAACAATCCCCTCTAAACGCAGGGGGACCCTTTCTTGGCAAATTTTTCTTCCAACCCCCACCGTTGGTGTCTCCATAATCACGCAAAATCATGCCTAATAAACCGCAGAGAGCAAATGTGTTACACTCATTTGACAACTCCACTAATCAAAAAATCAAGTTCTTGAGGAAATCAGGGCCTTTTTTTACTGTGCATCAGTGGGTTTTGGGGAAAATAGGCTTTCCTTCATTTGACGCTGAAGTATCTGTTAAAAAATAAAATCAAGCACATTTAAATAAAAAAAAATAGGGAAAAAATTGAAATGGAAATGAAAAATCTTAACAAATTTTTCAAATTGAGTTTCATAAAAAAAATCACAAATAAAGAAAAACCCTTTATAAATAACTCAGATAGGGCCCCTGCAATCAAAAATAAAATTTTGATAAGCAAAAACCCCAGTTGAAAACAATATCTACCCGTGTGACATGTGGGATCCAAGGGAGGGTAGCCCCCTTTTAGGCTGCCATGCCCTGATCTTTCTTCATGTTCAGCAGAACTCAAGGTCGATTTTTACATACAAAAATGCAACGTGTTATAGTGGTGATTTTTAAAACGAAACACAAAAAACAGTTTTTGAAACACAAGTTACGATCAAATCCCTGGGAAGCCCATCATAACTTCTCTGTGTCAACACAAAAATCAATTTGATCCTTTAATGTCAGGGTCAAAAATCCCAATACATGAGATAGTGGATGCAAATGTGGGGGTAACGAACTCTTGTTAATAAAGCTTTAACCAAATTTTTCTTCCAGAAAAATTCCAAAAAGAAAACCCCCATTGAGATTCTTCAAAAAATAAAAATACCAACAATTTCCTTTTGTCCTAATAAGAGTTCACTATAAACAAATTTATGCAAGGGGGGGCTGGGAAACCGCAGAACCCTTTTTTTAAAATGTGTATTCCTGCATGACTCTCAGATATGACCCCAAAGGCACCTACTGCATGCATGGTAACTCATGTGCCTCAGTGATTTTTCACATTGGAATCAAAAAATGCCCGCAGGACGGTGCCCTAAAAAGGATCAGCTGTAGCTCTCTCCAAAATCTCTTTCCCCGCAGAAACATCAAGTCTTCACTCTTCCAGCCCGGGGGGCAGCATCCTCTGAACAAGCCCTTTACCCACAACAAACATTTTACAACGCTTGTGCCACAGCTGAGGTCAGCTTCATCACAACCCGGGCACTTTTCCCGACACAGAAAGGGGTTTCCCCAAGAAGGTGTGTTAAAAAAAATCCCTACACCCCAGCAAAGAGGGGGGGGCGAAGGGCAGTTCATTTCAAGCATTCCTTTCCTTGGCCCAAAACACCAAAATCAAATCTGAAGAAATTGGTCCTCCAGGGGATTTTCACACACCTCAGCGACCAGCAGAACCCCACTTCAATCAACCCACCTAAAAGGCAAGGCGAGGATGTCAGTAAACGGACCTCGCTCCCCTCTTTATGGCTATGGTGCTCCGGGGGCCTGGGTACCTTCCATCGCCCCCATGAGCACTACCCCCCGCTTTATTCCCGAGGGGGGGTCAGCAGCTCAGGGGACAAAATCTCAACCTGTGGTCATCCCCCTGTCACCGGTTCCCTTGGGAACCCCTGCTTGCTCCGAAGGGAACTTTCCATCTTCTTCCCCTACACGGTTTTGTAAAATGAAATGCAAAAGTTTTGAATCTTTTTATGTTCCCAATTTCCCCTTTTTCCAGGGCCCGCCCCTTTCCCTTTCCCCAGCCCCTGGGGCCTTGCTTTTTTCCCCCCTTCCCCACCCCCTTTTCTGTTCCCATTCCCCCCCAGCCTCCCCCAGACTGTAGCTGCCCAGTGCCTCCCCGCAGCCCGTGTCCTGACCCCCGTTGGTGTCCCCAAACCGAACAATACGCCTTAGCTCCTGAACATGGAAACGCAATTTTTCCTCAAAATAAATCTCATGAAGACCTGTCTCCCCATGGGTGTCACACTAAATCGGTTGCCCTCTGCATTGGACTATAGCAATTACACTTTTCAAAAGTGTTTTTTTTAATGCTTTATGTGCAAAAAACTTTTTCAAAGGGGTGACTGATGATTCGCGAACAAAATCAGGGGTTAAAACCATCTTTTTTTCTTGAACACAATGATGGGTTTTGGGTGTGAAAAGTCTGGATATGGTTGTGTTGTTGTGTTTGGGGGGTGGTGTGTGTGTGTGTGTTGTTTGTGTATTTGGTGTGTGTTTGTTTTTGTGTTGTGTGGGTTTTGTGTGGAGTGTGTGTGTTAAGTGTGAAGTATGTATAGTAGTGAGTGTGTGTATTGGGTGGAGTTTGTGTGTGTGTGTTGTGGAGTGTAAGGATGGTGAGGAGTGGGGGTGTTGATGTGTTTTTTTTGCTGTCTGTGGTGTGAGGGTGTGATGTATGTGTGTGTGTGTGTGTTGGGTGTGTGTGTTGTGTGTTTGTGACAAAGTGTGAGAGTGTGTGCACGTGTTGTGTGTTTTGTGGTGTGTTGAGTGTGGCGGGTATGCGTGCGTCGCGTTGGGGTGCGCACGGCGGCGTGCGCAGGGGGATCCGTGGGGCGTGCACTGTGCTGGTGAAAGCATTGGCATGTGGGATGTTTCATGAAATGATACTTGGGGCTTTGGGTTACGGCAGGAATTTTGGTTTTTATCCAGGGGTGCTTGCCAAGGTACTATCCCTTGTCAGCTAGTTTTGAGAAAACTGATTTGAAAATTTATCAATGAAACTGTAGTTATCAAGGCATGGTTTGATATTCCCAAAATAATTAGGCTTTTTTTTTTGCAAAATTTTGGGGAGGAAAATCTAGGGGGGGCGGGTGTTTATTTATAAAAAAAAATAATAGTTTTGTTGGGGCTAGGGAACCCCCTGGCAGTTTTTTTCCAAAACTTTCTTTTTTTTCCCCTTTTTCATGCGCGAAATAAAAAGTTAGTCAAAACACAGCCCGGGGGCTTGGTGTCCGTGTTTCATTGCCCGGCAGGCCACCCCCTCGAGTTCAGCCAAGCCCGTCCCCATAGCTGACGGCTAAGGGAAATAACCTGGTTGTTTCTGCTATCCCAAACTTAGACTGACTGGCGATGGAAAGGTTGGGGAAACAGACAGCAGACAACCAGAGTCGTTTATGTTGGGAAAATAGCCCCTAGTGGTGGGAAAAAGGGGTTAGGCACGCAGCTGCATTTCATCGGTACTTAAAACAAGTCTCAAAATTTTGCATAAACCCCTGTACTCCCTCTCTCTTTTATAGGAAACACTAACCAAAAAAACAAGAAAACTACATTCATATTTCTTTATCTTTTTTATGATTACTTCAAATAAAAATATCACACACACACACACACACACACACACCACACACACAAACCCCACACACACACACCACACGCCTGAGGCTTATTTTTATCCCCTTTAATAAAAGAATACACAAACAACCACAACACACACAACACACAACACGCAAAAAACATGCATGTGCGTACGCACTAATCTGCCAAAACCTTTTCTCTCACACGCCCACACGCACTCATGCCGTGCCGTACGCTCACACAACACACACACACACAACCACACACACACTTGCAGGCACTTTGAGGCAGATGTCATTTTCCTCACTCTCTCTCTCTCCCACACCAATGTAGGAGACAGTTTATAAAGACCATTGACTAAAAAGACATATACAAGTATTATTTACGCACTCACGTAGCACACTCGCGCGCAAAAACGCGCGCCGACGCAAAAAATGCATACACGCACCAGGCATCTAGCAGGGGACATAACACACACCTGACACAACTGCGTGCACACCAGTAACGCAACACGACCATGTGTTTGTGGACTATATAGGGTTACCTAATTATACGTTTCTGCTGGTACACGTGTGTGTTGTGTGTGTTGTTGTGTGTGTTGTGTTGTGCGCGCGCTTGGCCCGTGAGTAATTTTTATAAAATTAATAAAAATAATTAAAAAAAAAAAAATAAAAAAATAATAATAAAAAAATAAATTTAATAGGCTGAATCTTGTAAAGGTAAAAAAAATCAAAGCGTTTTCATTCAAAAACTTCCACGATGCAACCCCCCTAAATATCAGATAAACAAATTAAATGTAATAAAACACACTTAGGGGGGGGGGGGGGGGGGGTGAAAGTGAAGGAGCATTGGAAGTAGGAAAAGATAACAGGAAAGATCTAAAAAAGAGTTAAGTGCGTTTTGAGGCAAAATTTTAAAAAATCAAAAGAAAGGGTTTTTGGGGAAGTGGAAAGGGGAGGGGTTCCCTGTGGAGGGACCCGGAAAAAGACAAGAGCGACGGGCCAAAAGTGGTTTTTTAAATTGGGTGTTTTGAAAGCCCCTATCTACAAAGAACTAAGGGGCGGGAGGGTGTACAGGTAAGACAGTTAGGAGATAAGAAGGTGCAGATTTATGGAGACATTTAAACAAAGGTTTTTAATCTTATATTTATTTTTGTGAGACAGGCAGCCATGGGGGACGCAAAAGAGAGTGATGTGTTAGATTTTTTCTTTTTAAGGACCAGTCGAGCTGCAATTTTGTATGGTTTAAGGGAAGAAGGATGATGCCGGGAAACCAGCCCAAAAGGGGATTTACAGTAGTCCAGTTTTGAGAGAGATTTGGGATGTGACAATTTGGATGTTTTCTTCAGTAGACAATACTTGCGAATTGCACTTATGCCGTAATTGAAGTACAAGACTGGAGGTCTGGGGGATGAATTTTTTCATAGGAGTGTGTTGTCAAGAACCAACCTAGATATTTCACGAGTGGACAAGGAACCAAAGTATTGCTGAATTCTACTGGAGTTGTTTTTAAGGAAGAAAGTTTTTTTGGTCCCCATGGCTGGCTTCGTTTTATCGGCTTTGTGAAATTTTTTTGAGTCATCCCGTTTTTTTAAAGTCTAAAGGCAGTGGGCCATATTTTTAAAGGGAAGGGAGATTTTCAAGGGTATTGCTACAACGAAGGTGAGTGTATCAGCATAGAAAGTGACAATATGATGGGGATTTATTATGGTGAGAGTGGAAACAGTGTAAAAAAGTGAAGATAAGGGCCCCAAACTGATCCCCTTTGGGACCACATTCCCGTTTTACGGGTTTTTTTGAATTTTTCTGACAATAACTTTTGGATCGGTTTGTGAGGTATGAACTAAACCGGTTTATGGGGAGTGCCATTTAAAAACCAACATGTTCTGGGGGCAGAAAAAAAAATTGAGTGATCTATAGCCCTCAAAGGCAGAAGATAGGGGCGAGAAAAGGGAGGGGAAGGGGGTATTTTTCCCCGCATCAGCAGCAAGTAAAAGTGTATCTAAAGTTGTGAATAGGGTGATTTCGGTGCTGTGGGTTGGCGCAATAGGCAGATTTAAAAGGGGGGGGGAGATTTTGGAATGAAAGGGGGGGTTGTTAGTTGTTTTAGAAAACTTTTTCAAGTGTTTGGAGATGAAAGGTAAGTTTGAGACAGGTCTGTAATTCTTTTTTAAAATGTTGGGCAAGGGTTTTGCTTTTTAGAGAGATGTGACTATTGCGGTTTGAGAGCTGTTGGAAAAATTCCTGAAGAAAGGATGATTTATATTTCGGTGACAGAGGGACAAGTTGTGGAAGGGATTGTAAAGACGGAGAGATGGGGTCAAAACGCATGATCTAATTGTCATTTCTTTTTTAATTGTTTTGATTTCGTTTTCACTTGTGGGGTGAAAAAAAAAGAGGGGTGCCAGGAACTTTAATCAGGAGGGCAGGTGGAAAATTTAGCTGATCCAGTCCCGGGGCGAATGTTTGGGGCTTTACGAAAAGTAGGAAGAAAAAGATGGGGAAGTTCAGACAGGCTGTGGGTCGTAGGAAGAGGGGTTGTTTTTTTCGATCCAAGAAAATTTTTAGGTGGCGTGAACAGAGATTTTAGGTTTTTTGCAGAGAACTTGGAAGAGTAAAAAACTTGTCTTTGCTGAATGGATTAAAAAAAATTTTACTTTGTTTGTTTGTTTTCGAGAAGCTGTTTTTTGTTTTAGTTTTTGATTTCCGCCCATTGCCGTTTTGGGGGCCAACGTTTTTTTGTTTTTTGCCATCAAAAGCGTTGGTTTACCATCGCACGGGGCCCTTTCAGCGAGATTTCAGTTGGAGATGCATGCTGTCAAGCCCCAATTTAAAGGGGAATTTTTATAATTCAAATTATTATTTAAAAGTTTGGAAAGGCTTTTTATTGCTTTAAAAGAATTTGAATTTTACCTAAAATTGGGGGGGTAATACTTCTTTTTTCTTCTTTATTTAAAGTGTGGAAAATTAAAAGAAGAGACGGGATAACAAAGGGGAAAAATATATTTATATTTAAAATATATATTATATATATTTATATATAAATATTTTTTATTTATATATATAATGTATGTATTATAAAAAAAATAAAATAAATAATAAAAAAAATAAAAAATAAAAGAAAAAATAAGCGAACACAGTTGGGGTTTTTATTTTCTTTTACTATTTTACCTCAACTGTGTGCTTGAAGGAAGTGGTGCCAGCAGAATTGTGGGGTTTTTTAAAATCAATTTACTTCATTTCTTCTTCTATTATCTTTAATCCTTTTCCCCCCCCTCCCTCTCTCTCTCTTCTTTCTCTCTCTCTCGTCTCTCTCTGTCCTCTCTCCTATATATATATCTACTATTTTATAATATATATATTTTATATATTATAATATTATATATTATATATATATAATTTTTTTTAAAATATATTATCACAAAAGGATGTCCAAACCTATAAAGGGTTTTTCTCCAGAGGCTTATTTCCCTCAAAATGTCTTTCTAGTTCACCCCCTGTCTAATTTTTTGAAGAAAAACCCAATAAAAACGTACTGTACACGTCCCACTGTTTTTAGTGTTCCCCTAGAAATATTCACTGGGGATTGTCTTCATCTAAACTGTCTGTAAAAACTTGTCACTGGGCGATTTCACTGACTCAGGGTCTAATCCCGCTAAATAAAATTATTTCAGTGTTCCCTGTGGAGGATTCCTGTAGCAATTTTGCTGGACTCGTCGCCTAATTACAAAGAAACCAAATTGTAATTATGGGGAAAATGATTTGATTTCTGTTAATTTCTTGAATCTGAGTAAAAAAAGCCCCTCTATGATAAAAAAGCCAAGCGCTCTCAGTTTTCAA
>CM054154.1:5567190-5581201 GCA_028751875.1 Rapana venosa
ATACAGTTTCATGAAGTAGTTCAAATACAGTTTCATGAAGTAGTTAAGATACAGTTTCATGACATACTTCAGATAAAGTTTGATGACGTAGTTCAGATACAGTTTCATGACGCAGTTTCATGACATAGTTCAGATACAGTTTCATGAAGTAGTTCAGATTCAGTTTCATGACATAGTTCAGATACAGTTTCATGAAGTAGTTCAGAGTCAGCTTTAGGTGGCAGGTCCTCAAAACGGGTCTCCCGCTTCCGAGTATAAGCTATACACTGGTGTTGTCCAAACAGCCCCCAAACAAATTGTAAGTCCCTGGTGGAGAATTGGGTCTAGACACTTCAAGTAAGAAGGCCTTGCTGATCCATAGGCCTGACAACCATAATCTGACTTGGAGCACATCCGTGCCCTACAAACATGCATCAGTGTCCTACAAACATGCACCAGTGTCCTACAAACATGCAGCAGTGTCCTACAAACATGCAGCAGTGTCCTACAAACATGCAGCAGTGTCCCACAAACATGCAGCAGTATCCTACAAACATGACACAGTGTCCTACAAACATGCATCAGTGTCCTTCAAACATGCATCAGTGTCCTACAAACATGCAGCAGTGCCCTACAAACATGCATCCGTGTCCTACAAACATGACACAGTGTCCTACAAACATGACACAGTGTCCTACAAACATGCATCAGTGTCCTTCAAACATGCATCAGTGTCCTACAAACATGACACAGTGTCCTACAAACATGCATCAGTGTCCAACAAACATGCATCAGTGTCCTACAAACATGACACAGTGTCCTTCAAACATGCATCAGTGTCCTACAAACATGCAGCAGTGTTCTACAAACATGCATCAGTGCCCTACAAACAGTGACCTACAAACATGCAGCAGTGTTCTACAAACATCGAGCAATGCCCTACAAACATGCACAAGTATTCTACAAACATGCACCAGTGCCCTACAAACATACACCAGTGTTCTACAAACAGTGCCCTACAAACATGCACCGGTGCCCTACAAACATGCACCGGTGCCCTACAAACATGCACCGGTGCCCTACAAACATGCACCAGTGCCCTACAAACATGCACCGGTGCCCTACAAACATGCACCGGTGTCCTACAAACATGCACCAGTGTCCTCCAAACATGCACCATTGTCCTCCGAACATGCAGCAGTGTCCTCCAAACATACACCAGTGTCCCCCAAACATGCACCAGTGTCCTGCAAACATGCACCAGTGTCCTACAAACATGCACCAGTGTCTTACAAACATGCGGCGGTGTCTTACAAACATGCACCAGTGTCCTACAAACATGTACCAGTGTCCTACAAACATGCACCAGTGTCCTACAAACATGCATCAGTGTCTTACAAACATGCAGCAGTGGCCTACAAACATGCAGCAGTGTCTTACAAACATGCACCGGTGCCCTACAAATATGCACCAGTGTCCTACAAACATGCACCAGTGTTCTACAAACATGCACCAGTGTCCTACAAACATGCACCAGTGTTCTACAAACATGCACCAGTGTCCTACAAACATGCACCATTGCCCTACAAACATGCACCAGTGTCCTACAAACATGCAGCAGTGTCCTACAAACATGCAGCAGTGTCCCACAAACATGCAGCAGTGTCCTACGATCCACTCCCCAGTCAGTGTGGGTGATCACCCACAGAAGGTTCAGGGCCTCCTGACAGGACGTTGTCATGGGTTGGATTTAACTTTTGAAGTTCAGCCTCTGATCGAAAGAAACAACTTCTAAGAATTTGGCCACAGTCGCCGCTGGGATGGTGGATTTTCCCAAGCAAATGGCCAGGTGGAAAGTGCTCTCTGAACTTGCTAGCGAAGTGGATGCGCTTCGCCTTCATGGCAGAAAACTTGAATCCGTTATCCTCCGCCCATTCCTGCACCTTGTCAACACAAAGTTGTTACTGTCTATGAACTCCTACAAAAGTACTGCCAGTGGCGCAGAGAGCGAAATCATCCACAAAAAGAGAGCATTCCACACCCTGGTGGACCGACTTGACGATGCTGTTTATTTTTACGCTGAAGAGAGAGGGAGACAAGATAATTCCCTGCGGGACCCCCGTCTCCTGCTCAAAGATGTCAGAAAGCATAGAACCAACCCGCACCTGAAACCGCCTCTTCTCCAGAAACTTGTCCAGGAACAATGGCAGACGACCATGAAACCCCCAACCCCACAGACCCAACAAGTTGCCGTACCGCCAAGCTGTATGGTAATCCTTTTCTAAATAAAACTGAAAGATGGCAACAACAAGCTGCTTATTAATAAACTTGTTACAAACTGTTATCTCCAGGCTGGCCAGATGGTCCACAGTGCAACAACTCTTGCACAAGCCACATTGTTCCTTTGCCAGAAGGTCCTTTGTTTCCAGAGGCCACACCAGACAGTAGTTGACCATCTTTTCCAGCAACCTACAGACGCAGCTGGTCAGCGATATGGGTCTGTAGTTGCTGGGGTCTTTGAAATCCTTACCAGGTATTTTGACGGGAATGACACACGCCATCTGCCATGACGGAGGGAAGAGCCAGTGATCCCGATGTGACTACAGACTTTCAGGAGGGTTCGCGGGGAAGTCCAGCAGGCGTTTTAGCAAGCCGTAAGGAATTTGCTGATAATGCACCCCACTACTTCCTTTCTGACAATAAATGCCACTCCATGTTGGTGATGTTTCTCTTGACCACTGTACCAGATCTTGTTGCCTTCTTCAGTCATTGTCTCACCAAATCCTGTCCATCTCACTTCTCCTAGTCCAATAATTTCCCATTCATAGCGGCTAAGCTCATACTCTAGTTCTTTGATTTTTCCGCACTGATAGAGTGTACGGACGTTCCATGTACCAATGGTGATCTGCTCTCTAGGGAGCTTAAGTAATGTTTTAACTCCAGTAGCTGACTTGTCACTTCCACCCTGGTGTTGATCAATGGATAGCGCGGTCATTGGTAACCCGGGCCTCGACCGATCCGGTATCATATTGGCTCTGCATTTGTCTTTCATGTCTTGTCTGTGGGCTTAGGGTATTCCTTGGTGGCGCCAATCTCCTCTCCAAGTCTCCATATGTTTTGGGTTTTTTTTCTATTGGGGTTTCCTCCCCCACATGCGACAGGTTGTACTGGGTTACATGAATACCAGTAGCAGTAACAGAGAACTCTGACTGACCTGACAATCGGCTTCCAGCAGGATTATCAGCATTCGGGTGTCGGCCAAGCCCAAGAACATGACTGTTCACTGGTCCCGTAACCCGCCAGGGTCGTGGGGGCGCTGCATGGTGGACGAACGGTGGACCAGCTGGCTCCACTTAGCGCGGTCGTGGGCAAGTGCCTGGGTGACACTGAAGTCCTCCCCTGTCCAATCACGGATGTCGTCGGCCCACTTTCTCCTCTGTCTGCCCCGTCTTCTCTTCCCCTGGGCTGTTCCTTGCAGGATGGTCTTTGCAAGTCCTACTGAGCGTGTTACGTGCCCATACCATCTGAGTTTCCTCTTTTTCGCCGTGGTCAGTAGGTCTTCATAATCCCGCACCTGTTGAGTGATCATTCTGCGGACTTCATTGTTGGTGACATGGTCCTTGTATGAGATGCCAAGGAGCCTTCTGAGGCATCTCATTTCTACTGCTTGGATCCTCCTTTGTAGGTCTGCGTTTAGTGTCCATGCCTCACATGCGTAAAGCATGATTGAGGTGACTAGCGCGTTTAGTAACTTTACCTTCGTTCCGAGAGGGATGTTTCTGTCTCTCCATATGGTCTTCAGTCTTGCCATTGCTGCTGCTGTTTGTGCTGCTCTTGCTAGGATTTCGGTCTTCGATCCCTCCTCACTTATGATGGCTCCAAGGTACTTGAAATGGTCAACTGTCTCCAGTTCTTTTCCGCTGAGAGTGATCTTGGTGGTGATTGGCTGGGCACTGTTTGTCATGAGCTTGGTTTTCTCGGCACTGATTTCCATGCCGTATCGGGAGGATATTTCGTCCAGTTTCTTCACTAGGTTGGCCAGTTCCTCTTCATTTCCTGCCAGACCGTCAATATCATCGGCATACCTGAGGTTGGTGATTGTTCGCCCTCCAATGCTGACTGTGCCTGTGTGGTCTTCCAAGGCGTCAGTCATGATGCGTTCGAGGAAAATGTTAAATAGTGTCGGCGAAAGCAGACATCCCTGTCGGACCCCAGCTGAGGTACGGAACCATTCCCCTACCGTGCCCTGTACGAGTACTGCACTGGTGGCCTTTGAGTAGAGTAGAACATCACCATCATACAAATCTATGCACCATCATCTGACCATGCAGATGAAGAAGTAGAAACATTTTACGAAGATCTTGAAGACACCATTATGAAGATACCCAAGAAAGACATCATCATCATTCAAAGGGATTTTAGCGCCAAAGTAGGTCCTCACTCTTACAACCAGTGGGCCGGAACTGTTGGTCAGTTTGGAACTGGAGAGACCAACGACAGGGGACTACGTCTGCTGGAGTTTGCCTGCACCCACAGACTTACCATTGTCAATACCCTCTATCCCCACAAGCAGTCAAGGAGGACAACCTGGCATGCGCCAAATGGCAAGATCCATAACCAAATAGATTTTATCTTAACACAACGGCGCTTCAAATCCAGCATCAACAGAGCCAGAACAACAACCTACCCTGGACCTGACATAGGCAGCGACCACGACCTTGTGCTGCTGGTATATAAAATGAAACTGAAGAAAAACAAGCCGCCTGCAACCCATGCATCAAATTTGACGTGGACAAACTCAAAGATCCAGATGTCGAGGAGATCTTCCAAGCTAAGCTTGGCGGACGTTTTGCGGCATTAACCCTCCTGGACAATGACATCAATGACCTCACCAACAACTTGAATGAGGCAGTCCGAGAAACAGCAGAGGAGGTACTCGGTCGTCAGAGGAATAAACACCAGCCATGGACTACCAATGACATCTTGGACCTCTGCGATACAAGAAGAGCACTGAAACCAACCAGGTCTTCCAACCCTAAAGAATACCGGGAGGCCAACAATCTTGTGAAGAAGTCAATGTTAAAGGCCAGAGAGAAGTGGATCAGTGATCAATGTGATGAGATCGAAAAAAGCATGAAAGTGGGCAACAATAAAAAGGCATACGACACCCCGAAGAAACTCACAAAACCACTTCAAACCAAATCATCAGTCATTGAAGACAGCTCCGGAAACCTCCTCACAGAAAGCTCAGCTGCATTGAACAGGTGGTCTGAGTATTGTCAAGAACTATACAACTACCCAATCCAACCTGACAAGAGCATAATAGAAGAGAAAGCAGCAACATCAAGAGCACCCTCGCCATTACCTATACTGCGGGAAGAAGTGGAAGAAGCCATCCGAAGTTTACCAGTAGGAAAGTCCCCAGGAGCAGACAACATACCAGCAGAGCTGCTCAAGCATGGTGGCGAAACAGTCATCACACATGTTACAGCTATCTGTCAGAAGATTTGGGAGACAAAACAGTGGCCAACAGAATGGACACAATCACTCATTATACCCCTGCCCAAGAAGGGGAATTTACGCCAATGCCAAAACTATAGAACAATCAGCCTCATCAACCACGCCAGCAAGATCATGCTCAAAGTTATTTTGAATCGACTCAAGGAGGAGGCAGAAAAACACCTTGCAGAGGAACAAGCTGGGTTCAGGGCAGGCAGGAGCACAATCGAACAGATTTTTAACTGCCACATCCTGATGGAAAAACATCTTCAACATCAGAGAGACCTGTTCCACAACTTCATCGACTTCAAGAAGGCTTTCGACAGAGTATGGCAAGAAGGCCTGTGGCAGGTCCTCAGAATGTTTGGCATTGAAGAAGGACTAGTGCAAACCATTCAAGCACTATACAACACCGCAAGCAGTGCAGTCCTTCTGAACAATCAGGTCGGAAGCTACTTCAAAACCACAGTTGGGGTCCGACAAGGATGCCTGTTATCTCCATTCCTGTTTAATCTGTTCTTGGAAAACATTATGAGAGAGACCCTCCATGACTTCCACTCTACCATCTCCAAAGGCGGCAGACCCCTCAACAACTTGCGGTTTGCCGATGACATTGACCTCATGGGCGGAAGTAACACAGAGCTGCAAGATCTTACGACCAGACTTGAGAACAGAGCTGGAGCATATGGGATGGAGGTGAGCTCGGAGAAAAGTAAAGTACTTGTGAAGAGCACGAGCAATGCCACTGCTAAAATTTACATGAACGGCCAGCGACTGGAGGAGGTAGACAGCTTTTAAATACCTTGGCGCTACACTCACAAAGTAGGGGCGATCGACGACAGAAATCAAAGTCAGACTAGCCATGGCAACATCTTCCATGACAAAACTCACCACCATATGGAAAAGTAAAGAGATCACTTTCCCAATCAAACTAAAGTTCTACAAAGCCCTAATTCAGACTACCCTGCTGTACGGAAGTGAAACCTGGACATTGACTGCTGAAACAGCAAAGCGAATCCAGTCATTTGAAACAAAATGCCATAGAAAACTGCTGGGCATATCCTGGAGAGAACGAAAGACCAATGAATTTGTCAAGAGTCAAATAACACGGCTGGCAGGTCCACAGGAACCCCTTCTCACCATCGTCAAGAAGAAAAAGCTGACATGGTTCGGCCACGTCACCCGCCACAACACTCTGCCAAAAACAGTACTGCAGGGAACACTGGAAGGTGGCAGAAGGAGGGGAAGACAGAACAAGTCATGGATGGACAACATCAGAGAATGGACCAGGATGAATGACTCGGCACTACTGCGCAGAGCCGAGGACCGAGATGGATGGAGGAGGCTTACCACGGCATCGTCTTTCGTGTCTCCTCCACGACCGCCAAGGTCATGGGACTGATGATGATGATGAATGAATTTGGCCAGGACCTACCGAGGTCTCGCCACATGACTGGAAGGCACTTTTTAACTCAGGAAAGGTGAATGGCAGATTATAACACTCTTCGTTCTGGGAAGCAAAATTTAAAGGAGCATTTTCTTTCAACACTTTTGTTCTTAAAAACGTTGGCGCTCTGCCAGTGGAAGAGGAATTCCCTTTCAGGGTGGTGGCCAGCAGGTTAGCCAGGGCCTCTCTATCTGAAACCAGGCTATCTTCCAACATCAGATGATGAATAGATGTGCAGGCAGTTTCCCCTTTACCCCTGCAATTAACCTCCACACCTTTCCACCAGATGTTCTGCTGTTGAGCGTGGAACAGGAATATTTCCACGCCTCATGCCTGCTGGTCTTAAAAGCGTGGCGTGACTTGGCCCACAGTTTTTTGTTGGGCTAGCACTGCTGCAGGAGATCATTGCTGTCGAACCAGGCACTGTGCTTTTCTTCCTATGCCTTCAGACAGCCCAGCATTCCTCGTCAAACCAAGGCACCCTGGGCATTCCCGCCAACCGCCAGTCCTAGGCCCAAACTTCTCTGCAGACTTTAAAACAGATGCCATCAGTGCTGCATCATCTGCTGACAAGATTTCTTCTTCATCCATTCCGCTAAGGATGTCTGACCTGAACTGATCCCAGTTTGCCCTCCTGACATCGAGCCACTCCATACGGGATTCTTCCACCACCGTGTTCTGAGCCAAGATGACCAGAAAATGGTCGCTGCCATGCAGATCATCATGCACTTCCCAATGAAAGTCCAGAACCAATGAGGAATTGCAGAATCACAGATCCAGACACGACAGCGTACCATTTCACAAATGGAGGTAAGTGGGAGACTGGACCAAGAACGCAAACAATAGAGAAGGAAATAATAGAAAGAAAAGAACCAAGGCAGAGCGCGGAGAGAGGGACAGAAAAGGAGAAATTTCTAGCACAAAACTTCCAGAGGGTGGGATACTATTTATATTAAAAGGCCCCGTTATTCCCCATAGGAGGAATTGTGACAAAGCCCACTGGAGCTGTTGGTCACAATTCTTCAGTACCTGACAATTTGCATTGATAAAACTGCTTAGTATTTTTTTTAATGTGCCAATTGCATTGGCAAAGTAGAACAGTTGTTCCATGAACAAGTATATTAAAAACACACATGGGCAAAAGGAACTAAAGAAGGAACACCCTGTGCCCGCCCCAGTGTTCACAGTAATTGTCACAACCTGGTGCTAGAACAAAGCCATACACAATGTTACAAGCGGAAGAGAGGATTGAAAAGGAAAGGAACATGGCAGAAACAACGAGAGCCATAGACATGGGGAAATGCTCTTCATACTGCAAGACCTCCCCCCATCTTCAAGGGGGAAGGCAAATAAAGATGAAAAGCTTATCTTCTGAATCACAAAATGAACAGTATGTTGACTTGCAAAGTCAGCAAAACGTTGCCTACATTCAATGTCACCATGTACCACCTTGCAGTTGTTAATAATAATAATGATAATGATAATAATGATAATAATAATAATAGTAGTAGTAGTAGTAGTAGTAGTAGTAGTAGTAGTAGTAGTAGTAGTAGTAGTAGTAGTAGTAGTAGTAGTAATAAGATATGGAATTTATATAGCGCTGAAACTTGTAAAAGAAACAAATCGAAGTGCTTGCACTCAGTCATTTACACGCATGCAACTTTCCTCAAATAACATAAGATATTTCAAGTTTATTCACACACACACACACACACACACACACACCACACACACACACACACACACACACACACACACCACCAAACACACACACACACACACCACACACAGGTGGTGATGGAGGAGGTGAAGGATGCTGTTGAAAAGTAGGAACAGGGGAGTCTAGGTAGGAAATAAGTACGTTTTGAGGCTGGATTTGAAGGTATCAAGTGAAGGCTTTTGGCGAAGTGAAAGAGGAAGCTCATTCCAGGTGGATGGACAAGAAAACAGAGCAAGAGCAACGGCCAACAGTGGTTTATTTGAATCTGGGTGTTCAAAAACACAAAGTATTTGCAGCTGAGCGAAGGGAACGGAATGGAGTATACAGGTTAAGAAGCTATAGAGATAAGAGGGTGCAGATTTGTGAAGACATTTGAAACAGAGGTATATGATCTTATACTTAAGTCTCTGTGAGACAGGCAGCCAGTGAAGAGATCGCAGAAGAGGAGTGATGTGTTCAGAATTTTTCTTTTTAGAACCATCGAGCTGCAGAGTTCTGATGCGTTGAAGAGAGTAGATGGATAAAGCTGGTAGGCCAACGAAAGACAATTCAATAGTCTAAACGTGAAAGAATGAGAGATGTGACAACCTTGAAAGTTGTGTCAGTGGACAGATACTTGCGAATTGCGCTTTTTACACCGTAATTGTTAGTAGCAAGATATGGCTGATGAATTTTTTCATAGAGAGTGTTTTTCCCAAGAATACCCTAAAACTTCACAGAGTTGGCCAAAGAACTGCGTTATTGCCGAATTCTATAAGTTTTTGGCGATGGAGGAAAGTTTATGTTCGGTCCCTATGAGCATGGCTTCGGTTTTATCAGCATTAAGTTGTAACTTGTTCTGAGTCATCCAGTTTTAAATGTCTTGAAGGCAGTTGGACATATTTGTCAGGAGGGAAGGCACGTTTTCAACAGTATCACTGCATTGAAGCTGAGTATCATCGGCATAGAAATGGGGTTTGTTATATTTGAGAGTGGAGCAGTATAGAGATTGAAGAGAACAGGGCCCAGAACTGATCCCTGTGGGACTCCACATTCCAGTTTGACAGGTTCTGATTGAATTTTGTTTACAATAACTTTCTGGAATCGGTCTGTGAGGTATGAACTAAACCAGGTGAGGGATGTGCCATTAATACTAAACGTATTTTGGAGGCGAGGGAAAGAAGAATTGAGTGATCTATAGTGTTGAAGGCTGCAGATAAGTGTGAAAGTGGGAGAGAGATTTTTCCTGCATCAGAAAGCGAAGCAGAAGTGTTGTCCAAAGGTGTGGATATCGAGTGGTATTCAATGCTTGTGGTTGGGGTAATAGGCAGGACTGAAAGGGGGAGGGAGATCTTGGAATGAGGTGACTGTTGAGCTATTCTAGAGATCGGACTTTTTGGTGTAAGTACTTTAGAGACAAAGGGTAAGTATGTGTACAGGCCTATCAATTCTTCTGCAATGTTTGGACGATGGGTTCGTGCGCTTTTTCAGTAGATGAATAGCTGACTATTGCTGTTTTAAGTGCTGAATGGAAAATTTGTCCTGACACAAGAGATGTGAATTTAATATTTTAGTGATATTAGGACATGTGGTGGAAGCATTGGGAGGAAAACAGGAGAGGTATGGCATGATCGAGTCGCCATGATTTTATAGTCATATTTCGCTTCAGAATTGTCATGACTCTTCTTTTTCACTTGTGGGATGAGAAGGAATAGAGGGGAGTGACCAGTAAACTGGGGTATCAGGAGGTGCAGGCTGGAGATGTAGTCTGATCCAGTCTGGAGCGGGATGTTGCGGACTTTGTCTGATAAAGAGGCAGAAGGGATAAGATGGATGGATGTTCAGACTAGGGCTGTGGGTGGTAGGCAAAGGAGGTTGATTTTGCAGATCCAAAGGAGATTTGAGGTTGTATCTATGGAAAAAAAGACATTTTATGTGATGTAGCTGCAGAGGATTTGGGGTAAAGAGTAGTTGTCTGTCTTGGCTGCATGGTTAAGTGTTTGACTATTGTTTACTTGTTTTGGGAAAATGCTGGTTTATTGATTTCGAGTTTTGACTTCCGACACTGCCGTTTAGTTGCTGGCGTTTGTGCTTCGCTATCAATAAATCGTGATGAGGAGTACCTGGCGCACAGGGTTGCTGTCAGGCAGGAGATGGTCTGTAGGAGGTCGTTAATGCTCGTCAAGCAATTGGCGGGACAGTTGTTATCGTGTTCAGCAGGTCAGTGTGTTTCAGGGTTATGTGAAAAGCGTTCTGTAGCTTGTGAGATTGAGAGAGTATGAATGTTAAGGCTTAAAGATTGCAACAAGTAACACGCATTCTTTCTTTCTGACAGGTTTTGTGAATTTGTTGAGGTGGTATAATAATGGCGGAATGGAAAGTATCAGAATGCAGTTCGTCGGTGACAGAAACAGCATGTGATAAAGATTATTGTTCAGCATAAAGTGGATCTAGGCAGTCCTAAAATTGTCACCAGAATCTGTGCCGTGCTTTTGTTTACCAAGTAGAGAGAGGAATGGATTGGACAGAGAATAGAGTAAGACGTTTGACGTTCTGAGGAGACGATGATTATATCGAATGAAAAGTTAGAAGTACCACCTGAATTATTAGTTTACTGGGAGAGATGCTGTAATGGTCGAGGAGTGACTGGAAAATCTTGATGAGAAAGATGAAGATGTCAAGGTTGTTCTTACGGCTAGGAGGTGGGCTGTTATGGCAGATAACAGTGAATAGTATGGCGGTCAGTAGGTTGAGTTTGTATTTCGCAACTTCTCGAAAAGATTCGTGTGTGATTGGATAGGTTGTGACGGAAGAAAAAGCTGTCTTGTAGATGATGGGCATCCACCTCCTCCGAGACGAGTTCGGAGAAAGAAATAGTTTCTTTTATCCCGTGGAGGAAGTCTGCTGTTTTAGTTTTGGCTCTGGTCATGTGGTTTAAGACCAAGATTCAGTTGCAGGAAGTTAAGTCAATGTTATTTCGCAGAGATAAAATCGAAATTTAATCGGCTTTTCTACTTTGGAAGACAGAGATGCACATTGAACAAAAAACAAACTGAAGAGATCTGAAGGCAGGTGGAGAGGATGGATTGAAAGTGGTGAGTTTGGACAATAATCAGGAAGAGGACGAAGGGCCGATGGTGGAGATGTGGCTAGTGGAGAACAGACAAAAGTATTGGATGGTGAATCGGGTGAGTAGCGGACTAGCGAAAGAAACCTTGTGCCTAATCAGGGGGCCTTCCGTTTTAACACACATCATGAGCACATCATTCATCCAGAACAAAAACCATACCGCTAGAGCGACAAACAACAAGAAGAAATTGAAAGTGAGAAAAATTACGGCAACTGTGTCTTATTGTGTGTTTAGTTTGGTTTTCTTTCTTACTTATGTGAAGGGCAGCGTGGGGATAGAAGTGTTGTCATCATGGGTAACATGATAGTTGGGACGTTAGAGGTGGAGGGCCGGTCCGACGCCGGGCAGGAGAGGGAAGCCTGCCACTGGCCATGACACATCCTGCCGTGTTCTCAGTCTGATTTGCAGCGATGGATGCCTAAGGTTTCCTACTACTGTTGACATTACTCTCCGGAGCAAGTGTGTAATGTTTTTGACAAAACCTCACGGTTTTGATGAATGGAGTTCACAATGCACAATATTGTTTTTATTGCTCAGCAACATGTTACTAGCCTCAATGTTCTGCCATTCTTGACAGATACTGGAGGATTGAATGATCGGGAACAGGCACGTGAACCACGGCAAAACGATCACCAGGCTCAGCAGAAGATGATCTCAGAAATGTTTAAGTAGGTCACAGATGACTCAGCACATGAAAGATAATACAACCATCAAGACCAACTGAATATTTTGTTTCTATAATCAACTTAGAAGATGACAAATTTGAATTGAAATATTGTGAAGCAGTTAGAGACAATTTCAAAGCAAAAATAGTAATGACCGTAGAATTCGGAGAGAAAACACAAAATGAAGACATTAAAGATTTCTAGAGAGAAGGAACCAAGGTTCGATAGAAAAGAAACTATCACTACAAGCAACCAACATTGTCTCACGTGATTTCATTCCTATAACAGTCTAGAACTGAAACAGCCTTCTTTCAAACTTACGGATTACGCAGGATCAAAAGACCGAGGAGGAACACAACGTGCGGCAGACGATTCGATCGCCTGATAGCGTGCTTCCTTCTACTTCCGTACTGCCCCGTCTACCGCATTGACGTCTCTGCCTCAACGACCACAACCAAGCCGCATGCTACTCTTCACATTCTTGGTCCTCCCAGATGTCTCCCATGCCATCTGCTGTGACTCTAATAATTTGTGTTCTAACAGTAATGTGTATCATAGTGTGCAGCAGACTATAAATCCCTCTATCAAACCAGTCCTTTCACCATCTTCCATACCTGACTCGCCATCTCTACTCTGGTCTGCTCTTCCACTGCACACATCTCAACCATCATCCCTGTCCTCTTTCTCTGATAGTCACCCTCAATCACCACAGTCATCTTCAACCTCTATGCCTCCCTCAAACCTTCTTCACATATGTTTTCTAAATGCGCAGTCTGTTTGCCCAGATGGTAAAGCCGACCTTCTTTCTGATTTTCTATATGAGCAGAAAATCGATCTAATCTTTCTCACAAAAACCTGGCTTAACCCACAAGGTCATGAACCTAAGATTAAACAACTGACACCACCTGGCTATACAACTCTTTCGTTCCCCTGACCTTCCCGTGGAGGTGGCATTGCCATAGTTTACAAAGACACACTGCATCCAGCTCTTTCTTTCTGCCACTCTTTACCTATCTCACCTGAATCTTTTGAAGTCTGTGAACTCAACCTCACCTTACCCGGTCATTCTATTACTATATGCTGCCTTTACCGCCCACCTCCCAGCCGTAAGAACAAACTGACATCTTCAGTTTTCCATCAAGAATTTCAATCTCTCCTCGATCACTACAGCCTCTCTCCCAAGAAGCTTGTCATTCTTGGTGACTTTAATTTTCACTTCGACAACCAATCTTTTCCTGATGTCAAGCGTCTTTCTCTTTCTTTGTCAAATCACTCTCTTTCCCAGCTGGTGAATGAAGCAACACACAGATCAGGTCATATCTTAGACTGGCTCATCACTGATGGCTCACAAGATCTTGTCACCTCTATCTCCGTCACTGACTAACTGCTTTCTGATCGTTCTGCCATTCTTTTCTTCCTTAACATTGCAAAACCTATCAAAAAGAAAAGTGCATCACCCGTCCCTAACCTCAAGGCTATTGACATTCAAACTTTCTCATCCTAAGCTGCTGAACGCCTATCACAAACCCCTGAAGACACTGACACTTCTGAACAATATAAACGCTTTTTTCACCCAATTCTTGATGAGCATG
>CM054154.1:5581701-5599201 GCA_028751875.1 Rapana venosa
TGCTATAATTCTATCAGACGAGATGCCAAAACCAAATTAGAAACAGGGTTAATAACTTATATACATCAGTCAAGTAATTATAAGCAGATAACATTATTTGATAACTATGGCATTGAATGTATATTGTTATATATATAGTGTGGATCGGTGGTCTAGAGGTAACGCGCCTGTCTAGAAAGCGAAAAGTCCGGGTCTGAAGTGTGCGGCGGTTCGTACCCCGTTTGGACCGGAAACTTTTCCCCCATCCATTAGACCATGAGTGGTGGTCTGGGCGCTAGTCTTTCGGATGAGACGATAAACCGAGGTCCCGTGTGTTACACAAAATTTTCAGCGCACGTAAAAGAACCCACGGCAACAAGAGAGTTGTCCCTGGCAAAATTCTTAGAAAAAAGCCACTCTGATAGGGAAACAAATACAGTTGCAGACATGAAAAAAAAGTGGCGCTGCGCTTGTGGCGACGCGCTCTCCCGCTCTCCCCGGGGAGAGCAGCCCGAATTTCACGTAGAGAAATCTGCCGTGACTTAAAGTGGTATGAAATGAAATCTGAGCGCTTTGATTTGTTGCTTTACAAGATTCAGCGCTATATAAATTCCATACATTATTATTATTATTATTATTATTATTATTATTATTATTATTATTATTATTATTATTATTATTATTATTATATGGCTAGAAGTACGCCTGAAAGGAGCCAAACCAATACTAGTCGGATTTTTGTATCGAAACCCAGATGAAAGCATTAGTTGGTTTGATAATTTTGAACAAATGATGGATGACGTTTGTAACTATTCAACTGAAATTATTTTACTCGATGATTTCAATATTGATTTACTTAAGCCTAATGATAAATGGAAAAGAATATTTGAGGTGTATAATATGTCGCAATTAGTAAACACTCCCACAAGGAAAACACTACATTCTTAAACACTGATTGACCATATATACACAACCACTCCATCTAACATTGTAGAACTGTCTGTACCTGTCTATGGTCTTAGCGATCACTATCCTGTATGTATTACATGGTCTAAAAAAGGTGCTAAAGTACCCAGATGCAAACACAAATACATTTCTTTTCGCAGCTATAGAAAGTTGAATGCAGAACATTTTTTGTCCGACTTATGTAAAGCAAACTTCTCTAATGTTTATCAGTTTACTGACCCAGACAAAGCACTTGAATTTTGGTATAATATCTTTTCGTCAATCTTTGATGGTCATGCCCCTCTTAGAATCAAACGTGTAAAACCTAGAGATAAACCACCCTGGTTAACTAATGAAATCACTGAAGCCATTACTGTCCGAGATAACTTATTAAAATCAACAGGAAGAGATGAAAAATTTAAAGAGCAGCGTAATAAAGTGACATTTATTAAACGAATTGCAAAAATAAATATTTTAGTGAGTTAATATCATCTAAGAAGGACACAAAGTCTCTCTGGAAAGCAATTAATCAGTTAGCCGGTAAATCTTCATCATGTGCTTCATCTGGTACGGGTCTATCTGCAGAAAATATCAATAAACACTTTTGTTCTATTGCAGAAAAAATTGTAAACATTGACCGCTCAGAATTCAATGACTTACCTCTTTTACAGGAATTTTGTAACTCCAAGTCAATAAAGTCTAAACTGTCCTTCAAATATATTGGTGTGCATGAAGTGCATAAGGAATTGTGTTCATTAAAGCAAACAAGCTCCCGTGGTTTAGATAATTTAGACAGCAAAATTTTGAAGATTTCCGCGCAAGTAATCTCTGAACATCTTACATATATCTATAATCTCTGTATTGAAAAAAGTTGCTATCCTCAAATGTTTAAAGATGCCAAAGTTATACCTGTTCTTAAATCTGGAGATCCAAATGACCCTTCCAACTATCGACCTATTTCGATTTTATCTATCTTATCTAAACCTTTAGAAAAGCATTTAAAGCAACATCTTCTGTCACAGTGCAACAACTCTTGCACAAGCCGCATTGTTCCTTTGCCAGAAGGTCCTTTGTTTCCTGATGCCACACCAGACAGTAGTTGACCATCTTTTCCAGCAACTTACAGACGCAGCTGGTCAGCGATATGGGTCTGTAGTTGCTGGGGTCTTTGAAATCCTGACCAGGTTTTTTGACGGGAATGACACACGCCATCTGCCATGACGGAGGGAAGAGCCAGTGATCCCGATGTGACTACAGACTTTCAGGAGGGTTCGCGGGGAAGTCCAGCAGGCGTTTTAGCAAGCCGTAAAGAATTTGGCCAGGACCTGCCGAGGTGTCGCCACATGACTGCAAGGCACTTTTTAACTCAGGAAAGGTGAATGGCAGATTATAACACTCTTCGTTCTGGGAAGCAAAATTTAAAGGAGCATTTTCTTTCAACACTTTTGTTCTTAAAAACGTTGGCGCTCTGCAAGTGGAAGAGGAATTCCCTTTCAGGGTGGTGGCCAGCAGGTTAGCCAGGGCCTCTCTATCTGTAACCAGGCTATCTTCCAACATCAGATGATGAATAGATGTGCAGGCAGTTTCCCCTTTACCCCTGCAATTAACCTCCACACCTTTCCACCAGATGTTCTGCTGTTGAGCGTGGAACAGAAATGTTTCCACGCCTCATGCCTGCTGGTCTTAAAAGCGTGGCGTGGCTTGGCCCACAGTTTTTTGTTGGGCTAGCGCTGCTGCAGGAGATCATTGCTGTCGAACCAGGCACTGTGCTTTTCTCCTCTGCCTTCAGACAGCCCAGCATTCCTCGTCAAACCAAGGCACCCTGGGCATTCCCGCCAACCGCCAGTCCTAGGCCTTCTCTGCAGACTTTAAAACAGATGCCATCAGTGCTGCATCATCTGCTGACAAGATTTCTTCTTCATCCATTCTGCTAAGGATGTCTGACCTGAACTGATCCCAGTTTGCCCTCCTGACATCGAACCACTCCATACGGGATTCTTCCACCACCGTGTTCTGAGCCAAGATGATCAGAAAATGGTCGCTGCCATGCAGATCATCATGCACTTCCCAATGAAAGTCCAGGACCAATGAGTTAAGTGGGAGACTGGACCAAGAACGCAAACAATAGAGAAGGGAATAATAGAAAGAAAAGAACCCAGGCAGAGGCGGAGAGAGGGACAGAAAAGGAGAAATTTCTAGCACAAAACTTCCAGAGGGTGGGATACTATTTATATTAAAAGGCCCCGTTATTCCCCATAGGAGGAATTGTGACAAAGCCCACTGGAGCTGTTGGTCACAATTCTTCAGTACCTGACAATTTGCATTGATAAAACTGCTTAGTATTTTTTTGAATGTGCCGATTGCATTGGCAAAGTAGAACAGTTGTTCCATGAACAAGTATATTAAAAACACACATGGACAAAAGGAACTAAAGAAGGAACACCCTGTGCCCGCCCCATTGTTTACACTAATTGTCACAACCTGGTGCTAGAACAAAGCCATACACAATGTTACAAGCGGAAGAGAGGATTGAAAAGGAAAGGAACATGGCAGAAACAACGAGAGCCATAGACATGGGGAAATGCTCTTCATACTGCAAGACCTCCCCCCATCTTCAAGGGGAAAGGCAAATAAAAGATGAAAAGCTTATCTTCTGAATCACAAAATGAACAGTATGTTGACTTGCAAAGTCAGCAAAACGTTGCCTACATTCAGTGTCACCATGTACCACCTTGCAGTTGTAAATAATAATAATAATAATAATAATAATAATAATAATAATAATAATGATAATAATGATAATAATAGTAGTAGTAGTAGTAGTAGTAGTAGTAGTAGTAGTAGTAGTAGTAGTAGTAGTAGTAGTAGTAATAAGATATGGAATTTATATAGCGCTGAAACTTGTAAAAGAAACAAATCGAAGTGCTTGCACTCAGTCATTTACACGCATGCAACTTTCCTCAAATAACATAAGATATTTCAAGTTTATTCACACACACACACACACACACACACACACACACACACACACACACACACACACCACACACACACACACACACACACACACAGGTGGTGATGGAGGAGGTGAAGGATGCTGTTGAAAAAGTAGGAACAGGGGAAGTCTCAGGTAGGAAATAAGTACGTTTTGAGGCTGGATTTGAAGGTATCAAGTGAAGGCTTTTGGCGAAGTGAAAGAGGAAGCTCATTCCAGGTGGATGGACAAGAAACAGAGCAAGAGCAACGGCCAACAGTGGTTTGTTTGAATCTGGGTGTTCAAAAGCACAAAGTATTTGCAGCTGAGCGAAGGGAACGGAATGGAGTATACAGGTTAAGACAGCTATAGAGATAAGAGGGTGCAGATTTGTGAAGACATTTGAAACAGAGGGTATTGATCTTATACTTAAGTCTCTGTGAGACAGGCAGCCAGTGAAGAGATCGCAGAAGAGGAGTGATGTGTTCAGAATTTTTCTTTCTTAGAACCAATCGAGCTGCAGAGTTCTGTATGCGTTGAAGAGAGTAGATGGATGATGCTGGTAGGCCAACCGAAAGACAATTACAATAGTCTAAACGTGAAAGAATGAGAGATGTGACAACCTTGAAAGTTGTGTCAGTGGACAGATACTTGCGAATTGCGCTTATACACCGTAATTGATAGTAGCAAGATATGGCTGATGAATTTTTTCATAGAGAGTGTGTTGTCAAGAACTACTCCTAAATACTTCACAGAGTTGGACAAAGGAACTGACGTATTGCCGAATTCTATTGAAGTTGTTGCGATGGAGGAAAGTTTATGTTCGGTCCCTATGAGCATGGCTTCGGTTTTATCAGCATTAAGTTGTAACTTGTTCTGAGTCATCCAGTTTTAAATGTCTTGAAGGCAGTTGGACATATTTGTCAGGAGGGAAGGCACGTTTTCAACAGTATCACTGCACTGAAGCCGAGTATCATCGGCATAGAAATGGGGTTTGTTATATGTGAGAGTGGAGCAGTATAGAGATTGAAGAGAACAGGGCCCAGAACTGATCCCTGTGGGACTTCACATTCCAGTTTGACAGGTTCTGATTGAATTTTGTTTACAATAACTTTCTGGAATCGGTCTGTGAGGTATGAACTAAACCAGGTGAGGGATGTGTCATTAATACTAAACGTATTTTGGAGGCGAGAAAGAAGAATTGAGTGATCTATAGTGTTGAAGGCTGCAGATATGTTGTGAAAAGTGAGGAGAGAGATTTTTCCTGCATCAGAAGCGAGCAGAAGTGTATCCAAAGTGTGGACTAGGGTGGTTTCGGTGCTGTGGTTGGGGCGATAGGCAGATTGAAAAGGGGGAGGGAGATCATTGGAATGAAGGTGACTGTTGAACTGTTTGAGAACAACTTTTTCTAGTACTTTAGAGACAAAGGGTAAGTTTGAGACAGGTCTGTAATATTTCAGAATGTTGGGATCGAGGTCGTGCTTATTCAGTAGAGGTGTGACTATTGCGGTTTTAAGAGCTGATGGACAATTTCCTGACAGAAGATATGAGTTTACTATTTCTGATCCAGTCTGGAGCGGATGTTGCGGACTTTGTCTGAAAAGAAGGCAGAAAAGATGGATGGAAGTTCAGACAGGCTGTGGGTGGTAGGCAAAGGAGTTGTTTTTGCAGATCCAAGGAGATTTGAGGTGAGGGAAAAAAGACATTTTATGGATGTAGCGCAGAGGATTTGGGAAGAGTAGTAGTCTGTCTTTGCTGCATGGATTAAGTGTTTGACTTTGTTTACTTGTTTTGGGAAAAGCTGTTTATTGATTTCGAGTTTTGACTTCCGCCACTGCCGTTCTAGTTGCTGGCGTTTGTGCTTCACTATCAATAGATCGTGAGAGTACCATGGCGCACAGGGTCTGTCAGGCAGGAGATGGTCTGTAGGAGGTGCATGCTCGTCAAGCAATTGGCGGAGAACAGTGTTATAGTGTTCAGCAAGGTCAGTGTGGTCAGAGGTTTGTGAAAAGCGTTCTGTAGCTTGTGAAGAGAGAGTATGAATGTCTAAGGCCTTTAAGATTGCAACAAGTAACATTTCTTCTTTCTGACAGGTTTTGAGTTTTCAGTTGAGGTGGAAAATAATGGCGGAAAGATCAGAATGCAGTTCATCGGTGACGGAAACAGGTGTGACAAGATTAAATGAAGCATCAGTGATCAGTCAGTCTAAAATATGACCAGATCTGTGCGTTGCTTCGTTTACCAATTGGGAGAGAGAATGGTTGGACAGAGAAAGAGAAAGACGTTTGACGTCTGGAGAAGATTGATTATCGAAATTAAAGTTGAAGTCACCAAGAATTATTAGTATACTGGGAGAGAGGCTGTAATGGTCAAGGAGTGACTGGAATTCTTGATGAAAAAGAGAAGATGTCAGGTTGTTCTTACGGCTAGGAGGTGCGCGATAAAGGTAGCATAAAATAATAGAGTGGCCAGGTAGGTTGAGATTGATTTCGCAAACTTCAAAAGATTCGTGTGAGAATGGAAGTTTGTGACTGAAAGAAAAGTCTGTCTTTGTAGATGATGGCAATCCCATCTCCTCGAGAGAGTTGGGGAAAAGAAATAGTTTTATATCTTGGAGGAGTCAGCTGTTTTAGTTTTGGCTCGTGGCCATGTTGTTTAAGCCAAGATTCAGTGATGAAGGTTAAGTCAATATTTTTTTCAGAGATAAAATCAGAAATCTAATCGGGTTTTTCATTTGGACAGACACACTGCACATTGAACAAACAAACTTGAAGGAGATCTGAAGGAGGTGGAGAGGATGAAAATGAAAGTGGTGAGTTTGGACAAGCATCAGAGGAAGAGGACGAAGGCGATGGTGGAGATGTGGTTAGCGAAGAACAGACAAAAGTTTGGATGGTGAATCGGGAGTCATCATCATCATCAGACCCGTGACCTTGGCGGTCGTGGGGGAGACATGAAAGACGATGCCGTGGTAAGCCTCCTCCATCCATCTCGGTCCTCGGCTCTGCGCAGTAGTGCCGAGTCATTCATCCTGGTCCATTCTCTGATGTTGTCCATCCATGACTTGTTCTGTCTTCCCCTCCTTCTGCCACCTTCGAGTGTTCCCTGCAGTACTGTTTTGGGCAGAGTGTTGTGGCGGGTGACGTGGCCGAACCATGTCAGCTTTTTCTTCTTGACGATGGTGAGAAGGGGTTCCTGTGGACCTGCCAGCTGTGTTATTTGACTCTTGACAAATTCATTGGTCTTTCGTTCTCTCCAAGATATGCCCAGTAGTTTTCTATGGCATTTTGTTTCGAATGACTGGATTCGCTTTGCTGTTTCAGCAGTCAATGTCCAGGTTTCACTTCCGTACAGCAGGATTGACTGAATTAGGGCTTTGTAGAGCTTTAGTTTGATTGGGAAACTGATCTCTTTTACTTTTCCATATGGTGGTGAGTTTTGTCATGGAAGATGTTGCCATGGCTATTCTGACTTTGATTTCTGTCGTCGATCGCCCGTCCTTTGTGAGTGTAGCGCCGAGGTATTTAAAAGCATCTACCTCCTCCAGTTGTTGGCCGTTCATGTAAATTTTAGCGGTGGCATTGCTCGTGCTGTTCACAAGTACTTTACTTTTCTCCGAGCTCACCTCCATCCCATATGCTCCAGCTCTGTTCTCAAGTCTGGTCGTAAGATCTTGCAGCTCTGTGTTACTTCCGCCCATGAGGTCAATGTCATCGGCAAACCGTAAGTTGTTGAGGGGTCTGCCGCCAATGGAGATGGTAGAGTGGAAGTCATGGAGGGTCTCTCTCATGATGTTTTCCAAGAACAGATTGAACAGGACTGGAGATAACAGGCATCCTTGTCGGACCCCAACTGTGGTTTTGAAGTAGTCTCCGACCTGATTGTTCAGAAGGACTGCACTGCTTGCAGTGTTGTATAGTGCTTGGATGGATTGCACTAGTCCTTCTTCAATGCCAAACATTCTGAGGACCTGCCACAGGCCTTCGGGAGTAGAAGATGGCAAAAGAACTGTGCTAATCAGGGGATTCGGCGTTTGACACACATCATGATGCACATCATCATCATCAGAACAAAAACCATTGTCAGAGTCACAAACAACAGAAGAAACGAAAGCTGAAGAAACGGGTGGAGGGCAGCGTGGGCAAGCAGCGTTGTCAGGGGTTACAGAAGTGACGTCAGAGATGAGGGGGGAGACAGGGGAGAGGGAAGCCCACTACTGGCGATGGCCCACACCTTCCCGTGTTCCCCGTCTGATTTTGCAGCGATAGATGCCTAAGTTTCCTATATGTTGCATTATCTCCGGAGCAAGTGTGTATTGTTTTTGACAAAACTCAGGTTTTGATGGATGGAGTTCACATGACAATATTGTTTTTATGTCGGCACATGTTACAGCCATGTTTGCCAATTGACAGATACTGGAGGTTGATGACGGGGCAACGTGAACCACGTGCAAAACTTCACCGGGCAGCAGGGTCAGAGTTAAGTGGGTCACAGAGACCAGCACATGAAGATAAATACAACTCATCAAGACAACTGAATTTTTTTTTAATCAACTTGAAGATGAAAATTTTAAATTGAAATATTGTGAAAAGTTAACAATATCAAGCAAAAATATTTTGATCGTAGAATTCAGGGAGAAAACACAAAGATGAAGACATAAACATTTCTGGAGAGGACCAGGTAGAAACACACAACAAGCACCCAAACACCAGAGACACACGCTATGCTGCCGCCAGGCGCAAAGGTGAACTCAGATAAATACTAAGTGCCTTTGTGCCTATACTTCTAACTGCATCTCTCTGCTTTCTGCGCACAGTGTGTGTGTGTGGGGGGGGGGTGGGTGGGGGGGGTGGGGGGGGGGGGGGGGGGGGGCTTTTGGCAGGTGTGTGGGGTGGTGGGGGGGGGGGGGGGGGGGGGGGGGGGGGGGGGGGTGAGGGGGTGTACGCGCGCGCACGTGTGCGCTATTGATTGCCTACTTGTGTGCTTCCATTTGTGGAAGGATGTCACCGGTATAGGAATGCAATTGTTACAAGTACAGGAAAAGACCTATCTGAAACTGTGATATTGGTCTGTGCTGTTTCATGTGACAGTGTTCGCCTGTTGGTCGTTTCTCAGCTCTGCTTGTAACCCCTATGACTTTCTGTGAGATGATGACGTGTTTGTAATGTACAGTTCTGCCCTTTAGCACAAGGTACAGTTCTCACCTGTCACACAGTGCAATTCTCACCTGTCACACACAGTACACTTCTCACCTGTCACACACAGTACACTTCTCACCTGTCACACAATACCCTTCTCACCTGTCACACACAGTACACTTCTCACCTGTCACACACAGTACACTTCTCACCTGTCACACACAGTGCACTTCTCACCTGTCACACACAGTGCACTTCTCACCTGTCACACACAGTGCACTTCTCACCTGTCACACACAGTACAGTTCTCACCTGTCACACACAGTACACTTCTCACCTGTCACACACAGTGCACTTCTCACCTGTCACACACAGTGCACTTCTCACCTGTCACACACAGTACAGTTTCCCTGTCACACACAGTAACACTTCCACCTGCCCACACACAGTACAGTCCTCACCTGCCACAGGCAAGAGTACACCCCCACCGGGAGGAAGTAGAGGGGTGTAGGCTAACAGAAGCAGACAGGGTGTATCCACTGTCCTGTCTGTTGATGACTGGGGATGTGGGCTGGGGACACCTCTGCGGGTTTAGGGGGGGCACCCCAAAACAAAACATACACACACCACACACCACACACAACCCACACACACACACAACACACCACAAACACACACACACACACACACACAAAACCCACACACATACACACACCACACACATACACACAACACACACACACACACACACACACACATAAAACACACACACACACACACACACAACACAGACACCATACTACACACACACATACACCACACATACACACACACACACACACACAGACACACATACATAAAACACACAAAACATCACACACACACATACACACACACACATACACACCAAAACACACACACCCCACACACACACCGGACGTACGCACCCCACACCATACACACACGGACGTACGCACACACGCACGCACACACGCACGTACCCATGTACGCACGCACACACGCAACGAAAGCATGCAAATGCATGCTGACAACATGTTACATACATACATAATACATAATGCATACATACATACATACATACATACATACATACATAAAATACATACAACATACATGCATGCATGCATACATACATGCATGCTACATACATATATGTATGCATGCATGCTTGCACGCACGCACGCAAAACACACACACACACTACGTACATACATGCATACAAAAAACAAACATACATACATACATACATCCCAAATACTTAATAATACATACATACATACATACTACATACATACATACATAAAATACATAATACATAACAACATACAACACAACAACACACATACACACATACACATACAACATACATACATACATTACATAAAATACATACATAACTACATACATACATACATACATATATACATACGTACGGCTGTATTAATGGCTTAGATAGTTGGGGTTTTCTTTTTATTAAATCTTCCAATCGCTATGTTTAAGAAGTTGTTTTGTTTTGATTCTAAATCTGTTTTGCTAGCTTTAGAAACTTCATCGCTAAGGTACGAGGAGAATTGACCATTGAAACTATTCATCGTATTCACTTTTTGTGTGGCTACTTACGAAGCACTACCATTGCCTTTTGCTGGATGCCATCACACTTGGTCACTGAAGCCGAAACTTCCTTAGACATTCCATTCAGAGAACACAAAAGCTTGATGGAACGTGTGTGCCACTAAGATGTGTCAAAGTGTACCAGTGCTATCCCACACTGCTTGGAGGTCTGTTCTATAGATTTAGATCGGATGTATTCTAAACTGGATGGATGTATCCAGCCCTCACTGAGTTCCTACACTGGTGTGATGAGGCCTATCTGGAGCTAAAAGTTGCTAAAACTAAAGATCTTCCTATCGAACTCAGAAAATCAGGGCATATTCCTAAAATATATATTATCCATAATCAAGAAGTTGAAAACCCTTTTCGAACTATAAGTATTCGGGAACTGTTTTTGCCCACAATTAAACTGGGACTTAACACTGACGCTGTTGTCGAAAAGGGACAACAAGTGTGTATTTTCTGACGAATATAAACTCTTTTCTGTAAACAAAAATTATTTTCTTTGTTTTACCAGACTTACACAGAGAGTGTTCTAAATTTTGCTTTCATTTGTTGGTAAAATAAACTTAGTGTCAAAAACAAGAATGGCCTGCAGAGAAGTGTAAAAATCTGCGCAAAAATAATTGGAGAAGACACTCCTGAAAATTTGCCTTCTCTTTTGATGAAATTGTCACTCTGCCTTCAAGACATTCAAAACAATATCGACAACACACTCTTTCTGCAAAACAAATTAATCACCAAGACCTGCCAGTCCTGCTACTATCGATTACGGCGTATAAGTGCAATCTGAAAGTACCTGTCCACTGATGCAACATCCAAACTTGTCACATCTCTTATTCTTGCAGGTCTGGACAATTGCAATTCTGTTTTGGCTGGTCTGCCAGCATCATCAATCCACTCCCTTCAACGCATACAAAGCTCTGCAGCTCGACTAGTCCTCAAAAAGAAAAAAAAATGAGCATATTACTCCTCTCCTGCAGTCTATCCACTGGTTGCCTGAGCCACAGAGAGTAAAGTACAAGATCAGAACCCTCTGTTACAAATGCCTACACGTAACAGCACCCTCCTACCTCTGTGAATGTCTTCACCTGAACTCTACTTCTCGTTCCCTCCGCTCTGCTGCAGATACTCTGTGCTTACAAATACCTAGATTCAACCAGTCCACCGTTGGCCGTCGCTCTTTCTCTATTTCTGGTCCATCATTCTGGAATGACTCCCCTCTCCCCCTTCGTGAAAAGCCTCCTTACGGCAGCTTTAAATCCAGCCTCAAAACATACCCATTTTAAACCTTAGATTTTTTTCCTCCTGTTTCATATCATATTTGTCCCTGCCTTTAACAGCCAAAAAATTTCCCTCATCCTTCTGAAATGTATAACTTCGTGTTTTGTGGGGTGTGTGTGTGTGTGTGTGTGTTTTGTGTGTGTGTGTGTGTGTGTGTGTGTGTGTGTGGTGTGTGTGTGTTTGTGTGTGCGCGCGTGTGCGCGTTGTTTCGCGTGTGATTTAAATGTTAAAATGTTTTTAATATTGTCGGTTGCATGTGTAGGGGCAGATTGAATGCGAGCGCTCTGATTTGTATTTGGAAGATATAGAGCTATATAAATTCCATTTATTATTATCATTATTATTAGAAGAACAAAGAGATCTAAAGTCGTTCTGCAACCAGCAGCTTGTACGCAAAGCCACAGCCATTTTGGCCGATCCCTCCCATGCTTTGTTTTCAGAATTTCAGTCGTTGCCTTCAGGACGCCGTTTTCAGTGTCCCATCAGCAAAACAAACAGCAAAAGTAATCTGTTGTGTCAGTAATCATTCGAATTCTTAATTCACAATAACATCGACTACCGAGTTTTCAGATTTCTCTCAATAACTTGCCTGATTATCATTGTTATGAGTGTAGTCAATGCATGTGTGTGTGTTGTGTGTGGGGTGTTGTGTGGGGTGTGTGTGTGTGGTGTGGTGTGTGTGTGGGGCGATGTGTGGGGGCGCGCGGCGCGCGAACTAAGTCTGTCTTCTTAGTCAGTGGTCTTTAAGACAACGTATTCATACATTTATTACTCATTTATTTATTTTTTTATATCGAGGATAATGGAATAAGCACTCATGTGCTTTTTACATCTAGTCCCCGTGTGTATGCGGTTTTGTAAATTTTGTTCCGCATCGGTGTATGTGTATGGTTGTGCGTAAAATGTGGGTTTTTATCGCAGGGGCCGCACGCAAAGCACGTGTGTGTGGTGTGTGTGTGGGTGTGTGTTTTTGTGTGTGTGTGTGTGTGTGTGTGTGTGTTGTGGTGTATGTGTGTGTGGTGTGGTGTGTGGTGTGTGTGTTTTGTGTGTGTGTTCGTATGTGTGTGCGTAGATAATAAGTTTATATGTCTTTATAGTAAATGGCTTGTATAATAGTTTGTTTCCAATTGGCGCGTGTGTGTGCCATTTTTATTTGAAGTTATTTGTAATGTTTTTACCAGTATCAAATGTATTTTTCTTTTGTCTTGTTGAGATAATTATACGTGTCAATCTGCCTGCCAGTGATGTAATTGCCCATCACGGGATGATTAAAAGTGTTTTTGACTTGAATTTGACTTGACTTGACTAAATTACGAAAAAAAAAATAATATGCATAAGTGGTTCTGATTTATTACGTACGCGTGTTATTCTTGACTGTGTTCAACTTCCACCCTATTTTCACTGTACAATCGTCCATCATTTCCAAACGTCTTTCAAATAGATACTGGCCGAGAACACTAGCCACCATGGTGCAGTGGTTAGCGCCTTGGTTTGCGGACTGGAAGGTCGCGTGTTCGAATCCCATTAGTGTCATTGGGAGTTTTTTTACTCAAACCGGCTCCTACCCAGAGTGAGTGTGCTGTGGGCTCAGTGGGAAGACTGGGACCGCACAGTCGAGCTTCATCCACTTAACGGATGCAAGTTTGAGAGTGTTGCTCAAATTACCTGAACAACACTGCAGGTGTCTGTATCTTTCGGGCCAGGTTGACGATGGGATATATTATGATGGTAAGCGAAGAGTACATCCCTGTCAAGTAGTCTCAAAGCATATGCACTTCCAAAGCAGCAACATTACGTCATCCTCACTATCATTGATCATCAAGCAATAAAAAAAGCTTCTAATTCGGTGGTCCCAATTGCTCTGGTCTCACTGTGACTTCAGATTTGATTACCCCATACACGTCTGTGCCTGTGGTGAGTTTGTGTCAAAGCCATTGGGGTTGGAGGTTCGCAGGGGATGGTCGTTGGAGGGACGTTGTGGTGGTTGCCACCTCGGGTGGACAACTCACTCAGTCTGGCTCCGCGACTGAGCTAATACTGTTATTAGTAGGAGGCTTAGTAGGTGGTGTCCTGCGTGTGTCATCTCAGAACAGGCACCTCCGAACTCCACCAAAGTGACTCAGCAGCAGTACAGGGCCCCTCTGGCTGGTGGCCATTCGGCAGCCCGATATTGATGGAATCCCTGTGGACTTCCCACCCTGAGGAAAGCGGCATAACAATCTGGGTATGGCTGTGGTGGGGAGATTACCACAAGCAGCGTGGGAACAGCAGGACAGCAACGTCATAGAAGATGAGCCAGCAGAGAAAACACAAACACTGGCCGATAAGGTCAATGTGCTGCCGATAGTGGAAACTGAAGAGAACAACTCGGATCAGCTTGTTTATTTGTGTTTCTTGTTTCACTTTAGTTCCCTCAACTATCCACCCCCCCCCCCTTCCCTTTTCTCCATCATCACCTCCGAGCCCCGGAATATCAGACGCCTAATTATGATGTCTGATATTGGAGTTAAGACTGGCAAGAGACGGATGGAATTAGAGGGTAAGCCTTTTCAGGTTTGCTCTTGTTGTTGTTGTTGTTGTTGTTGTTGTTGATGTTGTTGATGTTGTTGTTCTTATTGTTGATGATGTTGTTGTTGTTGTTGTTGTTGTTGCAGAACATCTTGCCCACACGTTAATTCTGTTCCGCTTTTCGTAAGAGTAGGCCATCGTATGCCCGTGTGAAGAGATGACAGAATTTACAAAAACGTATTCACACCGGGACTATATGTAAAAAAATCATATAACTGTGTATGCCATTATCCTCAATATAAAAGCATAAAATAAAGAAAATACACACATTCGCGCGCGTGCATACGTAAATCACGCAAACACGCGCGCGCACACACACACTCACACACACACACAAGCACGCACACAGCCACGCACGCACGCACGCAAACACACACACACACACACACACTCACACACACAACATACACAAGCACGCACCCCAGCCACGCACGCACGCACAAAAAACACACACACGCGCACACACATAAACGCACTCGCGCGCGCGCCCCACACACACACACCACACACACAAACACGCTCACGCACGCAGGCACGTAAGCACCACACACAACACACACACACACCACACAAACACACACCCGCCCCGCGTGCACGCTTGCGCACAAAAACGCACGAACAAACGCACGCACGCACACATACACCCACACAAACGAAATGTACGCACGAACGCACGCCCCCCACAAATTCACCCACGACACCACAGCATTTAAACCCCACACCACCGCACGCAACGCTCACACACACACACACACACACACCACACACACACACACAACCCCTTACCAAACACGTGCAGTCCACATTGCTCAGTGTTACACAGATAACGTGCCCCAGACTGTGCAGGACTCCTAGCAGTCCGTGAAGTGGTCAGACTGCTGTTGGTGGAGCTGATGGCCCTCAGTGTCCACCACAAGGGGACTGGGGAGGCTCCACATGTTGAACTGCACGTAGTGATTTGGGTGCTACCACCGCTTACCGGCCTTAACTGCCATGTCACACTCCCAGTGTACTGATCACAGTAAAAGGTGAGGGGGGTGTTCTCCTCCACGTCCTGGTACCCTGCATACCCACATGGGTACAGTCTGACTCCTGTGGACACACAGCAGTTTACATGGGTACATCTACCCTGCATCATCACATGGGTACATCTACCCTGCATCCCCACATGGGTACATCTACCCTGCATCCCCACATGGGTACATCTACCCTGCATCCCCACATGGGTACATTGACCCTGAATTCCCACATGGGTACATCAATTCTGCATCCCTAAATGGGTACATCTACCCTGCTTCTTGAAACGGGTACATCTACCCGCTCTTAACCTGGGTAGACTTGCCTGTATCTCCTGTATAAAGTTCTCTCCATGCGAAAGTAATATGTGTGGACTGACTTGTCAGGCGCTTACGAAAACAAAGCATTCCCTCATTATGACGACATCTCCACAATAGTTGCTTTCTGTGAAGAAAAGAAAATCTTTAAGTAAGGGTATAAATAAATAAACTTACTGCAGTGAAGACCACAGTGCTTTCTCTCTTCTCTTCTCTCTCTCTCTCTCTCTTTTCTCTCTCTCTCTTTTCTCTCCTCCTCTCCTCTCTCTCTCTCTCCCCTCTCTCCTCTCTCTCTCTCTCTCTCCTGTCTCTGTCTGTCTGTCTGTCTGTCTGTCTGTCTCTCTCTCTCTGTCCCCTCTTCATTATCTCTCTGCCCTCTGTCTCTCTGTCTCTCTGTCTCTCACTGTATGTGTGTGTTGTGTGTGTGTGTGTGTGTGTGTTTTGTGCGCGTACGCGCGCGCACGAGAGTACGTATATTCTGTTGTTTTTTAATTCCGAAAATAATTGAATAAGCACTCATGTGTTGTTTCTACATGCAGTCCCCGAGTGTGTGCAGTTGTTAAATTTTGTCATCCGTTCCCACCAGCACACAAGAGTCTATCTATCTATCTGTCCCGTAGTCTGACGACCGTGGGGGCACCCTCAAAGACTCAACAACCAGTTCCCTCCATTCCTCTCTCTGTTCTACCTTTCTCAGTGTTTTGTTGAGTTCTAGGCCTGTCCATTCGCTGATGTTATCCTCCCAGCTCTTCCTTGGTCTGCCTCTTCTTCTTCCTCCTTGGACAGTGCCTTGTAAACTGTCTTTGCAAGTCCTTTGGATATTGTGACATGGCCAAACCATTTAAGTTTACGTTTTTTCACGATCGTTAGAAGGTTTTTCATAGGGGGCCATAATTTGCTGGATTCTGTTATGCACGCTTTCGTTGCTTATGTTGGCTTTGTAGGGGATGCCAAGGAGTCTCCGAAAGCATCTCATTCCACCGCCTGTACTCTTTTTCTCCAAATCTGCAGTCAGGGGCCATGATTCAAAGGCATACAGAAATATGGATATGACAAGGGAACGGGATTAGTCTGATCTTGGAGATAAGTTTAGATATTTTTTTTCTCTCCCGATGGTGTTTAGTTTTGACAAAGCTGTTATTGTCTGTGCAGTCCTGCATACTACTTCTGGCTTGAATCCCTGGTCTGATACAATGGCTCCCAGGTACTTGAAGCTTTGAACTGGGTTTTCCAGCTTCTGGGTCATTAACCCTGATATCAGTGCTAATGCCGTTGTTTTTATTATTCATCAGTTTGGTCTTCTTTGCACTGATTTCCGTGCCGTGTTTTTGGAAAGGCCTTATTCAAATGTTCTGTTAGGCTGGCAAGCTTTTTTTGATCCTGCTATTCCATCAATGTCATCTGCGAAGCGGAGGTTTGTGATCGTTCTGCCACCAATGCTGACTGATCCTTCATGATGTTCCAGTGCATCAGCCATGATTCTCTCAAGGAAGATGTTGAAAAGAGTGGGTGAGAGTAGACAGCCCTGCCTTACTCCAACTGTTGTTCGAAACCATTCTCCAATGTTGTTGTTGTAGTACACTGCACTGGTGGCCTCGCTGAGTCTACAAGAGTCTACTCATCCAAAAAGCGGAACAAGTTTCAAT
>CM054154.1:5601701-5611851 GCA_028751875.1 Rapana venosa
AAACACTTATCCAGTCCAAGAAATCATGGGGAAATAACCCTTTTCAAAGCACCCCCCCCCCCCCAACAACCCCCCCCCCACCAAAGAAAAAAAAATTTAAAAAAAAAACCCCAAAAAAAAACACCCCCCCAACACCCCCCCCCCCACCCCCCCCCCCCCAAAAAAAAAAAAAAAACAACCAACCCCAAACCAAAAAAAACCCAAACAAACAAAAGGGGAAGAAAAGAAAAACCAAAAAAAAGAAAAAAGAAAAAGAGAAAGAAAAACCCGAAACAACAAAAAAAACCAAAAAGAATAACAACCAAATTTAAAATAAGCACAAAGATAAACATCTACCCCTTATAAAAATGGAAAATACTTTTACACATAACAAAAGATTTTTAAAATTTGGGGCACTTTTTTAAGATTTAAAAAGTGAAAGGGGACAAGTCCAATAAGTATTGAAAATATAAAATATAAACCCTTTCATCAGGAAAACACCATAACATAAGCAAAACATAAAAGGTAAAGAGAGAGAGAGAAAAAGAGAGAGAGAGAAGAGAGAGAGAGAAGAAGAGAGAGAAAAAGAAAAAGCCCGAGACAGAGACAGAACAGAGACAGAGGGGTGTGTGTTGTATTTAAAAAGATAATATCCAATTCATAACCCAAAAACCCAAGTACACACGATCCCCCATAAACCCCTCTTTTTGATTAACTCTTTTTAAAATTAATGTCATGAAATAAAAAAAACCCCCTTTCAAAACTAAAAAATTCACACAAAAAAAAACAAAAAAAAAACAAAAGAAAATCAAAGCCAAACAGCAGGGGAGGGGGGAGGAATGTGAGTGAGTGAGAGTGTGTGTGTGTGTGTGTGGGGTGTGGTGTGTTGTGTGTGTGGGGTGTGTTTTGTGTGTGTTTTGGAGGGGGTGAGGGAGTGATGAGTGTGTGTGTGTGTGTGGTGGGGTGTGTGTTTGTGTGTGTGTGTGTTTTGGTGTGGGGGTGTTTTTGTGGGGGAAAACTAAATATATAATACTAAACGGGAGCACCGATCCCCCAAAAACCAACATTTTTTAAATTTATACTCAAAAAAATTGAATGTCATGAAAATAAAAAAAAGTCAATACCCATCCACTCACACAGTAAAGGGGGGGAAAACCTCAATAAAGTCAAAAAAAGAACATCTAAACATTGTAAGGAATTTAAAAACAATTTTTTTCCAGGAAAAAATGCAAAGCACTCATGTGCTTTTAAAATCAATCCCCGCCCTAGGGTTCCAAAATGTTTTAAAAATGAAAATCAGTACTCATAAATATTTAAACAATAGAAGCAAAAGGGAAAAAATGTAAAAAAAAAGAAAAAGAGGGAAAAAAGGGAAAAAAACAAAAACCCCCGACAAACAAGAAAAAAAATAAACCCCCCGAACCCCCCCCCCCCAAAAAAAAAAAAAACACCAAACAAAAAAACAAAAAACATCCCCCAAACCCAAACCAAAACAAAAAAAACAAGAAACAACAAAAAAAACAAATGAAAGGAAAAAAAAACCCCCCCAAAAAACAACAACAACCCAACACCGTCCCCCCCCCCTCCCCCCCCCCCCCCCCCCAACACAACAAACCAAAACAAAAAAAAAAAACAAGAAAAAAAACAACCCAAAAAACAATTTAAAAAACAAAAAACAACAAATACAGCAATTTAAAACAGCAATAACCCAAAAGAGAGAAAAAGAGAGAAGAAGAGAAAGAGAGAGAGAAGAGAGAGAAGAAAAGAGAGAGAGAGTTTAAACCAAACTTTTAGATCCAAAAAAAATGAACCCCTTTATATTGCAGAACAGTAAAATATTGTTAACGGAAAAAATAAGAAAAGAAATAAAACATTTACTGGGGCTCAAGAAAATCAACAAGCCCAAAAAAAATAATTTAAAATAGAACAAAGAAAAAGCCCTTTATTAGAAGACACTACCCAAATATAGAAGGAGGGGGGGGGAGAGAGAGAGAGAGAGAAAAGAGAGAGACGGGGGAAGAGAGAAGAGAGAGGGCGAGAGAGAGAGAGAAGAGAAGAGAGAGAGAGAGAGAATGATTTAATTTCATTCGACCCTTTGGCCACAATACGGAAAGAGAGAGAGAGAGAGGGGAGAGAGAAGGGGAGAGAAAAGGAGAGAGGAAAGAGAAAAGAAGAGAGAGGGGGGTGTTGGGTGTGGGGTGTGTTGTGTGGGGTGTTTTTTTGTGTGTGTGTGTGGGCTTCAAGATGGTTTCTAATTTTATGATTCTCAAAACATAAACGATCCCCCTTCAAAACTTTTTTGATTCTCTTTCAAATTTTATGTCATGAAATCAAATAAATTCAATACCCATAACTCACAACAAAAAAAAACAAGGAGGGAAAGAAAAAAAGGAAAAACAAAACCCCCCCAAATCATAAGGTCATATGAGAGAAAGAGAGAAGAGAGAGAGAAAAAGAGAAGAGAGAGAGAGAGAAAAGAGAGAGAAGAAAGAAAAAAGAGAGAGAGGGGGAGAGAGAGTGTGGGTGTGTGTGTGTTTCAGGGGTAACACTAATTATATATAATTTTCAAAACAGAGCGAGAGAAAAGAAGAGAGAGAGAAGAGAGAGAGAAAAGAGAAAAGAGAGAGAGAGAGAGAGAGAGATAGGGAAAGGGGGAAGAGAAGAGAGAGAAGGAGAGAGAGAGAGAGAGAGAGAGAGAGAGAGAGAAGAGTAAGCCAAAACTTATAGATCATAAAATTAATCACCTTCATTTTTTAGAAAAAGGGACACATGGTTTTTCAACTGATAATAAGATATTTAAAAAAAGAGATTTTACTGGGGCTCAAATACAGTCAACAAATCCAAAATAAAATTGAAAAAACGAAAGTATAATTTTCCCTTTATTAGAATACACAAAAAAACTTAGAAAGGGGAAAAGGAGAGAGAGAGAGAGAGAGAAGAGAGAGAGAGAGAGAGAGAAAGAGAGAGTGCCCTGTGAAAGTGCGTGTTGTGGGGTGTGTGTGTGTGGTTGGGGTGTGTGTGGGTGTGGGGTTGGTTTTGTGGGTTTTGGTTTTGTGTGGGTGTGTGTTTCAGAGATGGGACTAATATAAAAATTTTCAAAAAAATACAAAGATCACCTTCAACAAATTATTTTTTTTTACCCAACAAAAATATGTTAAATAATCAAAAACTCTCATCATGAAGGAGAGAAGGGGAGAGAGTTTGAGAGAAGAGAGAGAAACCACACACCAAAACACACACACACACACACACACACACCACACACACACACCCACAGGAAGAAAATGATGATATAGGATGAGGGGGATGATATGAAAATATGATATGATGAAGGCTGAACTTTTAAAGTGACCTTCCTTGTGTGTACACCCAAAAAAGCCCCCCCTTCCCCGTCCCCCCCCCACCCCCCCTCAGGCCCCCCAAAAAACAACCAAAACCCAAACAAAATAACATGCAGTTGTTTTTTTTTGAATATTCATGAGGGAGAAAGAGAAAAATACAATTTTAAAAATAATAATAAAATAAAGGGCCGGGAAAAAGCGCTGTATCCCTTTCACATTGCACGCGAAAAAACAAGTACTTCCCCTCTGTGCTGTACTGCCTAGATCCTTTTTGGGGTTGGTGGGGGCTGTGGTCTGCCCATATAAAAAAAAAACCTGCCGGCAAGTAGGTCATGGCTGTGTTGTGTGTCGGGAGGCAATGCCGGGGATTTTTGGTGCCAGCTGGCAGCCCATTGCTTTTCTGCTGTTGTGACAGGCGGCAGTCTGTGCCGATTGGACAAAGACAGAAAAAGGGGTGTGGTGCTGCCAGCTCTGTCATGCCTGATTTTTTATCCGGGCATCGTTCATTTTAAATTCCCCCTTTTTGGACCTGCCTAAAAGTCGATGGTGGGAGATGAACGTATCCTTGACGCTTGTTTTGCTCCACAGGGCTTTGGTGTGTGTTTGTGTGTGTTGGGTTGTGTGTTGTGGCGTGTGCGCGCGGTGTGTGTTAGTGTTGTGTGTGGTGGTTGAGTGAGTGTAGGTTGTGTGTGTGTGTATGTGGTGGTGGTGTGTGTGAGTGTTGTTGTGTATGGGTAGTGTGTGATGTGTGTATGTGGGTGTGTGTTGTTTTTTGTGTGTGGTTGGTGTGTGTGTGTGTGTATGGGGTGTGTGTGGTGAGTGTTGGTGTGTATGTGTGTGTGAAAGTTGGTGTGTTTGTGTGTGTGTGTGTGAGTGTTGGGTGTGTATGGGGTTTTGGGTGGGTGTGTATGTGTGTGTTTGTGAGTTTGGTGTGTGTGTATCGGGTTTTTGGTGTGTGTAGGTTGGTGTGTATGTGTTGTGTGATGTTGGGGGGTTTTGTGGTGTGTGTGCGTGCGGGGTTTTGTTGTGTGTGTGTGTGGTGTGTTTTGTGTGGTTGGGGGTTTGGGTGGTGTGTAGGTTGTGTGTGTGTGTTGTGTGGTGGTGTGTGTGTACGTGCGTGTGGTGGTGTGTGTGTGTGTTGTGTGTGGGGGTGGTGTGGTGTGAGTGTGTGTATGGGGTGTTGTGGGTGTATGTGTGTGAGTGTTGTGGGTGTGATGTGTGTGTTTGTGTGTATGGGGGGTATTTTGGGGGTGGTTGTGTGTGTGTTGTGGTAGTATGTATGTGACAAGTAAAAAGCCCCAAACAAAAAGAAAGAAAAATACCCCAAAGGGAAACCAATTAACAAGAAATCACTGTACTGCACACACACTCCCACACCCCTACACACACACACACTACAACACGCGCTGCGGGGCCCCCGCAGTTTTCAAAGTTTTTGGGGGTGATATAATAAACCCATTTGTAGATCGTTGTTACCAATGTACTCAAAATGAATGAAAACGTGGGTCATATCTGATTTTAATGAAAAAAAATGACGTCATGAACTTTAATCACTCTCTTAAGTTTAAAAAATCGTGTTCTGAACTTTTGTTCATGAAATAGTTTTTAGATGGTTTTTTACTGATTTTGGCTTTAAATACTTTTCTTTTTTTTTATAGTTTATTCCATGGGTCACTACTAAAAACAAGAGTTCGATTTATATAGTTTTTTTTTCTGGGTCTTGGAAATGTTAAAAAGGGTTTGGTCTATGTTGGTTAATTTTAAAAGTTTTGGTAATCTTAGGAGGTGCTTTTTGATTAACCTTTTTTAAAAATAGCTTTACTGAATAAATGGTTTCGAAAAGTCAGGGCATTTATTTGCTTATATCTCAATTTTGGTTTTTTTTTATTAAATTTTTACTTATTTTTAAAGACAAAAACAAATTTAATTCCTTCCAAGGTCCCTGTTATGATGGGGAATGGGGGAAAAAAATCCCCCAAAAATGTTTGGGTTATTTGAAATTTTTTTTTGGAAGGTATGTGACTAGGGTTATCCGTAATTAGTATGAAACTATTTTTTTAAAAGGAAACCTTTTTTTTTATAGAGTAACTTCTTAATTTTCCCTTTTTTTGGGTTAAAATACTTTTTTTTTGCCTTTTTGGGCTTGTTAAGACCAAAATTTTTTATTTTTAAAAATTTTTTTTTTGAGTTTCCCAAAAATCAATCTTTAAAAAATTTTTATTTTCCCGAATCAAACTAATATAAAAAAAGGGTGGTATTGTGCTTTTTTTTTTTGAGTGTGTGTTGTGTTTGGTGTGTGTGTGTTGTTTTTGGGGTGTGTGTGTGTGTTGGGTTTTTTGGGTGTATGTGTTGTTGTTGTGTGTGTTTGGGGGTGGGGGGTTTTTTTGTGTGGGTTTTTTTGGGGGTTTGGGATGGGGGGGTTTTTTAATTTAAATTTATTTAGAAGGTATGAATGATTTAAATTTTAAAAAAAGTTTTTTTCGACGAAAATGAAAAAAAAATTTTTTTAACAAAGTATCCCTTGGTTGGCAAAAATGTGGGTTGTGTGTTTTTTTGGGGTTTTTTGTGGGGGGGTGGGGGTGGGGTTAAAAGCATAAATTTTTGTTGGGGGGGGGGAAAGGGGGGGGTTTTTTTGTTTTTCCTTATTGTGTTGGGTGTAGGCCCCCGGCCCAATTTTTTGGGGTTTTGGGTATTTTTTTTTTTTTGGGGTTTTTTAAAGAAAAAAAAATTTTAAAAAAAAAAAAAAAAAAAAAAAAAAAAAAAAAAAAAAAAAAAAAAAAAAAAAAAAAAAAAAAAAAAAAAAAAAAAAAAAAAAAAAAAAAAAAAAAAAAAAAAAAAAAAAAAAAAAAGAAAAAAAAAAAAAAAAAAAAAAAAAAAAAAAAAAAAAACCCCAAAAAAAAAAAAAAAATAAAAAAAAAAAAAAAAAAAAAAAAAAAAAAAAAAAAAAAAAAAAAAAAAAAAAAAAAAAAAAAAAAAAAAAAAAAAAGAAAAAAAAAAAATAAAAAAAAAAAAAAATTTTTTTAAAAAAAAAAAAAAAAAAAAAAAAAAAAAAAAAAAAAAAAAAAAAAAAAAAAAAAAAAAAAAAAAACAAAAAGAAAAAAAAAAAAGGGAAAAAAAAAAAAAAAACAAATTGTAACAACAAAAAAATAAAACTGGGGAAAAAAAAAAAAAAAAAGAAAAAAAGAAAACAAAAAAAAAAAAAAACAAAAAAAAAAATAAAAAAAACCCCCCCCCCTCCCCAAAAAAAACCACCCAAAACCCAAAACCAAAAAAAAGGAAAAAAAAACCAAAAAAAACCCCCCCCAAACCCAAAAACAAAACAACAAAAAAAAAAAATTTTTTTTTGCGTTTAAAATCCCCGGAAAAAATTTTAAAAAAGGTTTTTTTTTTTTTTAATTTTTGGGAAAAAGGGGGGGAAAAATTTTTTTGGGGCCCCCAAAAAACCAAAAAAAACGTACCCCCCCCCAAAAAAAACCCCCCCCCCTTTTCCTTTTCCCTTTCCCCCCCCCTTAACTTTTTTATTTTTTTCCCCCCCCCTTTTTTCCCCCCCCCACAAAAACTGGACCCCCCTTTTTCCCCCCCCCCCCCCCCTTACCCCCCCAACCCAAAAAACCCCCACCTTACGGCCCCCAGTGGGTGGGCCCCCAACCCCGGGCCTTCAGTCCCCCCCAAAACCCAATTTTCGCCCGTTTTCCCTTTCCCCCCGGGCCCTTGCCTTTTGGGGGAATAAAAACCCTTTTTGGAACTTTTTTTTGGGACGGTTTCGTCGTTTTTTAATTTTTTTGGTTTTTTAAGAAAAGGGGGCTTTTTCTTTGGGGGGTTTGTTTTGGGGCCTTTTTGCCTTTCCGGGGTTTCCTCTTTTTCCTCTTTTCTCCTTCTCTCTCTCTCCTCTCCCCTTTCCCCCCCTCTCCCCTCTCCCTTCCCCCCTCTCCTCCCTCCCCCCCTTTCCCTTTTCCCCCTCCTTTTTTTTCCTTTTCTTAAAAAACCCACCCCCCCCAATGGTGTGCGCCCGTTAAAACCCCCAGTTTGACTTACACAGTCACCTTAACCACCTACACGTCTGCCTCCGTCTGTCCCTGTCTGTCCGTCTGTCTGTCTGGGAAAAGTCACAAAACAGAACGCCTGATTTCATGTGCAACTCTACAAACCCAGTCACTGTCATTGCCCCGTGTTGTTCCCATTTCCTCTTTCAGGTTTACAGTTTGGCAGTTTGAATGCGATAGCTTTTTGGAAAGTGCTGCACAGGTGTAGGCCGAGATACTGTTACTGGTGTCCTAACTTGACTGCTTGACTTAAGTGAGGCTTCTTCCTGTTTGTGTGCCCTCTTTGTCCTGTCTGCGCTTTGCTCTCTCTCTCTCTCTCCCCTCTCTCTCTCCTTTTCTCTCTCTCTCCCCATCCCTCTCTCTCTCTCTCTCTCTCTCTCTCTCTCTCTCTCTCTCTCTCTCTCTCTCTCTCTCTCTCTCTGTCTGTCTCTTTCTCTTCTATATGATTATGTATCTCTCTCTCTCTCTCTCTCTCTCTCTCCCCTTTATATTTTTATTATATTTTTATAGAGAGGTGAGGAGAGGAGAGAAAATTAAAATGAGTTGGGGAGAAAGTGAGAGGGCAATTATTATATATTTATTTATATATATTATATTTTTTTATTATTATATTATTATCTATATATATCTGTGGGCGAGTCGAGAGAGAGTAAACTCAAGTCTGTCGAATTCTTTTATTTCAAGGATATGATTAAGCATTCATGTGCTTTTTTAAAATTCCGCCCTTGCCCTTTTTCCCATTAAAAAACTTTAATAGAAAAGGACACCTTTAAAACAAAACAAAAAAAACAGTTTTAACAAAATCAGAAACACAAAATAAAACAAAACAACAAAACAAAACAAACACAAAGAGACAAGAACAAAAGAAAATAAAACATTCACAAAGCACACTCAAGACAAATGTGCTAGGCGGCTGGAAACCCCGACAGAACCGTGTTTAAAACCCTGTGTATTCCTGGCATGACTCTACAGCATATGACCCAATGGCTTACCTCCACTGCAAGCATCTACCCCTCATGTGCAATCATGTTTTCCATTGGAATCAGTGACTGCCCTGCAGGACCAGTGTCACAAAAATGACTGAGCTAGAGCTCTCCTAAAAACTTCTTTCTTGAAAGCAAAACTGAAGGTCAGTTCCCTCATTCCCCCAGGGACGGATCCTGAACAAGCATTTACCCAGCAACAAACATTGACAGAAAACTTTTGCCCCCAAACTGAGGTCAGCTTCACGACAAACCCGGGCACTTTCCGCCAGAACGGGTTTTCCCCCCAAAAAGGTGGGTGTATAAAGACTCCATACACCCAGCATGAGGGGGTTTTCCAAGCTGGGGTTCATTTCAAAACACTCCTCCCTTTGGGCCAATCACTCAATCAATTTCTGAAGAAGTTGGTTCCAGGTGATTTTTGCCACTCAGCAACCCCGCAAACCCCACTTCAATGCAACCCACCTAAAGGACAAGGCAGGAGGGTGTCAGGAAACGGACCTCGCCCCTCTCTTCGTGGCTGTGGTGCTCCGGGACCCGGGGTACCCTTTCCCTGCCTCCCTGACCACTACCCTCCGCTTCATTCCCAGAGGGGGGTCAGCAGCTCAGTGGCAACAGTTCAACCCGGTGGTCCTCCCCCCCCCTCACCCCCCCGTTCCCTTGGAACCCCCTTGACCCGAAGTGGAAATTTCTCTTTTCCCCCTAACGGTTTTGTAAAAGTGAAAAAGCAAAGTTAGTGAATCTTCTGATTTTTCCATTTCCCTCCGGCCCTGCCCCTTCCCTTTCACAGCCCAGGGAAAACCTTGCTGCCTCCCTTCCCTATCCCCTTGTCTGTAAACCCATTCCTCCCCAGCCTTCCAGACTGTAGCTGCACCCGTGCCCCCACCTAGCAGCCGTGTCCTGACCCCCCGTCGGTGTCCCCCAAACCCGGACAATACCCTGTCGCTCCTGAACATGGGATCGCAATTTTTCTTCCCCAAAATAGATCCTCATGAAGACCTTCTCGCCCCCTGGGTGATACATAAGTCAGTGTTGTCCCCTGATTGGTTTAGCAATTCACTTGCTCAAAAAAGTGTTTTTGCAATGCTTGAGGGAAATCAAAAGTACAAAGAGTGTGACTGAAGATTCAGCAGAGCTAAAAAACAGGGTTTTAAAACCATTTTGATCTTTTTAACACAAAGATGGTTCCTGTGAAAAAAATTTGGGTAAAATGGGGGGTTTGTGTGTGGGTTTTTGGGTGTGGTGTGTGTGTGTGTTTTTTGGGGTAAGGTGTGTGGTTTTGGGGGTGTGTGTGTGTTGTGGGTTTTTTAAGGTGATGTTGTATAAAGGAGTAGTGTGGTATGGGGTGTTAGTTTGTGTGTAGGCATGTGCGTTTGTGGTGTGATTTTGGGGTTAAAAGGGGGGATGGTGTGCTGTTGGTGTGTGTTTTTTATGCTGTAAGTGTAGTTTTGGGTTAGTTGGTAACAAGGTTGGGGTTGTCCGTTGGTGTGTTTGGGCGGAAATTGGGCTTTTACTTGCGTGCGGCGGATGTGTGAAAAACTTGAATGCATTTTTTCTGCCCGTTTTGCCATTTGGGTGTGTGTGTTTGCCAAAGCGGTGAAAGAAGGGAGTTTTCTTCCTGATGGGGGGGCAGTTTCTGGTGGACACCCCGTGTTTTTTTGCTTGCTGAAAAAATACAGGGGTTAAATTAACGGGGGGGCCGGGGGCCATGCTTGCTGAAAAAGTAGACCCTTTTCCCCAAAGCCTATGCCACTGTCTTCCCCCGGAATTGCATATTGTCTTCCGGTTTTTGCGTGCATTTTCT
>CM054154.1:5612351-5664687 GCA_028751875.1 Rapana venosa
TAGTCTTTGGGAAAACCAAAGAAAAACCAAATGTCGATTTTACAACAAAAATGTGTACCATGCACCTAGATCTACCTATGTCTGAGAATTATGATACGTATCAGTGTGTCTGTCAGTATTGTGATTGCCTTTCCTGGGATAATTAAAGTGTCTTTGACTTGACTTTGACTTATAAGACTACCACTTATAGCCAGTCTACAGCCAGACGCCTTCTATTTACCAAGAGTTCCAGTTTCCATGGTGGAGATGACAGAGACAGGACAATCACTTTGATGAGCTGAGAAACTGTACTGGTAGTACATCAACTTGTAGTGCACTAGCCTAGCTGTGGTGTTGTTTAGGATTTGCTCATATCCACAGTAGATCTAGCTGTTTTACTTGACTCAGTGTGCAGCGTTTCTCTTTCATATAGCACAGCGCCCAAATCCAGCATAGACTCAGTCAAGGCCCAGTGCTAAAACTACTCCCTTCCTTTTACCAAGTCCAAGTAAGATCAGTTTCTGCTATAATTAGCACCAGCTGGGATGGATAATGGCAGTGAGAGAAGCTGAAAATGGGAAAAGACATGTGATTAGAACAGCTTGTGGGAGCAAAATGTTGTTGAATTTTACTGTTTGAGTTTAGAGTTTTTTTTATATTTTTTTTTCTTAGGTCAATACAAAAAAGTTTCTACGTTTGAAATGCCTACAACTGTAGATCGAAATGAATTAGCTATACACTAATGCAGTGGAATGAGACTATTTCCACTATGTACACTATCTAAGCAACATCTCTCCACTAAAAATTCCAAACACTTGTGTACATCCATAATTAGCCTGAATAAACTGCCAACTGCCTGTTATTTCCACCTGTCCATCAAAAAGTGCTGCAAACTACAAAATTGGTGTGTGTGTGTGTTTGTGTTGTTAGTGTGTGAATGTGTGTGTGGGGAGTGTATGTGTGGTGTGAGTGTGGGTGTGTGGTTGTGTGATGTGTGTAGTGTTTTTTTCCATCAAGGTGTCACACCCACTCTCCCAGCATAACAATCAGACAGTGATACAACCTGTCGTGCTCTGTAACCTCCACGCCTCTCTCCTCAGGGGCTGTATCCTTGCCTGTCAGTGAAAAGTTGCAGTGAGAATGTTGTTTTCGGTGTGAATGTGTGTGTGTAGGTGAGTCTGTTGTGTGTGAGGTGATGTACTGTGTGTGACAGTGGATCTGTTGTGTGTGGTGAGTGTATGTGTGTGAGGTGGGTGTGTGTGTGACAGTGTGTGTGTCGTGTGTGACAGTGGGTCACTGTTGTGAAGGTGAGAGTGACTGTGTGCGGGGCTGTACTGTGTGACAGGTGAAAGTTCCGTGAGCGGGTGAACTGTACGTGTGTGACAGGCGAGAACTGCACTGTGAGTGACAGGTGGAAGTGTACAGTGTGTACAGGTGAGAACTGCATTGTGTGCCCAGGTGAAGAACTGTACTGTTGTGACAGGGAGAAGTTCCTGTGGTGACAGGTGAGAAGTGTACTGTGTGTGACAGGTGAGAAGTGTACTGTGTGTGACAGGTGAGAATTGCACTGTGTGACAGGTAAGAACTGTACCTTGTGCTAAAGGGCAGAACTGTACGATTACAAACACGTCATCATCTCACAGAAAGTCATAGGGGTTACAAGCAGAGCTGAGAAACGACCAACAGGCGAACACTGTCACATGAAACAGCACAGACCAATATCACAGTTTCAGATAGGTCTTTTCCTATACTTGTAAAAATTGCATTCCTATACCGGTGACATCCTTCCACAAATGGAAGCACACAAGTAGGCAATCAATAGCGCACACGTGCGCGCGCGTACACCCCCCCCCCCCCCCACACACACACACACTGTGCGCAGAAAGCAGAGAGATGCAGTTAGAAGTATAGGCACAAAGGCACTTAGTATTTATCTGAGTTCACCTTTGCGCCTGGCGGCAGCATAGCATGTGTCTCTGGTGTTTGGGTGCTTGTTGTGTGTTTCTACCTGGTCCCCTCCAGAAATGTTTATGTCTTCATGTTTGTGTTTTCTACCTGAATTCTACGGTCAGAACATTTTTGCTTGATATTGTTAACTTTTCAAAATATTTCAATTTAAAGTTTTCATCTTCAAGTTGATTTTTCAAAAAATTCAGTTGTCTTGATGAGTTGTATTTATCTTCATGTGCTGGTCTCTGTGACCCACTTAACTCTGACCCTGCTGCCTGGTGAAGTTTTGCACGTGGTTCACGTTGCCCCGTCATCAACCTCCAGTATCTGTCAATTGGCAAACATGGCTGTAACATGTGCCGACATAAATACAATATTGTCATGTGAACTCCATCCATCAAAACCTGAGTTTTGTCAAAAACAATACACACTTGCTCCGGCGATAATGCAACACATACGAAACTTAGGCATCCATCGCTGCAAAATCAGACGGGGAACACGGGCAGGTGTGCGTCATCGCCAGTGGCAGGCTTCCCTCTCCCCTGTCTCCCCCCTCACCTCTAACGTCACTTCTGTAACCCCTGACAACGCTGCTTCCCCACGCTGCCCTTCACCCGTTTCTTCAGCTTTCAGTTTCTTCTGTTGTTTGTGACTCTGACAATGGTTTTTGTTCTGATGATGATGTGCATCATGATGTGTGTCAAACGCCGAATCCCCTGATTAACACAGTTTCTTTTCGCCATCTTCTACTCCCGATTCACCATCCAAACTTTTGTCTGTTCTTCCGCTAGCCAAATCTCCACCATCGCCTTCGTCCTCTTCCTCTGATGCTTGTCCAAACTCACCACTTTCATCTTCATCCTCTCCACCTCCTTCAGATCTCCTTCAAGTTTGTTTGTTCAATGTGCAGTGTGTCTGTCCAAAAGGAAAAGCCGAATAGATTTCTGATTTTATCTCTGAAAAAAATATTGACTTAACCTTCCTCACTGAATCTTGGCTTAAACCACATGGCCACGAGCCAAAAAAAAAACAGCTGACTCCTCCAGGATATAAAACTATTTCTTTTCCCCAACTCTCTCGAGGAGGTGGGATTGCCATCATCTACAAAGACAGCTTTTTCTTTCAGTCACAACCTTCCATTCTCACACGAATCTTTTGAAGTTTGCGAAATCAATCTCAACCTACCTGGCCACTCTATTACTTTATGCTGCCTTTACCGCCCACCTCCTAGCCGTAAAAACAACCTGACATCTTCTCTTTTTTCATCAAGAAGTCCAGTCACACCTCGACCACTACAGCCTCTCTCCCAGTAAACTAATAATTCTTGGTGACTTCAACTTTCATTTCGATAATAAACCTTCTTCAGACGTCAAACGTCTTTTTCTTTCTCTGTCCAACCATTCTCTCTCCTAATTGGTAAGCAAAGCAACGCACAGATCTGGTCATATTTTAGACTGACTGATCACTAATGCTTCATTTAATCTTGTCACATCTGTTTCTGTCACCGATAACTGCATTCTGATCTTTCCGCCATTATTTTCCACCTCAACATCACAAAACCTGTCAGAAAGAAGAAATGTGTTACTTGTTGCAATCTTAAGGCCTTAGACATTCATACTCTCTCTTCACAAGCTACAGAACGCTTTTCACAAACCTCTGACCACACTGACCTTGCTGAATACTATAACACTGTCCTCTGCCAATTGCTTGACGAGCATACACCTCCTACAGACCATCTCCTGCCTGACAGACCCTGTGCGCCATGGTACTCTCACGATTTATTGATAGCGAAGCGCAAACGCCGGCAACTAGAACGGCAGTGGCGGAAGTCAAAACTCAAAATCAATAAACAGCTTTTCCCAAAACAAGTAAACAAAGTCAAACACTAATCAAGCAGCAAACACAGACTACTACTCTTCCCAAGTCCACTGGCTACATTCCATAAAATCTCTTTTTCCTCACCTCAAATCTCCTTGGATCTGCAAATCAACTCTTTGCCTACCACCCACAGCTGTCTGAACTTCATCCATCTTTTCTGCCTTCTTTTCAGACAAAGTCCGCAACATCCGCTCCATACTGGATCAGACTCATCTCCAGCCTGCACCTCCTGATCCCAGTTTACTGGCACTCCTCTCTTTTTCCTCCATCCCACAAGTGAAAAAGAAATCATGACAATGAAGGAAATGACTGTAAAACATGCGACCATTGATCCCATAACTGCTCTAGTTTTCTCACAATGCCTTACCACAACTTGTACCTATTATCATAAAATATTAAACTCATGTTTTGTTCAGGAAATTTTCCATCAGCTCATAAAACAGCAATAGTCACACCTACTGGAAAAGCACGCCTCATCCCAACTTCTGAGAATTATAGGCCTGTCTCATACTACCCTTTGTAACTCTGAAATACTACAAACAGTTGTTCTCGAATAGCTACAACAGTCAACATTTATTCCAATAAAAAAGTAATACTAATAATAATAATGCATAATAATAATAATAATAATATTGTATGGCAAATTTATATACGCTGAAATCTTGTAAAGCAACAAATCAAAGCGCTCAGATTCATATTTTCATCCCTTTTTTAAGTCACGCAGATTCTCTCCGTGAAATTCTGCTGCTCTCCCCGGGGAGAGCGGGAGAACGCGTCGACACTTAGTGCTGCGCCACCTTTCACCTTTTTTTTTTTTTTTTTTGCCAGCTGTATTGTTTCCCTATCAAGATGGCTTTTATCTAAGAATTTTGCCAGGACAACTCTGCTTTTCCTTGTTTTTTCACGTGCCTCAAATAATTACGTGTAACACACAGTAAACCTCGGATTTATCGTCTCACGAAGGACTAGCGCCAGCCAACAACTCATGGTCTAATGATGGGGGAAAAAGAGCCGGTCCAAACGGGTATACAGACCTGTCCTGCAAACTTCAACCCGACTTTTCGCTTTCTAGACAGACGCGTTACCTCTAGACCACCGATCCACATTATCTCCTTTCCCCTTTTTTAATCTTCCTATTACCCCAATACAGCACTGAAACCACTCTAGTCCACACTTTGGATACACTTCTGCTCGCTTCAGATGCAGTAAAAATCTCTCTCCTCACTTTTCACGACTTATCTGCAGCCTTCAACACTATAGATCACTCAATTCTTCTTTCTCGCCTCCAAAATACGTTTAGTATTAATGGCACAGGCCTCACCTGGTTTAGTTCATACCTCACAGACCGATTCCAGAAAGTTATTGTAAACAAAACTCAATCAGAACCTGTCAAACTGGAATGTGGAGTCCCACAGGGATCAGTTCTGGGCCCTGTTCTCTTCAATCTCTATACTGCTCCACTCTCACATATAACAAACCACCATTTCTATGCCGATGATACTCAGCTTCAATGCAGTGATACTGTTGAAAACGTGCCTTCCCTCCTGACAAATATGTCCAACTGCCTTCAAGACATTCAAAACTGGATGACTCAGAACAAGTTACAACTTAATGCTGATAAAACCGAAGCCATGCTCATAGGGACCGAACATAAACTTTCCTCCATCGCCACAACTTCAATAGAATTCGGCAATACGACAGTTACTTTGGCCAACTCTGTGAAGTATTTAGGTGTACTTCTGGAAAAGACACTCTCTATGAAAAAATTAATCAGCCATATCTTGCTACTATCAATTACGGTGTATAAGCGCAATTCGCAAGTATCTGGCCACTGACGCAACTTTCAAGCTTGTCACATCTCTCATTCTTTCACGTTTAGACTATTGCAATTGTCTTTCGGTTGGCCTACCAGCTTCATCCATCTACTCTCTTCAACGCATACAGAACTCTGCAGCTCGACTGGTCCTAAGAAAGAAAAATTCTGAACACATCACTCCTCTTCTGCGATCTCTTCACTGGCTGCCTGTCTCACAGAGACTGAAGTATAAGACCAACACCCTCTGTTTCAAATGTCTCCACAAATCTGCACCCTCTTATCTCTATAGCTGTCTTTACCTGTATACTCCATACCGTTCACTTCGCTCAGCTGCAGATACTTTGTGCTTTTGTACACCCAGATTTAAACAAACCACTGTTGGCCGTTGCTCTTTCTCTGTTTCTTGTCCATCCACCTGGAATGAGCTTCCTCTTTCACTTCGCCAAAAGCCTTCACTTGATACCTTCAAATCCAGCCTCAAAACGTACTTATTTCCTACCTGACACATTCCCCTGTTCCTACTTTTTCAACAGCATCCTTCACCTCCTTCATCACCACCTGTGTGTGTGTGTGTGTGTGTGTGTGTGTGTGTGTGTGTGTGTGTGTGTGTGTGTGTGTGTGTATGTGTGTGTGAATAAACTTGAAATATCTTATGTTATTTGAGGAAAGTTGCATGCGTGTAAATGGTGAGACTGATTTCATGATGATGATGATGATGATCAAATTATGATGATATATTACTTATCTTCATTATTTATTATTATTATTCATTTTTATTATTATATATTTATATTTACAACTGCAAGGTGGTACATGGTGACACTGAATGTAGGCAACGTTTTTCTGACTTTGCAAGTCAACATACTGTTCATTTTGTGATTCAGAAGATAAGCTTTTCATCTTTTATTTGCCTTTCCCCTTGAAGATGTGGGGAGGTCTTGCAGTATGAAGAGCATTTCCCTATTTTTATGGCTCTCGTTGTTTCTGCCATGTTCCTTTCCTTTTCACCAGGTTGTGACAATTAGTGTGAACACTGGGGCGGGCAGAGGGTGTTCCTTCTTTAGTTCTTTTGCCCATGTGTGTTTTTAATATACTTGTTCATGGAACAACTGTTCTACTTTGCCAATGCAATCGGCACATTCAAAAAAATACTAAGCAGTTTTATCAATGCAAATTGTCAGGTACTGAAGAATTGTGACCAACAGCTTCAGTGGGCTTTGTCACAATTCCTCCTATGGGGAATAACGGGCTTTTAATATAAATAGTATCCCACCCTCTGGAAGTTTTGTGCTAGAAATTTCTCCTTTTCTTTCCCTCTCTCCGTCTCTGCCTTGGTTCTTTTCTTTCTATTATTTCCATCTCTATTGTTTGCGTTCTTGGTCCAGTCTCCCACTTACCTCCATTTGTCAAATGGTACGCTGTCGTGTCTGGATCTGTGATTCTGCAATGCCTCATTGGTTCTGGACTTTCATTGGGAAGTGCATGATGATCTGCATGGCAGCGACCATTTTCTGGTCATCTTGGCTCAGAACACGGTGGTGGAAGAATCCCGTATGGAGTGGTTCGATGTCAGGAGGGCAAACTGGGATCAGTTCAGGTCAGACATCCTTAGCAGAATGGATGAAGAAGAAATCTTGTCAGCAGATGATGCAGCACTGATGGCATCTGTTTTAAAGTCTGCAGAGAAGGCCTAGGACTGGCGGTTGGCGGGAATGCCCAGGGTGCCTTGGTTTGACGAGGAATGCTGGGCTGTCTGAAGGCATAGGAAAAAAAGCACAGTGCCTGGTTCGACAGCAATGATCTCCTGCAGCAGTGCTAGCCCAGCAAAAAGCTGTGGGCCAAGTCACGCCACGCTTTTAAGACCAGCAGGCATGAGGCGTGGAAACATTTCTGTTCCACGCTCAACAGCAGAACATCTGGTGGAAAGGTGTGGAGGTTAATTGCAGGGGTAAAGGGGAAACTGCCTGTACATCTATTCATCATCTGATGTTGGAAGATAGCCTGGTTACAGATAGAGAGGCCCTGGCTAACCTGCTGCCACCACCCTGAAAGGGAATTCCTCTTCCACTTGGCGAGCGCCAACGTTTTTAAGAACAAAAGTGTTGAAAGAAAATGCTCCTTTAAATTTTGCTTCCCAGAACGAAGAGTGTTATAATCTGCCATTCACCTTTCCTGAGTTAAAAAGTGCCTTGCAGTCATGTGGCGACACCTCGGCAGGTCCTGGCCAAATTCCTTACGGCTTGCTAAAACGCCTGCTGGACTTCCCCGCGAACCCTCCTGAAAGTCTGTAGTCACATTCGGATCACTGGCTCTTCCCTCCGTCATGGCCAAGGGTGGTCTTTGTAAAAAACCCTGGTAATTTTAAAAGCCCGAAACAGACCCTTTGCGAAGCTCTCTTAATTTGGGAAAAAGGAAACTAGTTGGTTGGCCTTTGGAAAAAAGGGAAAGGAAATGGGGTTGTGAGAAGTTGACTGGGCCATCTGGAGTGGAAAAAATAAAAATTTGACAATTTATTAAAAGGTTTTTTGTTGCCATTTTCATTTTATTTTGAAAAGGCCCTGCTTGGCTACGCAATTGGGTTGGGGGGGTTGGGGTTTTTTCATGGCTCTGCCTTTTCCGCCTTTTTGGAAAAAGGGCGGTTTCATGGGGGTTGGTTCAGTTTCGACACTTTAGCAAAAGGGGGGTCCCGCAGGGGAATATCTCCCCCCCTTTCCTTGGAAAAAAAATTTAAACAGCATCGCAAGTCGGCCACCGGGTGTGGGAATTGTTCTTTTTGGAGTTTGTTTTGCCCATAGTTTTTTTGTAGATTTCTTTTGGGCGTTAAAACTTTGTTTGGGTGGGTGGGGGGGGTCATTCTTTTTTCCGCCTAAAGGCGAAAGGCTTTTCGTGCTTGAATTTTTCTACCTCCCAGCGGGGAAAATCCCCTCCCCTTTACGTAAATTTTTAAAAGTGTTTCTTTCACAGGGTGAACTTAAAGTATTCCCCCCCTGCAACTTGTAGGGCCCTGAACCTTTGGGGGTGAAAACCCCAGAGGGGGAGGGGGATCGGACATTGCATTGGGGGACACTGTGAATTGGGGACTTTTCCCTGCATTTTTGGAAAACACTCGGGGTGGGGGGGGAAATTTTTTAGAATGTTTGAAGAAATTGTGGAAGCCTTGTGCATTTTTTAAAAAGTGGGGGGGAATTTCGGGGCTGTTTAAAAGGCTTTTTAACACTGTGTGTTTAGGAAAACCGGGTTTTAAAACCCGTGATGTTTGAAACATTCTGTTGTAGGGCATTTCAGTTTGTAAAACCCTGGTTGTTTGTAGGAAGGGGTGTGTTTGTAGAACACGGCTGTTGAACTTATGTTGTAGAAACTTCATGTTTTGAAACTTCTTTTGTAGGACAAACCTTCTGAAATGTTTTGGGGAAACTTTCATTTTGTAGACTCTGAAATGTTTTTGGGAAACTTTTGTGGAAACCCTGTGATGTTTGTACCCTTGTGCTGTTTTAACATCGCCTGTTTGAAAGGAATGGCATGTTTGTAGACACTTAAAATGTTTGAACACTTTTGTAAAACCCTTGATGTTTGAAACACTGTGATGTTTTTAGGGAACTGTCTGTTTTGGAACCGGGCATTTTTAGGACACCTAAAGTTTTTTTTAAATGTATGAAACTTGTTCTGTTTTAGGCCTATCGTTTTTTGTGATTGCTAATCAAAATTTGGGTTTACACCCTAAAGGATCGAACCTTCATACAAAATTTGTATTAGAAATTCTAACACTCAGAATTTTGTTTTGCTGTTTTGAAACACCAGTTTTTGTATTCAAAAACGAAAACCTTTTTGACTAAACACCTAAACTACTAAAATACTTCATGAAACTGTATCTAACTATTCATGAAACTGATCTGAACTACTTCAGAAATTTTATCTAATATCATAAAATTATCTGAATATTTCATAAACTGATTTAACTAAAAAACAATTGAAACTTAAAAAAATTTTTGAACTACTTCATAAAACGTATTGAATACTTCAAAAAGAAATTAAAAACTGTATCAACACGTCATAAAAGTATTTTAACTTTCATAAAACTGAAAACCTAACTACTTCATGAAAAGTATTAAAACTACTTCTAAAAGTATTAAACTACTTCTAAAACTGTATTGAACTATTAAAATTTTCAATCTTAAAAACTTTTTAAATCCTTAAAATGTATTTGAACTACTTATAACTGTATTAAAATACTTCATGAAACTGTATCTAACTACTTCAAAAAATGTATCTAACTACTTCAAAAATTTTATTGAACTACTTCATAAAACGTATCTGAAACTTCAAAAAGGATCTGAACACTTCATAAACTGTATCTAAACTCTTCATAAAACTGAATCTGAACTACTTAAAATGTATGACTACCATAAACTGTTTTGGGGTACAACAACCATCTTTGATTGGTTCTCAATCCCGGGTTTCGGCCCTGTTTGAAAAATTTCCCCCTTTCCCACCCCTCCCCTTTGGGGATTCGGATCCTTTCAGACCTGGGGGAAAGGGGGGGGGGGGCAACATTTTTTGGGATTGTACAGAAAGGAAGGAAAAGGCAAAGGTTCTCGGGGGGAAAAAAACAAACAAACGAACGCTAACAAAGTAAAAATAATCAGAGATTTTCCCGTTATCTTTATTCAACATAAAAAAAATCCAAATGTCTTTTGTTTTTATTGAACATTAAACGGACAAAAAACCGCATTTAAAAAAAGGGGTTTAAAGAGGCTTGAAAATGAAAAAAAACAGCCCTGCCAATGACATTTTTACCTATTAGAGACAGACAAGAGAGGAGAACAATGTCAAAACAAATTTTTTTGTTTCGGGATAATGAATAAGCATCAGGTGTTTTTTTACATCCAGTCCCCGCCCCCCAGGGATAAAATTAAAAAATAACCCAAACTTTACTCTCCAAAGTAAAACAAGAGAAATAACCCTTTTAACCCCCCCCAAAAAAAACCCAACAACAAAACAACAAAAACAACCCCAAACCAAACAAACAAATAAAGAAAACTTAAAAACACCTCCCCCCTCACTTCCAAAACCCCCCAAACCAAAAAACAAAAAAAACAAAAAAAAAAGAAAAAAAACCAAAAAAAAAAAGAAGAAAAAAAAAAAAAAACCAAAAAAACAAAACAACAAAAAACAACAAAACCAAAAAAAATAACAACCAAAAATTTAAAAACATAAAATAAAATTACACATTGTCAAAAGGTTTACACAACTTGTTACATAAACATAAGATATTGAAGTGGTATTCATTAAATTAAGTACAGCCGTATGAAAATATAAAATATGTTTTCCTTTATCAGGATTACTTAATATAAAAAAAACGTAAAGGTGAGAGAGGGGGAGGGGGGAGAAAGAGAGGAGAAGAAGAGGAGAGAGAGAGGGGAGAGAGAGAGAGAAAAAGAGAGAGAGGAGAGAGAAGGAGAGAGGAGAGAGAGAGAGAGAGGGGGGTGTTTTGGGGGTTTTTTTTTTTTTTCCAGAAGATAATCAAATATTTTTTTAACACGTTCAAATTATAAAGTTTGTAATGAAAAATACTCAATAAAAAAACAAAAAAAAAAAAAAAAAGAAAAGAAGAAATCCAAACCTATACAGTTTGGAGAAGAATGTGTTGTGTGTGTGTGGGGGGGGGGGGGGGGAAAGGGGGGGGGGGGGGGGGGGGGAGGGGAGGGGGGGGGGAGGGGGGTTTGGGGGGGGGGGGGGGGGGGGGGGGGGGGGGGGGGGGCGGGAAAAACAAAAAAAACAAAGACAAAAAGGAGAGAGGAGAGAAGGGGAGAGAGGAGAAGGGAGAGGGAGAGGAGAGGGGAGGGGAGAGGAGGGGAAGAAAGAAGACAGACATTAAATTTTATTGACGAAGTCATGAAATAATGAAAGCCCCACAGAAGAAAACCCAATCAAATAAATAAAAAAAACAAAATTAAACCTGACAATTTCCCTCCTGACACCCCCCCCCCAAAAACAGACAATCCCCCCAAAAAATCAACCCCACAACCCCCCACACCGCACCCCAGCCCACCCACAAAAACACACAAACCACACACACTCTCACAAAACACACACCACACACACACACACACTCACACACACACACACACATCCATGCGCGTACATTATGCATCAGATCCACGCCAAGATACATCTTGCGATGCTTGCACGTAATCACACAAATCGTCCATCAGGATTCAAATCATACACATGTACATTTCCACACATATCATAACAGCCTTATCGTCATAATTTCATCAAACATTTACCTTAACACACATAATACGTCGCGACCGTAACCAAATAAGAACATTGTTTGAAGCCACGAAAAACAAACAAATTCCACAGAGCATCAAAACACCTCCCACACACACACACACACACCCACAAAAACACCACACACACATACACACACACACACACACCCACATACCACACACATACACACACCACACACACCACATACACACGCACCACACCACTACACACACACTCACACACACACACACACACACACACCGCACTCAACACACACACACACACTCACATCCCCTCACACACACACACACACATACACACTACACATACTACACACATTTTTGCGCGGCGCTCGCTTGCACGCACTCACACTCACACATCAACAGTGTTCAACATGCACGCTCACCCTAATGCTTTATTACAGAAAATTAAACAAAGGTGTTGTGGTACCCTTCTTTTTTGAAAAGATGATAGGCTACTTTTCTCTTTTTATCATGGACTGGGATTGTATGCCTTAATTGCTACCAGACATAATCAAGGGATATATGAACATAAACCAGATGGTTCTTGGACGAGGCTGTGTAACAACACGGCCGTTGTACGAACAGTTTTAACAGGGAACCTCTATGACTAAGTATGGGGGGGGCTAGTTTATCATAATCTTATACATAATACATCTTTATTAAAGAGACAATTGTAAACTAAAAAGGTTGAGAATGTTAAACTTGTTGCAGATATTAGATTATATGGGAAGTAGTTCTAAGCAGTATTATCTTGAGAGAACGTTTTTTTATATACTTCTCAAGTTGTTGTAAACAGTTTTTTTACTTGCCAAATCCCAGATGTAGACGCATAATCTAGTCAGGTTTTATGTAAGGGTAGAAGAATAGTTTTCGGTCATGAAGATCATGGAAAATGTTTTATTCGGTTAAGTGGGAATTGCTTCTTAGATTATTTTTTTTGTGAAATACTAAAAACATTGATCAAGGTACCATGACAAGGTTATTATCAATATGTTGACCAAGTTAGTTTTGTAATGAGCTGACTTCTTCTAATACTTTATCGTAAATTCTTTATTCAATTTAGTTTGGTTTTAAGTTTTGGCGCTTTGTCTTGTTGCAACAACCATGAATTTGTTTCAGTGGATGGAGAGCCCATTGTGATTGCACTTTCTGTCCATGGCTGAGAGAATTGTTTATGTCTTTTTGCAAATTTTTACCTACAGAGTTTACCATCATGTTCCGCGGGTAATGTATGGACTGTGTCGTCGGCAAAGAGTTCACAAGTGGAAGAAATTGGGAGAGGAAGATCCATTGATAGTATAATGCAAAGTGGACTGTCCTGAACGGAAACTTGAGGGAATAACATACTTCTCTGGCAAAAAGGGAGTACATAATTGAATTCTTGATCAACAGCTTGTCTTCTTTTATCAAGAAAAGAGGTATAATTAGTTTAGTGGTCTGCACATAAAACCATTACACTAGCCAGTTTTTTCTTTACTAGGTGGTTGTGATCAATACAGTCAAATGCCTTGGCAAAGTCTACAAAAAAATTGCTTCCAGTTCAGATATTATTTTTAGTATTTAATTGCCATTGCCTCAAATGAGATTTGCTAAGTGCAGTATATTATAAATGATTGAATTTTCCTCTACTAAAGCCACTTTGATTAGGATGCAAATGAAATATGTTTTATGTTTAGTTAAGTTGTGACAGAAGATGTTGCTTTTAAATTTGCTTTTCTAAAGGTTTTTGATAAAGATAGATAGAAATCGAAAAGGTCGATGTTGTATAAGGGTCATTTGGATAGTCCAGATTAAAGAAAACAGAACAGGTATAATTTGGCATCTTTAACATTTGTGGGATAGCATACTTTTTTCAATACAGAGATTATAGATATATGTAAGATGTTCAGTGATTACTTGCGCAGAATCTTAAAATTTTGCTGTCTAAATTATCTTAACCACGGGAGCTGTTGTCGGGAGCTTGGTTGCTTTAATTGAACACAATTCCTTATGCAATTCATGCCACACCATATATATTTGATGGGACAGTTTAGACTTTATTGACTTGAGTTACAAAAATTCCTGGAAAAGGAGTATTTCTTTGATGAATTTGTGCGGTCAATTTCTTTACAATTTGTTCTGCTATAGAACAATAGTGTTTATTGATATTTTCTGCAAGATGATAGGGCAGTACAGATGAAGACACATGATGAAGATTTACCGGCTAACTGTTTAATTGCTTTTTCCAGAGAGATTTTGCTTGTCTTCTTAGATGTTATTAAACTCACTAAAATGATTTCTTTTTTTTGCCAATTCGTTTCATAAATGTACTTTAGTACGTGTTCTACTTATAATTTTTCTTCTCTTCCTGTGTTGGATTTTAATAGTTATCTCGGAAAGTATGGTTCAGTGATTTCATTAGGTAACAGGGTGGTTTATCTTAGGTAAGGTTTTACACGTTTGGTCTAGGAGGGGCATATAAACCATCAAAGATTGACGACGAAAAGCGAAAAGATATTATACCAAAATTCAAGTCGCTTTGTCTGGGTCAGTAAACTGATCTAAACATTAGAGGAAGTTTGCTTTCATAAGTCGGACAAAAATTTTCTGCATTTAAATACTTTCTAAACTGTGAAAAAGAAATGTATTTGTGTTTGCATATGGGTACTTTAGCACCTTTTTTAGACCATGTTATACATACGGAGGATTGTGATCCGCATAAGAACTAGACAGGTTACAGGACTCAGTTTTTCTTACAATGTTAGATGAGTGTTGAGTAATATATGGTCATCAATCAGTGTTTCGATTGTTGTGTTTTCCTTTGTAGGAGTGTTTACCTATTTGCGGACATATTATACACCTCAAATTATTCTTTTCATTTATCATTGGGCTTAAGATTAATCAATATGAAATCATCGGTTTAATAATTCGAGTAAAATATTTTCAGTTGGAATAGTTACATAACGTCATCCATCATTTGGTCAAAATTATCAAACACTTACTAAGGCTTTCATCTGGGGTTTCGATACATAAAAATCCGACTAGTATTGGTTTGGCTCCTTTCAGGCGCGTACTTCTAGCCATATAATAATATAATAAGAATAATCATAATAATAAAAATAATATTAATAATAATAATAATAATAATAATTATCATAATTATTATAATAATAAATAATTATACTAATAATAATCTATTAATCATAATATATTAATTAATCATAATATTATAATAATATAATAATGTATGGAAATTTATATAGGCGCTGATGAATCTTGGTTAATGTTGATAAAAGCAACAATCACAAGCGCTCAGATTTCTTTTCATTACCACTTTAAGTACGGCCAGATTTCTCTACGTGAAAATTCGGGCCTGCTCTCCGGGGAGTGAGAGGGTAATAAGGGGGGAGGAGGGTAGTGAGATGAAAAGGATAGAGCGGGAGAGGCGCGCGTCGCCACAAGCGCACAGCGCCACCCTTTTTTTTTTTCATGTCTGCAACAGTATTTGTTTCTCTATTCAGAGTGGCTTTTTTCTAAGAACTTTGCCAGGGACAACTCTCTTGTTGCCGTGGGTTCTTTTACGTGCGCTGAAAATTTTGTGTTGTAACACTCGGGCCTCGGGTTATCGTCTCATCCGAAAGGGACTAGCGCCTGACCACCACCCCACTCATGGCTTAATGGATAATGGGGGGGAATAGTTTCCGGTCCAAAACGGGGTACGAACCGCCGCACCCCCGCACACTTCAAAACCCGGAATTCTATTCGCGTTCTTAAGACAGGCTCGCGTTACCTCTAGACACCCCGAATTATCCAATAGGTTCCACACTCAATCCACACTATATTATAACAATATACATTTCAATGCTTGGTTATCATAATAATGTTTATTGCTTAGAATTTACTGACTGATGTATGTATAGTTATTAACCTGTTTCATACATATGGTTTTGCGGCCATCTTACGTCTGATAGAATTTAGCACGGAACTGAATATTATATCATCTGCCACCTTTGTGAAAACCTTGACTTCAGAAAAGCAAAAAAATTTGAAAGGGACTATTTACATTAACATATTGGAGGGCAAATCTGAAACATTTTATTTAGCAGGATGACTAAACATTTATAAAGCCTACTTTGAAAGCAATATTATGCAGTTAACCAAACCCATTAGAATTGGACAGTTATGTCATAGTTTTATAAAATTAGTCAAAAACAATGGAACATTTGATACACTAATAATAATCTTGTTCTGAAATCCTCACTATTTTAGCAAACCAGACAATACACGTTTCAAAAGGAGACTAAAATTAATGCATAAATATATCTCTACAACTCTTTCTTCACCAAACACAACAGCACATAAAACAAAGAGCAGAGTTCAAAATTTGAAAGTGATAATACCAATACAATACAAAGTTAAATAGCAAAGAAAAGCAAAAGCAAGCACAACTTTAATGTAAATGCCAAAACAAACCACAAACACTGACGTCAATCCAAAAAATAACGTTGAATGTCCTGTATTAAATTCTGTCATAGAGAGGGAATACTCTTGTAATTGGACTTTATGATTTTTAATCAGGCTCATTGTAACATCCCTTTGGAGTCAATGTCTCTGCTCACACACACACACACCAACACACACACACACACACACACACAACCACACACACACACAACACCAACACACACACCACACACAAACAAACCACCACACTCACACACACTGCTGTACATGCATACACCCATATGCAATCAATACTTGCAAGTGCCCTCACGAGGCACTGCTGCCTTGGCTCTTTCCTAGGATATGACACCCTGCACGCACTCTGCCCAGCCTGAACACAAGCACCGTGTGCGCCCCAGGGTGCACAACATACATGCATCCTCTCTCTTTTCGTTTGCAGCGTCCTCAGGGTGCACTTAAGGCGTGTCCCACAGGGAAACACCCCCCTCAGTAAGCCCAGCATGCGGACCCCACAAGAAGCACACTGTTCCTGTTACACTTCAGGAAGCACCAGATAATGCACCTCCCTTCAAGATCAGCATACATCAGCCACCCATTACATGGCACGTCCCTTACACCTAAATTTAACAGCAGGCATGCACCCAAAATAGGCACCAAAGGCATGTTCACATGGATGCACGCATGTACACACACTTCACACACACACACACCACAATCACCTCACACACACCACCACTCGCCACACACGCACATACACACATCACACACACACACTCAACACAAACACACACACACACACACCTACCCCCCACCACACACACCACACACACACACACCTAAAACACTCAACACACACACACACACACATTCATCTAAATTGTCAGCTTTTTCTGAGGTTAATTCAGTCTTTGAGGTGCAGAATAGTGATTGTATACGATTTTTCTTCTTCAGTCTTTAGTTTTGTTTAGTTTGTTTGTTTTTGTGTTTGGGATTTTTGTTTAAAGCATGTTTGTTGCCACACACTACTTTGACGTTGGTGGCTTGCACTTTCAAAAGAGTTGTACTTTGGGTGGGAATGTAAGAAAGGGGACACATTCAATGCATTGTGGTTATCCTTTATGAGAGGGAGAAAAAGTCTTCATGAAAAGGTCTGAGTGAGAAAGGGTTGTGGGAATGGATGCCATTTATTAAGGAGCTTGGTAAGCATATTGTCCTGGTTGGGGACACCAGACGGAGGTCAGGACACTGGCTGCTAGATGGTGGCACTGGTGCAGCTACGGTCCTGGTAGAGGCTGGGCGAGGATAGGAGGATGGGGTTAAGATAAGGGGGGGGGTATGGTGTGAAGGGGCAGGATTCCATGGGGTTGGAAAGTTAGGAGGTAGTATGGTATGGGATCATGAAGGGGGAAATGTGACATCAGAGGATTGATGAAAATTTGCAATTTTCACGTTATGATGTGCTGGTGGTGATTAGGTGGTTGGAAGAGGTCCTGACTTCTGGAATTGTAGTCAGCCAGTTTTTTAGCTCTGAAGGGAACCAGTCGGCCATGACAGGACAATCAGGTAGAGGTGGCTCTGGTCCGTTTGATCTGATGACCCCCTCTCCGGGTTGGAACAGCATGGGGTTAATGCGTCATGGAGGGAGGGGTAGGAAGGCGGGCACTTGCTTGTGGCCACAAGTGTCATATTCCACGGGTCGGGCGGGAGGGGGGGGTCCATGTGGGGGCGGGGGTCCATTATAAGACATCGTCCTGCCTTGCTCATGTTGACAGTGTGCACTGAGGTTGTTGTTCTGCTGGCTTTGTCATGCAATGAGCACACCACCAGGCGGACCAGCCTCCTCAGGATGTGTGATAGTGAGTGAGCTCGCCGAGGAGGAAGGAAACTGCTTGGAAGTTTGACAGCTAGCCTGGCCCACTTCCCTCAGGCTGGGGTGAATGGAAGAAACAGAAAGTCTTTATTCTTATAATAAGTGCCTTGGTCTTGGGGGCACCTTTCAGGCTCGTCAGGAAAATGGTCCCTCTCCTGGTAGGTTTGGTTGATCAGGTTTACCTCTGCGTTGTGGCACAGGCTCTTGTTTTGCAGATTGTGTTGGAGGGCAAGGTTTGGCACAACAAAGGATTATTGAGAGGATGTGTTTCCCCGAGCTGGAAATCATCGAAACTGAAAGGCTTGTTTGCTTCAGGGGGAAGGATTCTTTAAACAGTTCCATCATCTTCCACCCATGCTTGGTAGAGAATCAGTCCTGCAGGACCGTAATTTACGCCAACGTGGACTATTCATGATTCTGATCATGGTGCATTTGCTGGTATGTGTTTTGTGTAAGCCATTTTGTCAGTGCTGTAGCGTCACACACCGGTAATACCAGCCTTGATAACACGATGTATATTGACTTCCTAACCGTTTCTTGTATCGTTGTGTCTTATGCCAGAATCTCCTACAAGGGCAAGAGCTGGAATTATCTGGAATTTTAAATCTTGAAGAATTTGATCAGGGTTTTTTTTTTTTTTTTTCTCAGAAGTCCTTCTCCATTGAGCAGAATTTGTTCTAAAGCAATTTTATTTGAAGGTGTAAGAAGAAAAAGGAAAAGCCATAATCCACTTTGTTATTATTGAGATCAGTGTGTCGGTGTGTTTTATTTAGGTTCGTTTAATGGGTTCTCAAACCGATTTTGTATCGACAACAGGGGATGTTATGTGGAGATGGGGGTTTAGGGAGCGGTTTTAGTTTGTACCTTCCTGTTTGCTGTGAATCGTTCTTGGTGTCAGTGTTTTCAATTACTGTCAGCACTGGTTGTAACTGTGCATGTAGTTGTCTCTAAAGTTCTGTACCGCACCAAAGAAAGATCTGGGGGGCTCTCTGGCAGCCTCAGCCTCAAAGGCCCCTCCTCATCTGCTTTCATCTCACCATTGTCGCACGGGGGTGAGCCTTAGTGTCGTTGATGGAGCTTTGTTCATCAGGAGTTTTTTTTAGTTTAGATTGAAGGTGTGCCCACGTGTGTATTTTAAGGAGTGATTTTCTTTGTTGTGGTATTGATTGGGTCCAGTTGGAGATATATATTATTAAGGTTTTTCAATTTCAGTTCCCTACTTTTCTATTATTTTACTATTCAAATGTTGCTTGATTTCGTTTTTTGTGGACACATGGACACATCATACAGTTCTAGTTGAGAGGTGAGTCTGTTCTTTTCAAGGTCACCATGTTTGCACTGTCAACAAGCTCGTGACTTTCTTCAAGGAGTGTCAAGTTTTTAAGTCCTTAGAGTGGTCGAAAAAAAATGTCTTTTAGGACATTTTAGGCTACATTGTGCGCCTTTACTTCGTTTGCGGTGCGTTTTTGCTTGTGTGGACTTGATGAGAGAGGACATGCATCATAGATGAAGGTTTATAAGCCAGGCCCCTACTGAGAAAAGAGTCCACCCTTCTTTTGTTGGAGTTGACTGCAAGTGTTTGTTGACTGCAGTGTTTCTTGAGAACCTCTGACTGTCATTCTCTTGGAATTATTGGAATTTTTTCTGCAGGGACAGCTGCCTTGAGTTCAGTATCAGTTTCGTCACTTCATTGGAATGATTAAAGTGGTTTTTGACCTTTGACTTGACCTGTGACTTTGTTTTGAAATGACCAGGAGAGAGTGGATTGTCAGGGGTGGAGCAGGATACGGGCTGTGTAGAAGGTAGTAGTCATACGTTTACGGAGGAGGGGGAAAGGGGGAGGGGGGATAACTGGATTAGAATGATTAACATCGGTCAAGGAAACAATAGGATGAGCTATCAGCTTGAGATTGCAAACGGGCAGTGTTTTCATTCAGACAAAAATCAGAAACGAGATCGCGGTGATAGTTAGAAGGAGAAAGTTCACATGCTTTTTTTTGTCCCACTGCCTCCTGTGCAGTCATGCCATTGACAGAGTAAGGTGCCATTGTGCCTTCCTTTTTAATGAGTATAGGAGACAGTGTTATTCTTTTAGAGTCCTCCACGTTAAATTCTAATTGATGATTTGCAGAGCCTTGTGGGAAAGGGGTTAGTAGCTGATCCAGGTTGGAATAGGAAATAACATTGTCATCATCAAAATCAGGTGATTTCCATTCTGACAAGTTCCTCTGCTACAGCAGGAGTACTGTAAAAATAAGCGGGTTTGCCAGGCTGTTAGCTCTTTTTCAGGGCAGGGAGAGGAAAACGTTCTTTGAAAGGAGGTTCAAATGCCTGCTGGAAGTTTATTTTCCTTGACAGATGGCGGGTTGGGTCGGGTGTTCGTGTTCCATAATTGAAAGGGAAATCTTCACTTTCATCACATCCACTCTTTCAATCACAGACATTGTCCGTGGGGTTTTGATGCTGCTTCAATTCATAGTTCTATAATTTAATTCAAATCTTTCCTTTTTACAACCTCTTCTTGTAGATTTGTGTTGATTTTCTTGTTAATAATATATCAAGCAAAGAATTATTCACATTTAGGTGTGTGCCTGTGTTTCATCCGTGTCAGCAGTTTCACGCCCCCCTTCTAAACACTCCTGCAGTCAGGGGACTTGCTCAGCTCTTGGTTAGTGTTCAAGGACCTTTGATTCTTGCTAGCTTGTGTTGGCTCGAAATCCAAAACAGAACAGGTGCTGCTCCCAAAGTACAGGTGGTTGATCAAAAAAGAACACCAGGTCACAGGCTCCCATAATAACTGCAGTGCACAAGCCATCCTTAAATCTAATCCAGTGTGTAAAGGAGTTTCCAAGTTATCCTCCTTGGTTTGTGGCTATGGTTGTTGTAGTGTGGTGGTAGTTATTACGCAATCAAAATTGCATGGGAAATAATTAACTTGTGGAACAGAAACAGGCCACTTAACCATAAAACAGGCTGGGAAACTCCAAATATAGTCTCGGAATCAAGTTGGATAACATTTTTCTCTCAGACGTCAAACTGCCTGTGACCTTAACGTGGTTGTTATTATCTTCAGTTGGACAATTCGGGAAGAGAGAGGAGAGAGGAGAGAGCGGAGGAGAGAGTGAGAGAGTACGAGGAGTTGAGGTGTGGAAAGTGTGGTTGAGAGGAGGAGAGATTGAAGGTTGGAGGGAGTGATGGTTTTGGGACGTAGTAGAGAGGGAGGAGAGGGGGGTGGGGAGGTGGGAGTGAGGAGGGTGGAGCGAGGAGGGGTGTGAGGTGAGAGTGGAGGGGGGGGATGAGAGTGGTGAGAAGGGGGGGGGAGTTGGAGGTGGAGGGAGGGTGAGGCGAGAGTAGGGTGGATAGAGGGTGAGTGAGGAGTACGTGGTGGAGTGTAGAGAGGTGGAGAGGGTAGGAGTGGAGGTGATTGGGAGGGTGTCTGTTGGTGGCGAGGGAGAGGTGAGGGGTAGAGGGAGAGAGATGAGGATGTGAGACGAGCGGGTAGAGGTGAGAGAGAGGAGAGGATGAGATGAGTGGGAGGAGATGTGACGAGAGAGAGAAATGACATGACAAATGACAAAATTCTTTTATTTCGAGGATAAAGAATATTAATAATAAATAATTAATTATAATAATAATAATAATAATAATAATAATATATGGAAGTTATATAGCGCGAAATCTTTGTAAAACCCCAAACAAAATCGAAGCGCTTGCACTCATATCATTTACGCGCATGCAACTTTCTCAATTATCAATAAAGACCATATTTCAAATTTTATGGCACGTGGATGTACACACAACACACACACACACACACAACACACACCACACACACACCACCCATCACACACAACACACAACAACACCACAACCGCGATATTATACACTTAGGAGATGAAGGAAATGCTTGTTGTGAAAAATAGTGGCGATATGAGGGAAAAGTGTCAGGTTCGGAAATAAGTGTGTTTTGAAGGCTGGACTGGACTTGAAGGTATTCAAGGGAAGGTTTTTTTTTTTGGCGAACGAAAGGTGTGGAAAAGAGGCGAGTCATTCAGTGGACGGACCAGAAACAAAAACAAGATCGACAAGCCCCCAACGTGAGTGGTTATGTTTGAATCTGGTGTGTTCGAAAGCACAAAGTATCTGCTTCTTTTTTTACATTCCATGTCCCGCCGTAGGGATACATCTTACTAATAACCAAACACTTTACGTCTCACAGTAGTAACATGGGGAAATAACATTTTCAAAGCAGCCCCCCCCCCCAACAACTCCCCCCCCCCCCCCCTGAAAGCAAAACTAATAAAAGAAAACCTAAAAACATCCCCCATCAACCCCCACCCCCCTGACCCCACCCCCCACCCCCCAAAAAAAAACACCACAACCAACCACAACCAAAAACAACACAAACAAACAAAAGGAAAGAAAACCAACAAAAAAGAAGAAAAAAAAGAGGAGAAAAAGAATCAACTAAACAAACAACAACAAAACCAAGGAAGAATAAAAAACCAAACTTTATAAGTCACAAAGATAAACTTATACACATTTCAAATGGTACTTATACTGTGACCACATAACAATAAGATATTGAATTAGGGCACTCGTTAAGGACTTAAGTGCAGAGGACAAGTAATAAGTATTGAAATATATAAATATGAATCCCCTCATGAGGGATTAACACCCATAACGATAAGCAAAACGATAAAAAGGTGTGAGGAGAGAGAGAGAGACGAAGGAAGAGGATAGAGAGGAGATGTGAGGAGAGAGGACGAGAGGAGTGAGTGAGTGAGAGAAGAGAGAGAGAGAGAGAGAGACCGACAGAGACATGAGACAGAAGTGTGTGTATTTTTAAAAGATTAATATTCCACCAATTTATAATTACAAAACGTTCACACGATCACCATCTCACTTCATTTTTGGATTATACTCGTTTTTCAATTATATGTCATGATAATGAAATACTCAATACTTCATATATTCACACAATATCAACAAGAAAACAAAAAAAGAGATCTTGGCCTATACAGGCATTGAGGGAGAGAATGTGACGTGAGTGAGAGTGTGTGTGTGTGTGTGTGTGTTGTGTGTGTGGTGTGTGTGTGTGTGTGTGTGTGTCGTGTGTGTGTGTGTGTGAGTGAGTGGTGGAGTGTGTGTGTGTGTATGGTGTGTGTCGATGTGGTGTGTGTTGTGGGTATGTGTGTGTGTTGTGTGTGGTGTGTGTGTGTATGTGTGTGTGGAGTGAGTGAAGTGTGTGTGTGTTGTGTGTATGTGTGTGTGTGTGTGTGTGTGTTTTTTTTTGTGTGTGTGGTGTGTGTGTGTGTGTTTGTGTGTGTGTGTGTGTGTGTGAGGGTTATACTATATATATAATATCACAGAGCACACGATTCTACAACACAACACTTTTTAATTATTACTCATACAAATTGAATGTCATGTAATAAAATTTTTAAAGTGCAATTATACATTACACTCTACAAATAAAGGGGGGGGAAACTCAATAAAGTCATAAAAAGAACATCTAAACATTGTAAGTAAATAGAGACAAATTCTTTTTTTTTTTCCAGGATAATGAATAAGTACTCATGTGCTTTTTACATCCAGTCCCCCCGTAGGGTCACATGTTAATAATGAGCTCAGTACTCATACTTTCAAACAGTAGAAGCAAATGGGAAAAACTTTAAAAACGAAAAAAGAGAGAAAAAGGAAACAAAACAACCCCAGACCAACAAGAACCAAAATAAACCCAGACGCCCCCCCCCCCCAAAAAAAAAGAAAAAAAAAAGCATCCCCAACCAACCAAACAGAAAAAAAAAGAAACAACAAAACAAACAAATGAGGAGAAAAAAAAAAACACCCCCCCAAAAAAAAAAAAACAACACCGTCCATCCCCCCCCCCCCACACACACCACACACATACACCAAAACAAAAAACAACAAAAAAGACAAAAAAACCCAAATCAATCAACAAACAACAAAACAACAATACAGCAATAACAACAGCAATAACAACAGAAAAGAGAGATAGAGAGAAAAGAGAGGAGAAGAGAGGGGGAGAGAGTGAGAAAAGAAGAGGAGAGAGGAAAAGAGAGAGAGAGAGAGAGAGAGAGTGAGAGCCAAACTTATAGATCATTAAATTGAACACCTTCATATTGCAGAATAGTACACATTGTTGTTACACGTAATAATAAGATATTGAAATAGGGGCTTTACTGGAGCTCAAGTACAGTCAACAAGCCCAAAATAATTTTTGAAATAGAACGTATGAAAAAGCCCTTTATTAGAAGACACAACAACTATAGAAGGAGAGAGAGAGAGAGAAAAGAGGAGAGAGAGAGGGGGAGAGAGAGAGGGGAGAGAGAGAGGGGAGAGGGGAGAGAGGGGGAGAAGAGAGAGAGAGAGAGAGAGACAATGACAATGACGTGACAAATTTTAATGTATTTAGGCCTCTGACCATTTTCATGGGGTTCATAAATCCTATAAACTCAAGGGCTGCGTTATATCAGGAAAAAGTGAAAAAGTGGAAAAGAACATACAAGCATAAATGAATTAACATCAAGGAGTTACAAAATTTCCTAGGTGGACAGGAGAGGACTCAGTTTAATGTCTCTTAGTTTGAAAAGCTTTAAACTAAAAAACCTGCTAGTTGTTATCATTGAAAAACGTTTGGGTGGACATAAGGCTCTATTATTTTCCTTATGATTGTGAGTAGGAATCTCTTTCGGATATTATGGTCTTAAGCAGCATACGTATCACACTGGAAACCACAAATGTAGTTTCACTTTCTTCTGATCCTGGACAAATTGGACAGTCAAATATTTGTAACTCTGCACACATATAACGATTTTTTGTGAACTCTTAGGTCACTGATTCCAAAGCGTTTCGATATAGATTGTCTCGAAACATTTTAGTTGCACACCATATAAAAAGTTTCTAGGGTCGTGGGACGTTGAACATGCATACAAAATTCAGCCTGTTACTGAGGGACTGATACTTGGCAACCATTTTCTTGCGTATACACATCCAGGAGTCTTTGTTTAATACGATAACAAGAAATTGCTTTTTCTTGTCAAACTTCCTTGACCAACCAAAAACATACCCAAATCCGAACTTTGTATCATGCCTTCAGTTTAGAAAAAACCCAATTAATTTTACCTGCTTTTCTAGTGCTACATCATATGTAAGCTTTCTTTGACAACGCCTTCATCCATCTTAAGTAACGAAAACCCAATACTTCACTGCACGCATGCGTCAGTTGATCTGCAGCGGATACCTCCAAGGTCTCCATACACCTTTGTATTTGGCTCAGTGCGGATGGAAACATTTAAAAAATCTTTTGCAAGCAAATATAACGTACTGTTTCGAAGCATTATTATCACACAAAATACCCCAGACTAGAAGAATACAAAAGTATGGGTTGGATTTTGGTGTCGAATATTTGAAGAATGGTTTGAATTGACATGCTATTATACTGGTTATGTACCTGATAACATCAATAGTTGCTCTTTTCCCCTTTTTTGCAAACACTTTGGCACTTCATTTTGAACTCATTGTAGTTGTGATGGTGAAGCCTAGGTACAATATTTGTTCCAACCTCTAGGGGAGCATTATTAATAAACCATTTTTCATTCTTGCTCAGTTATCCCTCCTTTTCATAAAACCATAACCTTTGTTTTGTCTTTGTTTAATTTTAGTCCCAGTTCCATGCACACTTTTAAGAACGCAGTTAAATTGGGTTTGTAGTCCATTTGGTTGCAGAACAAACTGACCAAGATCGTCAGCAAAGAGTGAATAAATAAATAAGCTAAGCTGGTAGCAGTTGCACACTCATGTCTCCCCATATTTTCTAGATATGTTACCATTTCATTTATTTACCACGAGAAAAGTAGGGACTTTAAAATACACACCCTGCCGCAAACCTTTGGGCAGTTTTAAGCAAGTTGGTTATAGTTATTATTTATACTTTGAACATGACATAACTTCCTTGTAAATGGGCTTTTATGGCTTTTATATATAAGAAAGAAGTGCCAGCTTTGCAAAAGGCTTTAGGCGTTACTTAACATTTCTGTGGACAGAGTCAAAACCTTTGATAGGTCAACAAATGCAACGTATAGTTTACCTCTCCTTTTTACACAAGCTTTTCAGGATAGTTGAAAACAAAGTAAATATATGGTCTGTTGTGGTGTATCCTGTTCTGAAACCAGCTTGGTTTCTGGAATTTTGTTATTATTTTTTCAAGCCAGTTGTAGAGGTCGTTATTCAAAATAGCAGTGGTCATTTGCCTGGATTGCTAAGCAGTGTTACTCCTCTATAGTTGTCAAATTTAGATCTATTGACCCTTTTGTGTATTGGTACAATAATAGCTTTGGAAAAAATTACCAGATAATGGATACTTTCCAGTTGAAAAAATTTTATTGAAAAACTCATTAGTAATAAAGTATTAATAATTTGTCTGCTGACGCTTCAGCATTTCTGCAAAATAACTGTTCCAAGCCCCCTCCACATGCTTTTCCTGTTTTCAGTCTTTTTATTGTTTTGGTTAATGGACTTCTTGTGGGAGATGGGATTATCCACATCTTCAATAAAAGGGAGGGTGTCATTTGGAAAGACCTCTGTCCTCATTTACACTGTTGTCAGCATTGAAGACATCTTAAATGCTTTAAACAATCTCCTGTTTATCTCATGCATGCCCTGTTTCTTTTTACCAAGTATGTTTTACCTATATTTCCATACAAAAGTGTTTTGGGTCTTTATATGGTCAGCTAGATTTTGTGTTGTGATGCCTTATAACTCTGTTTCTTTTCTCTCAGAACTTTACGATACTCACGTCTAACCTGCACAGCATTTTCACGATTCTGATGCAAGTAGTGTTCTTTTTCATCTACGCATTTGTGCCCTTGCTTCCTTCCTCAAATCAAAACCCTCGTATCAAACCATCGTGCTACTTTCTATCTTTCTTTGTCCTATCTCTACTTAATCATACACTACCTGCAGTTTGTAGGACATGAATTAAATTCGTTAGCCGCCTTTATCTATATTGCCCGACTTATAAGTGTTCTTGCTTTTTCCATTGGATCTTGACTGTGGTTGATTTAAGGACTTTAGAAGACTCCAACCTTTTGATCTTTCCCAATTCATTTTATCAACCAGTGTACAGTTTGACCTGCACTTTCGTCACATCGCGATCCGAGAACCAGTCTTCAGCATCAAAAACAACAGGTAGATGGATCTAGATTCAACACAAGCAGTATCAAACAATAAGAGGAAAACTCAAAATAAAATGTTGTGTCACAATTCATTTGACAAAAATTAAAAGTGAAGGTCCACCGTGCTGGATCCCTGCGTTAGAGTTGTATGTTTAGGCAGTCATCATCATCCAATAACAAACTTTACCCCATTAAGAATGAACACAGTCTAAGCTATCACACATTGGATAGTAATTGGTTGCACAAATACCATTGAAACCTCATCCGTGAGGTTCGATCAAATTCGTCTCAAACATTACTGTGGGGTGCTTAAATAGTCAGTCACATTCTTGCCATTTCCCTGACCAGTTCGAGCTTAAAGTCTCCAGTCATTAACTTGTACATGTCAGTTTTGAGCTCAATACATCAGGAGCAAAATGCTCATTAATCTTATACAAACCTCCATCATCTGTCATTGGATTCACAGGTGAGTCACGTGGGGGGATGTACCACACAGATAAACAGAATAGGCTTGACTAGATTTAATAAATTCTCTTCGGAGATTTTATAGATACAACATTAATTTGAATTGATGCACAAAAATCTCTTCATTACTGGGCCAAAACTGTTCTTCACCGAACAACAACACATCCACTTCTTCTTCCCTGGCTGCTTACTAAGCTTTTTAGCTGGGGAGTTAATAACACGCCTGAAATCTTTAAAAAAATGAATATCAGTTTTCTTGTCTCACATAGGGTATCTGTTAAGGACACAAAAATCAAAATGAATTGAAATTTAGATAGTTAATTAAAGTCAGCGTTACCAATCTTGGCAGCCAGTCTGCAAAATTTAGGATTCAGCCATTTTAATAGGGTACCTGAGCAGTTGATGGGGCAGGCCGTCCCATATCTCCACTCAGTATTTGGCTAAGTCAGTTTCGTGTTCGTCAGATAGATCACCACATCATTGTACCCACACTTTTGTGGACCTTTTTTCCTCATCCTCATCTGATAGTTTGGGGAATCATTTTGGCTTATTACCTGACCCCCTGACTGGTCTATATGTTGTCGACAGCTCCGATGATCATAGTCCTCTGCCACATACCCCCCCAAACCACGCCCTGTCTGCTCTCTGGAGGGTCCTCTGTGTGTGCTGCAGAGAATGCTGTTGCCTGAACCTGTTGGATGTGTGTACTTGGTTAATTGCCAGATGCACTAGGATTGTGGGTATGTTGCTTGTAGAGATTGTGAGTTGGGAATGTTGGAACTGATTTTTGCCTGAGTGTGTGAGCTAACAAGCTGGGTGGCTGTCTCCAAACTTGTATGCTGCTGCCTGCTATGGAACCCTCAGACCGATGATGGTCGCCTGACATCCATCTGATTCTGGTAGGCTCGGTGGTCGTCTGCTCTCTGTTTGTCCGCACACTCTCCTCTGGTGTCCCTGTGTTTGTCCTGCTCTCCAGCATCTGGTACTCCTGCCTATCAAGGTCAAATGCGAGGTTCCACGTTCTGTGAACAGCTTGTCATTCGCAGCCTGGCTCTTAACCATCGGTACGCCATTTGTCTCATGTGAGGCACCAACCCGCTCGTTTTCTGACGATCGAAGCAGAAGAAATCTCTCGCACCTGGCACAGGAGATTGTTTTCCTTGTAGCACTCTGGCATGTTGAAGCAATTTTCTCTCGTTGTTTCAACGACTGGAAAGAACCGACTGGCTATGTGGCCCTGATGGAGGAGCTGTTCTCTGGCCACTGGCTCTTTAAGCTTCATTTCATGGTAGATCTCGATTTCACCTTGAGCTTCAACAGGATTCCCATGTGTCACCCGACAGGGAAGACCCAAAGAACAAGCAGGTTGTAGCGTCGGTGTAAGCTGTCAGTGTCTGATGCTCTATATCCATCTCCACAGTTCTTTTTTCAAAGTTGTGAGAAGCATTGACTCCATTTTGTCCACACTTGCTTTCAAGAGCATCAATGTCTAAATGTAGAAATTTTGTTTCTCCTCTATTCTGTGAATTTGCTGTTGAAACAAAGTTTTGTTATACTATTCAAGCCGCTTGTCCAAGTGTGTTTTTCATCTCTTTTTGCATTATGTTCTAGATCGGAAATATTATTTGTCTTGTGTGACAAGTTCGCGGAGTATTATTGATAGACTGAACACACGGTCAAACTGACCTGTTGAATGTTGCTGTTCCTGATATCATGTATTGTACTTGCACACATCATCATCAGCATTCGTATTTACTCTTTGTTTCTCCCTTCACCAGGTGATGGTCACAGGATTTGGTTCCTCAACTCCTGCCTAAGCAACATAAAGCAGCAGAGTGCTAACAGCAGTTTGGAGAGAAATGTGCACACGAAGTCTTTCACTCTATTTGATGCTGTCAGTGCCTTTTTTTGACAATTTTTTTAAGATGTCACAAGGAAAAGACCTATAGCATTCGATACAGCCGTAAAGAACACCCCTATGGTCATTAATTAACTAAGATTTTAACAAATTAATTGCTATTTTGGTGGAGACTCTGAAAATCCACGTCTTGTCAGCGGTAGCAATATTCAACCCCGAAAGAGAGAGAGAGAGAGAGGGATGGAGAGAGAGAGATGAGAGGAGAGAGAGAGAGGAGAGGGAGGTGAGAGATGTGGTGAGAGAGAGAGAGAGAGAGCAGCGAAGAGACAGAGACAAGAGAGAGACAGAGACAGAGACGAGAGAAAAGAGACAGAGAGAGAGAGACAGAGACTAGAGAATGTGAGAGAGAGAGAGCTAGTAGGGTAGTTCTGTTGGGATGCTTTATGCAAAGGGATGCACGTTTCTTTTACTTAAGTGCAATGTGTTTTGTTTATTTAAATTGTTTCTATTTTATTTTTGTGTAATCGTCGTCGTCTTTTCTTCATCTTCTTCTTCTTCTTCTTCTTCCTTTTTTCCTTTCTTCTTCTTCTTCTTTCTGCTTCTTCTTCTCCTCCTCTCTTCATCGTCGTTGTATCGTCGTCATTGTTGTTGCCATCATTATGTTAAAAATATTAAAATAATAATAATAATAATAATTAATAATAAAAAAATAATAATTTTTAATTTTAATTTTTTTATTTATTATTATTATTATTATTTTTTGTTTTATCATCAATGATTTTTTGGAATGTAATTAATACATCTGATCAATGGGGGTGTCTTATTGTATGACATGTTTAACCATTTGTATTGGCTGTGTCCATCGTGTTTGGGGGTTAGTGTGTGTGGGTTTTGTTGTGGTTGTGCCGCGCGCGCGCGCGCGCGTGCCCTTTTGTTTGTATGTGATTAGACACGAGCTCCCCCCCCTCTCTCTTTTATTTTAACCCTTTAGCAACAATTGTTCATGAAGACTTATTTTTCACTCAAAAATTGGGGTAATACACTTTTTCCCTTTTGGAAAATTGCTTTTTTTGATGGGTTAATTTACAACTGACAAAATACATCTCCCCTTTTGAAAACGAAACTGGTGTGCGTGCGTTTTGCATGGTTGCAGTTGTTGTGTTTGTGCATGCGTGGGTGTGTGGTGTGTGCTTTTAAAGATCATATTTTAAAATTTCTCCTGTGATAAATTTTTTCATTTTTTCAATTTTAAAAAAAAACTGGCTTGTGAACACTGGAATTCCCTTTTTATCGGGTAAAAAAAAATGTGGTGTGTGGTTGGTGTAAATATTATCTTATAAAATGTGCGGGTGTGGGACTATACTGTTTTGTATTCTTCTGTATAATGTTTTCCCATTACTTTTTAATGTAGGCTTGTAGCCCACATGAATTTCTCTGTTGTGGATAATAAAATGATTTAATTGAACGAATTGAATGTTGGTGTGGTGTGTGAGTGTGTTTGTGTGCGTGCGTGCGTGATGCGCGCGTGTTGTGTGTGTTTTGTGTGAGTTGGAGTAAAAAAATCATTGTAGGCTAAATTGAAATAATTCATTTTTTAATTTTCTTTGTATGTTGGGAAAAAAATTAATTTAAATAAAAGTATAAGTCTGAGGAAATTTTTAAAAATTTTTTTTAACAGTCCAGCGTACCCTATCTGGCCAAACCACAAAACCGAGTTTATCCCTTGATTCACAGGTCATAAAAGCCCAACATCGGCACAGAAAAACTTGGCAGATAAACAACTTTCCCCTCAGCTTACAAAAGCACTTGCCACCACTCTTTAGACATGAACATTTGCCGCAGAGCCAGGAAAGTTGAAAGCTATTTCCCTTTCTGTTTTTAAAGGGCAGTCAGCACAGGGAGCGTAGCAGTTTGTCGCCAGGAGGCCCTGTGAGGGAGGCTGGGAAAAAAAGGTGTTGGTTAATGAAAAAGAAAAGATTGCAACTGCAAGGACCCATAACTCTTTAACTCATGGGGAAAAACGCAGCTGTTTTGCTTTTCCCCGCCCCCCTTTTTTGCCCCTTTAAAAACATGTAGAAAAAGGCGGGTCACGCACTGTGTCATTTTTGGCCCTAATGGCGTTTGGGAGGGTTTCAAGGTTTTTTGGATTCAACTTGGACTTGATTTTTAAAGTCGTGTCTTTTTCTTGTCGGGAGTCTTGTTTCATTTTTCCATTTTCTTTTTCATATGGAAAACGTTAAGGAGATGATCTTTCCCCATGTGCGTGTTGTTTTGGTGCACCCCGGGGGTTAAACCCGGGAAAAGGACCCCCCCCCCTGACCTCAGCCCCCCTGCTGCTGACCCCAGCAACATGCTGACAAAAACAGGAAAGGTGTGACGCCCATCCCCTTTAAACCTGACACCTCTGGCCCCTTTCCCCCTGTGGTGTAACCGTCACCCCGGGAAAAACACAAGGGGTTTCATGTGGAGCCTCCCCATCGTAAGGCGTTTGTTCTGAGTCTGTTTTTGACGTGTTTGTCTGTCATTTCTTTCTAAAATTTTTCTGTCTCTAAAAGCCTCTGTTCCTTTTTTTTGGCTCTTTCTCGTCTGTAAAGTCTGTCTTACCTTTTGCGACAAAATTTACCCCCAAAAATTTTTCCCCAATCCATATTAAACAGGAAGCAATAAAACCCAAAACCTTTCCCACAAAGTTCGGGAGTAAAAAATTTGATGAAAATCTAGCGGGGGACTTCATATATTCTATCTATCCAAATAAATGTTTAAAAGGTTTACCAATTGACTAAAAAAAAACAAAAAATTAAACCCATTTTTTTGGGAATTTTCTTTAAAGGGAAAAATTTTTTTGTCAAGTTTATACAACCCTTAAATGCCTTTGGGAAATTGCAGTGAAAACACTAAAAACTTTTTTAAAGTTTTATAAAAGTGTCTTCAAATGGTCCTTCTAAAGAAGATTTCCCTTACAAGAAGTGGATTAAAATCAGTTAAAAAATTTTTCCCCCTGCCCCAAAGGGACTAAGATTTAAAAAAGGCTCATGATTTTTAAGATAATGTCGGGAAAAGGGTTCCCCTTCACCCTTTAAAAAGGGACAATTTTCCAAATAATCTTCCAAAAAATTATTACTAAAAAAACCCGAGTGCCCCAATTTCCCAAAGGGAATAGATTTTTTTCAAATCAAATTTTTTTTTTTAACCCCTTTGTTTTTTGGGAAACCCCCTTCCGTTTTCTTTTTTAAAACACAATCTTTAAAATTAAAAAAACCATGTTTTTTGGGAAAAAAAAGAAAAATTTTAAAACCCAAAAACTTTTTTTGTTTTCCCCCTTTTTTCCCCTTTTCCCTTTTTTTCCCCTTTTCTTCCCCTCTCTTCTCTCTCTTTTTCTCTCTCTCTCTCTCTCTCTCTCTTCTCTCTCTCTCTCCTCTCTTTTTTTTTTTTTGTATGGGGTATGCAGACATAAAATTTTTATACGAGTATAATCAAAATAAGTGTTGATGGTGATCTTTGTCTTTTTTGAAATTTATATATTTAGTATTACTCTAAAAGTACTCTCTCTCTCTCCCCCTCTTCTCTCTTCTCTCTCTCTCTCTCTTCTCCCTCTCTCTCCCCTTTTCTCTCTTTTTCTCCCCTCTCTCTTTCTGCTGAAAAGGGGGAAATGTGTTTGACTTTTCTTTTTAGTATTCCCCAATATTTGAGGGGGAATCTAAGTCATCAATAGTTGTAAAAGTTTTGTGAACTGATTTTGTGAACTCCTTTGCGTCCCGACTGGGGAAGTAGGTGTGGTGGGACTTTCAAAAGGTGCATAACAATTAATTAAAAAATTAATAAATTAAGAAAAACTTTTTAAACTTCAAAAAAAAAAAAACAGAAAACACAGTTTTTCCCCTGCCCAATGTGTCCCAATCCTGGCATGTGCAAGTTGACCCTTACAGGGGGTTTTTGTTGTTTACAAGGGGCGTAAAGTGTTAAAAATCTGGACAAAAACGGGAAAACCCCACACAAAACTAAATTTCTTTGCCCAATACTATTATATCAAGAAAAAAATAAAAAACCTGAAAGTATGCTTTTAAAAGATGAATTAAAATTTATGAAATTTAAATTTGAAGCCACCCAACCCCACGAAAAAATGTCTTTTTTTTTGAAAGGTGGATGTAACATGATGATCTCTTCACTTAGGGAACCCCCACCATCTTTTCAAGAAAAATAAATTTCAGGCGACTTTGGATTCCATTAAAAACCGTTTCTCCCCCCCCTGAAAAAGAGCTAACAGATGGCAAAATTTAGTTTAAATTTTTCAGATACTCTGCTGTCAAGAAGAACTTGTCAGAATTGAATTCACTGATTTGGGATATGATGACAATGTTTTTTCTTTTCCCCAAACGGATCAGTTCCCCCTTTTCCCCACGGGGTTCTGAAAATCAGTAATTAAAAATTTCGGGGGAGGATTAAAAAGAAAACCTGTTTTATATTTTTTAAAAAAAGGGAAGGGCCAAGGCACCTTCCCTCGTAAAAGGCAAGGGACGGGCGGGGGACAAAAAGAATGTTGTTTTTTCCCCGAGATTTTTGTGTCGGTTTTTTGTCTGAATGATAACACTGCCCCTTTTTGCAATCTCAGTTGATAGCTCACCCAAATTTGTTTCCTTGGGGTTTGTTTCCCCATTTACCCGGGTTTTCCCCCGAAACAAATGACTTCCACGGGCCTTTTTCCCTACTCCCCCCTAATCCTTTTCCCCTTTGGGCAGTTTTAGTGACGAAACTGCACTGAACTCAAGGCAGCTGCCCCGGCAAAAAACTTTCCAATGATATTTTCAAGGAGAAAGCAGTCAGAGGTTTTTTAAAAAACCCTTTTCAGTCAACCCCAAACCCAAAAGATGGAGGGTGATTTTTCAGTAGGCTGGCTTCAACCTTCATCATGTGAGTTGGCACCTTAAAGTTGCAAAAGAAAAACTTTACAGAAAACCCCGAAATTGGGAAAAGGGTACAATGTGTCCTATAAAAGACTTTTGCCCACAAAAATGGCCCCTAAAACCCTGAAATCCTTTAAAGGAAAGTTGGGGCCCCTTTTGGAAATGTTCAACTTGGTGACTTTGAAAACAGACCCCAATCTCAACTGATAAAGTAAGGTTTCCATAAAAAAACGAAATCAAGCAATATTTAAATAGCAAAATAGAAAGGTAGGAAATTTAAAAATTTGGGAAAAACCTTAAAAGAAAATATTTCTAACAAAAACCCCAGCCCAATACCAAAACCCAAAGGGAAAATCACTCATTAAAAAAACACTTTGTGGGCACGCCTAAATCTAAATTTAAAAACCCCTCCCTAAACAAAAGCCCCCGTCACGACAAGTAAACCCCAGTGCGCCATGGTGAGGATAAACCCGGATGAGGAGGCTTTGAGGTGCCAGACCCCCAGATCCTTTTTTTGCGTCCAGAACTTGGGGAAAGGGAAAAACACATCCCACAGTTAAAAACCAGTGCTGACGAAGTTTTGAAAACAGCACTCAAGAAACGCTCACTCCCAACAGAAGGTATAACTAAAACCCCAAAACCCCATCTCCTTTAAATCCCTGTGTAATACAAAATGGGGTTTTGCCCCATTATCAAACCTTTAAATCAAAACACCGACACCTGATCTCAATAATAAAAAAGTGGGTAGGCTATGTCTGACCCCTCAAAAATGCCTCGGGGTTAAAAAAAATCGGTAAATGAAAAACTTTGGGAGAAAAAAAAACCCGGGAGCAAATTCTTCAAAAAATTTAAAAAATTCCAGAAAATTCCCCAACTCTGTCCTTGTAGGAGATTCGGGCCCATAAACCATCGGTACAAAGGAGGGTTTGGGGAAATTTTAACCCCGGGGCCCCTTGCCCAAAATGGCTTAAAACACTACAGAAAAATGCCCCCAAATGTTCAAAAAATTAAAAACCCCACGTTGGCGTAAATGCCCTTCCGCAGGACTGATATTACCAAGAAAGGGGTTTGGGAGTGATGGACTTTTAAAAATTTTTCCCTGAAGCAAACTTTAGCCTTCAGTTCAATTTCCAGTGGGGGACGAATCCCCCAATAATGCCATCTTGCCCTCCAAAAAAAAATCTGAAAACACCCCTGTGCCAAAACCCAGGAAAACCCTAAATCAAAAAACCAGGAAACTTTCCTGACCCCAAATTGGTGCCCCAAGCCCAGGCCCCCTTTAAAAGACCCCCCCCCCTTTTCACCCCACCCTAAAGGGGGAGTGGCCAGGCAGCTGTCAACTTCAAGCAGTTCCCCCCTTGGGCCAGCTCACTAACATCAACTTTCCTGAGGAGGTGGTCCGCCCCTGGTGGTTTTCCCTCAGCCGGGGGTAGCCGGAAAAAACATTAAATTAAATTTTGACCACACGAGACAAGGCAGGGGGGTTTTTTTTTAAGGGAACCTTCCCCCATCCCGGGACGTGTTTGGGGCACCTGCGTCCCCGCCTCCCCTCCATGCCCGCATTACCCCATGCTCCCTTTCCCCGGGGGAGGGGTCAGCCCCCCAACGGGACACCCCAACCTCTACTTTGATGGCCCTGCCCCCTGCCTATTTGGGTTTCCTTCGGGGCCATGGGCTGATTTCCAGGGCCCACCCCTTCCTTTTATCTTCCTCTAACCCCCAACCCCTTCCCCTTTTAAAGGTCCCTTTTTCGCCATCTCCCAGCCTTTAAGAAAAAACTGACTTTTTTTCATTTTTCCCAAATAAAAAGAATTTAATTTCTCCCAAATCACTTACAGCCCCCTCCCCTAAGAATTTACCCTTTTTGGGGACTTTAACTTCCACTTCGGAAAACCCAGTCTTTCCTGTCAAGCGTCTTTCTTTTTGTAAAAATCACTCTCCTTTCCCAGCTGGTGAATGAAGAAAAGCACACAGACCCAGGTCATATTTAGCGGGGTATCAGGGGATGTTTCACAAGTCTCATCACCTCTTTTCGTCACTGCCCCAATTTGCTTTCTGTTTCATTCTGCCTTTTCTTTTTTTCCCCTTAAAAATTCCCAAAACCTATCAAAAAAAAGAAGTGAATTCCCCGTGGGAAACCTAAAGGCCCCTAGATTTGACACTTTTTTTAAAACCCTGCTGAATGCCTATCAAAAACCCCCTAAACCACACGGGCCCCCTTTCTAAAAATTTAAAAAACACGGGTTCTCAGCCAACTTTTGATGGCAGGTCTCTCCCACGGGGACCATTTTTCTCCCTTGATAGGCCTTTCGCCCAGGGGTACCTCAGGGTTTTCCCTGTGGCAAAGCGCAAACGCCGAAAACTAGAAGGGCCCGTGGTGAAAAACAAAAATAATAAAAAAAAAGGCTTTTCCAAACCCAAACCAACAAATTTAAAAAACCTTAATCCACTCAGCCAAGCCCAAACTATTCTGTCAAGTTTAAATGCAACACCCTTTAAAATCTTTTTTTCCCCCTACCTAAACTTTTTTGGGAAATTGCGAGGGAAAACCCTTTTGCCACTGTCCACATTTCATTCAAAAATTCCTGAAATTTTTTTTCTTCGTTCTTTTCAGACAAAGTCCAAAATTATTATTCCAGACTGGATCAGATCCCCTTTCCCAAACCCTTTCCTCCTGTTTCCCCTTACTGGTCTCCTCTCCTTTCCTTTTTTAGCCAAAAAATGAGGGGGAAAAACAGGAAAATTCTTTAAAAGAAAAGACCATAAAATCATGTGACCCTTTATCCTTTTTTGTTTCTTTTCACCCCAGTGCCCTTTCCCCAGCTTATTCCAATATCCCCCGAAGGGTTTTTTAAATCCCTCCTTCTCTCGGGGGGAAATTTTTTTATTTAGAAATCAAAAACTGGGAATAGTTACACCTCTATTTAAAAAGCCAAACCCCGACCCCAAATACTGAAAAATTTTCAGGGCCTTTTTTTTAACCCAAACCCTTTATCTCCCAAAATCCTTGAAAAGTAGTTCTGGAAAAAAATCAACACCATCTTCATTCAAATAGTCTCCTTCCCCCATTTTAGTCTGCCAAACGCGTCAACCCCCAGGGACGGGGAAAAACCCCCTAGTCCTACGTTAAACCGCTTCTAAAGGGTTCTGACTAGGGGAAAAAAACCCTTCTCACCCTTTTTCGGGGGGCTTATTGCGCATTGGGCACTATAGTCACTCTACCCTTTTTCCCCCCCTCGCCAAAAAGGTTTTGGGATCAAAGGTGCAGCCCCCTTTCCCGGTTTAGTTCATTTCCTCACTGACCCATTCCGACGTCACAGGAAACAAAAGTCAACCAATTCCTGCCCAAAAATGGGGAAAGTGGAGTTTCCCCCAAAAAGGGTCAGCATGGGCCTGTCCCGTTTACTCTCTTTCACTGGGTTTCCCCTCCCCCAAATAATAAACCGTGACCAGATTTAATCATTTTTTCTACGTGATGACTCTCGATTCAAAGCAGTACACTCCGAAAAAACTGCCTTTTTTCTCTTGACAAATATGTCCTTTGGGCCCTTTCCCGACAATTTAAAACTTTGGGTGTTTCAAAACAAGTAAAAGCTAAATGCAGATTTAAAAAGAAAAACTTTTTTGTAGGGACCAAAAACCAAAAATCTCTTCCATCAAAACAGATTTAATAGAATTTGGGAAACATCAGTTCCCTATCCATGCGTTAAATATTTTAGGTGTTGTTATTTTCAACACACTCTGATTGCAAAAATTCATCACCCCGGGCCTGCCGTCCTGCTACTATCCCAAATTTTTGGGGTATAAGTGCAAAACCGAAAATTTCCCCGTCCACTGATTTCAACACCAAACTTGTCACATCTCTTATTCTTTCAGTTTGGACTATTGTAATTCCTTTTGGTGATCTTCCGGATCATTTTAAAACACTTTCCCCTTCAAAAGCAACCAAAACTCTTTCAGGTCGATTAGTTTTCAAAAAAAAAAATTTTGGCATTTACTCCCTCCTGCAATTCTAATGGTTGCCGGTCCAAACAATCTGGAATGACCTCCCTCTCTCCCCCTTTTTGAAAAAGCCTCCCTTTTTCCCCCTTTAAATCCCCCCCCCAAAAAATTTCCTTTTCAAAACCCAAAATTTTTTCCCTCGGTTTTTATTCAAATCTGTTCCCCCTCTTTAAAACCAAAATTCCATCACCCGCTGAAATGTAGACCTTTTTGTTTTGTGTGTTTGTGTTTTGTGTTGTGTGTGGTTTTTGGGTTTTGTTAGAATTTTTGGGTTTTTTAAATTTTTGTTGGTTGCCTCTGTAGGGCGGATTGAATGGAAAACGGTCTGATTTGTTTAATTTCAAGATTTTAGCGCTCTTAAATTCCTTTATTTGGGGATATTATTAGTAGTGTAGGGAGTAGTAGTATTTTTTAAAAAGCAAATGTTTATCAATCCTCTCATGTTCCCATTTTCCCTTTATTCCAGGGGCCCCTACCCCTACCCCTTTTCCGACCCAAAAGGATGCCTTCCCCTTCATTCCCTATCCCTTTATCTGTTTTCCCCTTCCCCCCAGCCCCTTTCGACTGTTGCTGCCCAGTGCCCCCACCCAGCCCCAGTGGCCCGACCCCCGTCTGGTTTTTCCCAAACCGGACACTATGCTTACCAATTTTAATGTGGGGGTTCCCCCCAAAATTTTTTCTCAGTGTGACCTTTCCTGAAGGGATCCCCCCCCCCCAATGAAGAATGTCACACTGCCGTGATTTTTTCATTTTTCTTACATTCAATCAAAATGTTAAGATAAAAAAAAATAGAACTCTTGAAGTGCAAATCACTAATGTCAAAAGTTTTGAGTGGCAACCAAGCATGCCCTTTAAAAAAAAACAAACTGCTAGGAAAAAAAAAATCGTTTTAAAAATTTTCCCCCCTTTCCCAAAACTTTGTTCAATTTTGGAAAAAAAATGACAATTAGATTAATTTTTGTTGTTGTGTGTGTGTTGTGTGGTTTTTGTGAAACATCAAGGGGGCCCCTGCTGGCCTATTTTTGGGGGCATGCCTGCTGTGCTTGGTGGAAGGAGCGTGCATTTATTGCTTCCTGGGTGGTTGATGTATGTTGTTCTTGATGGGAGGTACATGTATGCTGTGCATCCTGAAACTACAAGTATGCTGTTCTTCCTGGGGGGTTCCTGTGTGCTGTGCTTACTGAGGGGGGTGTGCATGTTCTGTTTTCCTGGGGCACGCGCATTATGTGCACCCTGGGGGGCGTTGCCGTTGTTCCCCCGAGGGTGCATGTTTTGTTGGGCAAACCCCGGGGGGGGGGGGGGCCCCCCCGTGCTCTGCAGGCTGGACCCGGGTGTGTAGGGCGAAACCTTAGGGGGGCATGCAGGCAGTGCTTGTTTAGGCGCCCCGGACCTGGGTTTTATTGCAAAATTTTGGGGGTTATTTGTATTTTTTAGGGTGTTTTGTGTTGGTGTGTGTGTGTGTGTGTTGTGTGAACAGAACCTTGACTCTGTGGGATGTTAAAAAAGAAATGTTTAAAAAAAAAAAGTAGGCCAAAGGATTTTTTTTGGGCAAAATTGATGAGTGTTGTTTAATTGGGGCAACAAAGTTGCTTTTGGATTTTACAAAGGGGTTTGTGGGTTTTTTTTCTTTTGGGTTTGGGTTGTGCTTTCTTTTTGGGTTTATTTGTTATTTATTTTTTTAAATTTGAAATTTGGGATTTTATTCCCCAAATTTTTTACTTTCTGCTCTTTTTTTTTTGTACTTGTTGGGGGGGTAATTGTTGTAGAGATTTAAATTTTTCCTTTATTGGTCTCCTTTTGACACTTTGTATTGGGGGGTTTTCTAAAATTGTGCGAGTTTAGAATACGATTTTTAAAGTGAATGAATTTTTCGTTGTTTTTGGGTTTAATTTTATAAAAAATATGGCGAAGCTGTCAAAATTTCCCAAAGGTTGGTAACAAAACGTGTTAAACCCTTTTACAAAGTGAAGATGTTCATTTTATGAACTTATAATTTTGGGTTTTTTTGGGTTTTTTTCGTTTTCTTTCTTTTTTTGGGCTTTTTTTTCTTGGGTTTTTTATCTTTTTCTCTCCTTTTTTGGGGTGGGGATGTGTTTTTCTTTTGTTTGTTTGCTTTTTTGTTTTGGGTTGGGGGGTTTTTTTTTGGGGGGAAATGGGTTTGGATTTTTCTTTTTTTTTTTTTGTTTGTTTTTAAAATTTTTTTTTGGGGGGGGAAATTTTTTTAACTATGTGAGAGTGTGGTATTTTGGGTTTTTATTAAGGGTGTATCCCCCGGCCCGGGGTGGGGTGTTTTTAAAAAACATAAATGCTTATTTTAAACATCCTCGAAATAAAAGGGAAAGTGTCATTGTCATTGACCCTTTTTATGCCCGGCCTTTTTTTTGGGTCTTTTTTTCTTTCATCCCTGCATCATCTCTTTTTTTTCTCTTCTTTTTACGTTTTCTCTTCCCCCTCGCGCTGGGTTTTTGGATGTTTTTTACCCCCCCCCCCCCTCTTTTCCACCCAGCATTCCAAGCTTTAGCTTCATGTTTCCTTTTTTGGGGGTGTTTTTAAACCACGGCCTCCTTTCTTTGGCCCCTTTCTCCTTTTAATTTAAATTTTTTTAAATTTCCCCCTCTTTTCCCCCTTTTTCTCCCCCTTCTCTCCTTTTGGGGGTTTTATTTCCGCTGTTTTATTCCCCTTTGCGGCTTTTCTGGTTGTTTGTTCCCCCCCCCCCTCCCCCTCCTCTTTCCCCCCTTCCCTTCTTCTTTTCCCTTTTTTCTTCCCGGCACTTTTTAGTTTTTTAATTTAAAAAAAAATTTCTTTAAAGGGTGGTTCTAGCTTGCAAAAAAATTTTTTTTTTGGGAAATTTAAAAGGGGAAAATTTTTTTTAATTTTTAACCCGGACTGGTTTACCTTTCTTCAAAACCCCCAAAAAAAAGTCTTTTGTTATTTTTTGGTTTGGTTTTGGGAAAGTCTTTCTTTTTTTTTTCTGCCCGGGCCCCGTTTTTCCCTTTTTTGTTTTTTTTTCTCTCTTTTCCTCTTTTTTCTTTTCTTCCCTCTCTTTTTCTTTCTTTCCTTTTTTGCCAATTAAAAGTTAAAATCTTAATTGTTTTTTGAAAAAAAAAATTTTAAAATTTTGTCTTTCGAAAAAAGGGGGGAAAGTACTTAGCAAAGGATAAAAGATTTTTGTTTTTGGAAATTTAAAACATGGAGGGGTTTTAAAAGGGTTTTTTTTTTTAAAACAAGCTTTAATTTTAATGGCAAGATTTTGGTCAAAAAAGGGAGACGTCTTATTTTAATTTTAAAAAATATTTTTTGTCCTTTTTAGGTTTATGAAAGAATTTTTTGAAAAAAACTAATTTTTTTTATTTTTAATTTCCCCGGAAACCCCAAAAATTTAATCCCTGAAAAATTTGGGGCCAAAAAAAGGATTGGAAAGAAAGGGGAATTTTTTTGATTGGCCATTTTTTAAGTTGGGTATGGAAAAAAAAACCTTTTTTGGTTTTGAACTTGGTTCTTTCCCAATTTTTTTTGAATTTTAATTAAATGTTTTTAATCCCGGGTTGTTTTTTATAAACCAAAAAGAATTTTTTTAAAAAAAGTTAAAAACTTTGTTTAATTAAAGGGGGGAAAGGTGAAAGTTGGGGTAAAAAAGGACCGTAACTGTTTATTAATTGGGCTTTCTTTGGTTTTGGGAAAAAACCCCTTGGGGTTTTGTTACACGTTTTCTTGGGGTTGGGTTTAAACAAGCTGAAAAACCAAAAAGGCCAAAAGATTTGGGAATTCCCCCCCCCGTCCCAAAAAAGTTGGGAAAATTTTTTCTTAAATTTTCAATAAAATTTTTAACCCTTCAAAAGGAAAAAAATGAACCAAAATTTGGGTTGGGAAAGCAAAAATAAATTCGCTGGGGGTTTTAAGGCCCGTCTCAAAGGCAAAAATTTTAAATCTTTTGGGAAGGAAAGGAAGTCCCCTTAATTAAAGGTTAGGGGAAAGGGGGGCGAAAACCTTTATTTTAGGCCCATTTTTGGGGGGGTCATTCCTTTTGTTTTTAGGACCCCCAAGACAGGTATTTTGCTTCGGGAAATTAAAAAAGAAATGAAGGGGTAAACTTTTTATTTTTTTATAACTTTAAAAGCCCATGTTTTAATTGGGGGGGAAAAAGGCCCCAAACAGCCCCCCCGGGGAAACCCCCATTAAATTTGATTAAATATGAACGATTTGTTAGAAATGCATTAACTAAGTTTCGACTGGGTGTATCTGATATTGCTGTGCAAAGTCAAAGATTTAAATCTCTTTCTGTAAGAAATGATGAATGTCCATTATGTAGATTAGCGAAGGAAGACGAAGTTCACTTTGTATTATGTTGCCCAGTATTAGATGATCTGAGAGAGAAATACATTCCTTTGAAATATTATAGAAGGTCTATGTTTCATCAGTTAGTTTTGCTTTGACATCATCAAATCAGACTGTTATGCATAATCTTGCTATGTTTCTTTATAAATCTTTCAAAAGACGAAGTTTAATTGGGTAAAGCAAACAGCTGAGACCCACATTATGTTTGATTATAATCATGCTGTGTGTATATGTGTGATTGTGTGGGTGTAATGAGTTATTATGTTGCACATGATGATCTGTAATTATCCCCTTCCAATTGGGCTATGGCCTTATGGAAAAAAACCCACTTCGTTATCGTTATCTATCTGTCTCCCTATCTCTGTCTTGATTAATTACATCCAGCTGAAAACCAAGAAGACTTTGATGATGATTTTCCCCCAGGATGTAACCCCCTTCCCCCACCCAGTACAATTAATAAGTTTGGTAAATCATTATTATTCCTTATAACTTATCTCATAAAATGTCTCTAGTCAGTTCAAAGGGAAAAAAAGAAGTAGTCGAACAAACATCTCATCGCAAAGTCTCGGAATGACAATAGATGAAAATCTCAGCTGGTTCTACCAGTCAGATCTCATCAGTGCAAATACATATCCAAATAGCATAAAAGGTAAGGTAAAGGAGTCCCATAACCTATAAGGTCGTAGGGGAGCGAGGCGTCAGAGACCTCACTTCTCTAGGGCCAGCATATTGAGGGCGGCGCCCATCTCCTCTCCCTCGCTGCTTTACCTTCCCTGACCCTAAAGAGGGCAGGTACCCATTTACAGCTGGGTGAACTGGGGGAACTGTACTGAAGCCAAGGCGCGCAAACGGTCACCCATCCAACTGGTAACCACGCTCGACGCTGCTTAACTTGGCTGGGGGAAAGCGAGTGCTCGACCACTGAGCTATCCCGTCCCCAGCATACCCATTGACTAAAACTAAAGACTTCAACAATCATAACCTTGCTGTGGCAGGCTTTTATGCTTTGTTCCATCACATCCAGGTTCCTTTCTAGCTGTTCAGTTCATTCAGCAAGACAGCAGTTGTCTTCCTTTAATTCTTTACTTTAATTTCTTCTGAGTCAGTAGTAGCCATTTCTTTCACTACATGTACTTTTGAGCACAAGTGTCCAATACTACTCTCTAAAGAACAACTTTTTTCTTCATTTGAGTTTTGTTGACACTTGTAGAATGGAGAACAAAATCCTGTTGCATCTGTTCCAGTCACCAGTTAATGATTAATGTTTGCAGGAAACTGGCTCCAGGTGGACAAGAAACACTTTCAGACATAATTTCAACCACCTATCGACATGTTTGTACCCTCCTTAAACAATCGCATCATCTAAGTCTTCAACAGAAATACACATGCTGCTTTTTTAGAAGATCATAACATTGTTTACATGCTTGCACAATACTCATGCATCTGCGTACAGCCTCTGGGTATACTGATTGTGAAATTATTGCAAATAGAAATCGGACATCAACATCTCAGTCTCATCTTTCATGCAGGAAGCTGTAAACTCTGAACTCTTGTAACGTTCATAATTTTGAACTCTGCATACATTTCCTTTTATTGATAAAGTCTCTAGTAAGGATCACCACTGACCTTTTCAGCTTTGCACCTGCTCTTTTATATGCATCAACACCACTATGCATAAACTTGTTTTCAGATTACAAATCTGACTTAATAAAAACTAAGACATAGAATCATTTCACAGGCCTGTCACGAAAGAGAGAAAGAGAATTTGATTGAATTGAATCTATTGCTGTTCAGCTATACAAGCCATATAGCAAGTGCCAGTATCACATATTCTTCGACATAACGTCTATCATTGACATGGATACCACAGCAATGGCAATGCCTTATTCATTTTAATGAAGTTAAATGACGATATTTCAAAGAGCCAACTGTTACTAACACACATGCAGCAGCGATGTGGTCACATTCAGCCAAGGTAGAAACAGATGATGTGGTGTGGAGCTTGCAACTGTCACAAAGTGCATGCTTCTGTCTCTGCATACCTCGTGTTATGGACATGCTCTTCTCTCCCCAAGTTGTCAAGCCTGACACATTCTTCATCTAACATGTTTTCCTTTTCCTGTTTGACGTACCAATATACCCATCCCCCAGACTGCATATCACTGGAAAACTCTAGCACAATGTCATCCGATTCGCACAAAAGAACATCAGCATCATCTGATCTGTGTAACACAACTTTTCTGAACAGTTTGGTTCTGTCTTTTCTTCACAGACAATTCTGCACAGAACAATTGGTCAGTGTTGCCACATAGTTTTTCACTGAACTTGCCTCAAACCCAGCGATCACACTGTCAATTGGAGGATCAGGTTCTATGTGCTGTGGTGGCAGGCTTATCTCACACAGAAGGTCACTTTGATAGACTTCTTCATCACCACACTTGCTGTCAGTGCCACTGTAGTCCAGCTGTGCAGGTGTACAAGCCCATTGATCAACATGTGTGCTGTGCAATATGTCCGACTTTGTTTTCATCAGTTCTATTATCTTGTCCTTCTAACCATGGTTGCTGCTGTCATTGTTGCTGCTGTTGCTGCTGCTTCACTCTCTACTGGTCACACCATACCTGGCTGGGAGGCTTCTGTCTGTAGTATTGAACTTGGGTGTGTTGGTTCAGTACATGCTCTGCCATGTTTGTTGACATGTCACTGGCTGGCTTGAACCTCAACACATAAAACTGTGGAGTCCCCTTGGCCAGTGATTTCCAGCTGGAGACCGATTTTTCTGACAGAAGGGCGGTTAGGGTCTTTTGAACAGTCGCTGAGGGTGCAGTAACTTGCATGTTAATAATAATAATACATGGAATTTATACAGCGCTATATCTTGCAAAAAACCGCGCTCTCATTCATTCTAGTCTTTCACATGCAGCCAGTTACAATTAATAGATTTTTACAAATTCAAATGTAAACACATACGCGCCCCCCCCCCCACACACACACACAAGGTTGTACACTCGGGCAGGCTGATGGGGGGGGGGTGGGGGGCTTGGGGTGGGGGGTGGGAGGAGTTGGTTATTGAGGGCAGGGACAAAAATGAGATGAAACAAGAGGGAAGAATCTTAGGTTTGAAATAAATGCGTCTTTAGGCTGGATTTAAAAGCAGCATAAGTAGGCTTTTGACGAAGGGAGAGAGAGGGAGGTCGTTCCAGATCACTGGACCAGAAACAGAGAAAGAGCGACAGCCAACAGTGGACTGGTTGAATCTAGGTATTCTTAAGCACAAGGTATCTGCAGCAGAGCGGAGGGAACGAGAAGGAGTGTACAAGTGAAGACATTCACAGAGGTAGGAAGGTACTGTTTTGTGGAGACTTTTGTAACAGAGGGTACAGATATTATAGTTTACCCTCTGTGGCACAGGCAGCCAGTGGAGAGATCGCAAGAGAGGAGTAATGTGCTCAGATTTTTTCTTTTTGAGGACTAGTCGAGCTGCAGAGTTTTGTATACGTTGAAGAGGGTGGATAGATGATGCTGACAGACCAGCCAGAAGAGAATTGCAATAGTCCAGACGTGAGAGAATGAGAGATGTGACTAGTTTGGATGTTGCATTAGTGGACACATACTTTCGAACTGCACTAATGCGCCGTAATTGATAGTAGCATGACTGGCAGGTTTGGGTGATGAATTTGTGCATGGAGAGCATGTTATTGATAACTACCCCTAGATATTTCACTCCAGTGGATAGATGGACAGACGTATTGCCGAATTCTATTGAAGCCGTTGTTATGGAAGAGAGCTTGTGTTTGGTCCCTATAAGCATGGCTTCAGTTTTATCTGCATTTAGTTGTAACTTGTTCTCTATCATCCAATGTTGGATATCGTGAAGGCAGCAGGACATATTTGTCAAGAGAGAAGGCAGATTTTCGGGAGTTTCACTGCTAAGAATCTGAGAGTCGTCTGCATAAAAATGATGGCTGATTTGATGACGGTTTATTATATGTGAAAGTGGGGCAGTGTAGAGAGTGAAAAGAATAGGGCCGAGAACTTACCCCTGTGGGACTCCACATTCCAGTTTGGCAGGTGCTAATTGAATCTTATTTACTGTAACTGTGTGGAATCGGTCTGTAAGGTATGAACTGAACCAGGTTAGGGCTGTTTCTTTAATACCAAATGTGTTTTGGAGACGGTAGAGAAGAATTGAGTGGTCTATAGTGTCAAAGGCTGCAGACAAGTCGAGGAGAGTGGGAAGGGATATTTTTCCTGAGTCAGAAGCGTGCAAAAGCGTGTTTAAGGTGTGGACTAGGGTGGTCTCGGTGCTGTGGTTGGCACGATAGGCAGACTGAAAAGGGGGAAGGAGATTGTTGGAATGAAGATGGCTATTGAGTTGTTTCAGAACAACTTTTTCAAGGACTTTAGAGACAAAAGGTAGGTTAGAAACAGGCCTGTAATTCTTCAGAATGTTAGGGTCGATGTCGTGCTTTTTGAGTAGAGGTGTAACTATAGCAGTTTTGAGAGCTGATGGAAAATTCCTGAGAGAAGAGATGAGTTTACTATTTTCGTTATAGTGGGTATGACCTGTGGAATACACTGAGTGAGAAGAGACGCAGGTATAGGATCGAGATCACATGATTTTATTGTCATTTCTTTCAGAATTGTCTTGATTTAATTCTCACTTGTTGGATGAAAGAAAAGGAGAGGAATGCCAGTGAATTGGGGATCAGGAGGTGCGGGTTGGAAAGAAGTCTGATCCAGTCTGGAGCGAATGTTGCGGACTTTGTCAGAGAAGAAAGAAGAAAATAAGAGGAAGTTGAAGTAAATTCGTAATACCTTACACACCCAAGGTAAAGACTTTTGCAGCTTTTTGTTTGCCATCTGACAATTTCAGATTCAGATGGTTTATTATGTGGCATAGCCCCATATAAAGGGGGCAGAAAAAAAAAAATAATTATTCATTTAAAACTAAAAAACGCACAAAAATACATCTAATCAAAACCTGGAACCCTGAAAACCCTTGTATACTTAGACCCAGATTGTGAACATTTTTACATGGATATGCCATCGGCAAATTTAAAAACAGAAAACCCAAAGGGTCGGGCATAGAATTTCTTGGAATAAATCTTATACAAAAAGTAGAACCTTAAAAAACAAAATGATTCCTCATGATTTGTAATAGTGGACATAGATAGGGTAGCAGAGACTCGTCTATGCTTTTAAAGCATTGATTAATGTCCGAAAAACGAAAACGAAGAAATTTTAAAAATGAATTTTTGGGGTTTATCCATTTACTGAGGGTTTCCCTTTTTACTACTGTGGGGGAACTTAGACCCTGTTAAACGATTTCGCTAGAGTTGATATGTTTTTCCCTTTTGCCATCTACGAAACCCTTTTCTTGACGAAGAAATTTAAAAGTTATTTTCTTGTCTACCCCCTGACAATCCATGCTTTCCCAAAAAATTTCAGTTTAAACATATTCGTAATTAGATCCCCTTTTAACTTTCCCCCTTTGCGTAAATCAAAAAACATGTTATTCCCCCTTTCATGGAGCTTTTTGTTTTTTCTTTAATAACTTAAAAACCTACTGATCACTAACCGGGGAATTAATAGAAAGAGAGAGAGAGAGGGGGAGAGAGGGGGAGGGAGAGAAGAAAGAGAGGGGAGAGGGGAAGAAAGAGAGAGAGAGAGAGAGAAAAAAAATAAAGGAAAAAGTCATATTGTTTAAGAAAACTAAAAATAGGCAATAACAACCGGAAAAAAACAATCAAGAAAGACAAAAAAAAACCAAATGAACCAACAATAAACAAAAAAAAATTCCCCGGCCCCCCCCAATTTAAACTTTGAAGGAACCAGAACCAGAACTAAAAAATTTAATGTATCTAGCCTTAGGCCATAATACATGGGGTTTGGGATGAAGAAAAATTTACAAGCCACAGAGTGGGCAAAAACCAGATAAACTACACAAAACCCAAACTCCTTTCAGTGAAAGAAATAATGAAACAATGCCAAAACATTAAAAAACATATGTATCAAACGAAAAAATATTTTTATTAAGTGACCTTCTTATGTCTGGATAAATTTAATATACATATAGTTTTTAAACTAACAACCATAACCTATTTTTTTCGTTGTGAGTAAATATCTTTAAAACAACAAACTGTTTTTTTTATTGTGGGATGGAAAATATATTGGGGGGCGTGATTTTTTTACTGTTTTCTGCTTTAAGTAAACTGCAAAGGGTATAAAAACAATCCTTTAAAATTAATTCTTATTCTTTTTACACAAAAAATTCATAAAAGGGAAATGCTTTTCATCTTCAATTTGGGTTTTCAAAAAACTCAGAACTCAGAGCTCAGAAAAATTTAATGTATCTCCCTTTGCCATAATAAGAGAGAGAGAGAGAGAGAGAAGGGGAGAGGGAGGGAGGAGAAGAGAGAGAGATTATAGCAAGTTTAAAAATAATTTTTTTTATGGGAATAGCCATTTATCTTTTTTTTAGAAAACTTTGGAAGTCATTTTTAACAAGTTGTCGGGTTTTCTATCCCAAAGATGTGCGCGCTTTCACTTTTCAGTATAATTTGTGCTCTTCATTTTGGGGGGCGAAATTTTTGTTGTGAGTATTTTCACACGCCCACATCGCAAGTTGTGTTTTTTTAAATTCATGTACCCCCTTTTTTTTTTTATTTAAATAAAAACTTGAATTTGATTTTCGGTTAGCAGACAATTCACTCTGTTTCTACTGGAAAGATTTTTTAACCCACTTTTATAATATTTTAATGAAAAATGAATCCCCAATGTTTTTTATATTTCGTGGTTCAAAGGAAAATGGGGTTTTTTTTTGTATTTTTTTTAAAGGTTTTTTATTTTTTTAGTTGTTTTTAAAATCTAAATCCCACTGGCAAGTCGAAAACAAAAAAGCTCAAATTTAATTTTTCTTCCATGAAAAATGGGGGTAGTTTTCTGCTGTAAAAAGGTGAAACTGGACAGTTTTGAATTTACACCCCTTTAGCCTGTAGGTCTCCCGCCTTTTGAAAAAGTCAGGGGTGGGGGTTTTTGTAATTTCTTTGAGTCAGTCTGTTTTTTGAAGCACATGCCATCTTCAGAGAAACCCTGAAGATAAAGATATCCTTTTATTCAATATAGCCAATTATAGAACTATAACCATCCCCAAGTGAGTTTCAACATCACTAAACCTGAAATAATCTTGTATTTGAAATCTGCATAGAAACTAACTTTGAGTCAATGCGTTACACATCCTTAAGGGAGTGTGGCTAACCCCATTCCCACTCTAACTACCTTTCTCAACAACAACAACAACAACACAGAAGAAAAGTTCCAAACCTAACTGTTTAAAAGTAATTACATCAAACAAATACCTAAGTCCATTTCCAAACACATACATTTAACTCCCCTCCCCTTCTCACTGACTGTGCTGACCCTCGAGAAATGCTCCCCCCTTGTTCTTCAGGGCACACCAGGCAAGACCCTCACCTCACTGCTGACTCCACTTCTGGAGCCACAGTCAGGAGCCTGTCATTAGGAAGGAATAGGGAGCTCTTCTGCATCCCACGGAAGACAGGATGGGATGACCTACAAAGACACAAAGACTGGGTCCACAGGAGCCTTACCTTCTGCAAAGTGGACTGCTTACCCCTGGGTCTCCAAGTAGGGGATAAACATCATGAGGCACCCGACAGCCCACGCTGGAACGGGGACCACGAACCTCTTCAGCCAAAGACTGACTTTCCCTCTGTCATGACCTCCTCCTATTTAAAGCTACTGCTACTCAGCTGACCATCCAAACCTTCAATCATGACCAGGAACTTCACGAGAAGCTAACCTGCATGCAAAATTACAGAGAAAAGGGAATGTGCTTGCCACTAAGCTGGAGTTCATCACATTTGTGAAAAATGCGTATGTGGACACAGAAAGACACTAGCACACACACACACACACACACACACACACACACACACACACACACACACACACACACACACAGAGAACTAGCACAGGATTATGCACATTATTATGCCATCCGTGACACTCGTCTTGTTGCAATCAAACCCTTGACAACACCAAGGAGAATGACCCAAACCCAAATGTTTAGACAATAGTCCCTAAAAGAAAAAGAAAAGACAAACCGCAGTCACACACTTCTGAAGCACCTCAGACTACTACCAACAACACCCTCACACCACGCCAACAACTAGCAGTACAAAGAGTACTCTCCAGCACAACCAAACTCATCCTAGGTGACTCAGTGACACGACACATAAAGTCAGAGAATCTATATTACAAATGCAGAAATCAAAACATCAGCATCTCAGGTCTCACAGTTGATGACCTTATTCATTGGCTTCAACACATTCCCCGCAACAACGAAGTACAGCACCTCATTTTTCATACTGGAATAAACACATGCAAATATATCTGAGATTATTACTCCTCTCTTGCGATCTCTCCACTGGTTGCCTGTGCCTCAGAGAGTAAAGTACATGATCAGTACTCTCTGTTACAAATGCCTACTCCTCGTTCCCTCTGCTTTGCTGCAGATACCCTGTGCTTACGAATACATAGATTCAACCAGTCCATCTTTGGCAGTCGATCTTTCTGTATATCTTGTCCATCAATCTGGAATTACCTCCCTCTCTCCCTTCGTGAAAAGCCTACTTACGATACTTTAAAATCTAGCCTGAAGACGTACCTATTTCAAGCCTAAGATTTTCCCTCCTGAATCATCTCATATATGCCCCTGCCTTCAACAGCCAAAATTCCCATCACCCTCCTGACGTGTATAACCTGTGTGCGTGCGTGCGTGCGTGCGTGCGTGTGTGTGTGTGTGTGTGTGTGTGTGTGTGTGTGTGTGTGTGTGTGTGTGTGTACGTGCGTGTGTGCATTTGAATTTCTTAAAAACTGTTAATAATTGTTGGTTGCATGTGTAGGAATGAGATGAATGGAAGTGCTTTGATTTGTTTTTGCAAGATATAGCACTATAAAATATCCATTTATTATTATCATCATTATTATTATATTTATTATCATTTTATCATTATTATTATTATTATTAGTAGTATAGTAGTATAGTAGTAGTAGTAGTAGTAGTAGTAGTAGTATCATATATCCATCACAGACAATAACTGGACACAACTTATCAGAAATATCAAGCATGTGTTCCCCCAAGCCAGGCTGCTGGCATCGTCCATTATCCTCGTAATGCGATGGCATCCTCTAAAGAAGACCATCATCCTATCCAATATGTGCCTTGCAAAGTGTGTTCTGCAGAAAACATCCCGTTTGCAGACCACACTGCCATATTTACAACCGCCAGCGGGGCCCCACGCAAAGATTTAAT
>CM054154.1:5665187-5677687 GCA_028751875.1 Rapana venosa
AAGGCCCCTTTTTAACTGGCATGTGTTTCTTCCTCAATTTCGGGACGCAAAGGGGATCTGGGCTTGGCAGCCTAAAAGGCCTCCTCGCTTTCATCCTCACCAGTGCACGGGGTTTTGGGTTTGTCGTGGGGAGCTTTGTTCACAGGAGTTTTAGTTAGATTGAGCGTCCCACTGTGTTTTTAATGAAGATTTTTTTTTGTTTGGGGTATTGATCTGGGTTTCCATTTGAGAATAACTTGTAAAGGTTTTCCAAATTTAATTCCATACTTTCTATTTGCTATTAAATATTGCTTATTTTTTTTTTTATGGAAAAATGACATCAACAGTTGAGAGGGGGTCTTTTAAAAAGTCACCAATTGAACAGTAAAAGCTCTGACTTTTTCAAGGGTTTCAGTTTTAGGTCCAGGGAGGGGGTTTCAAAAAATTCTTACGTTTGGCTTTGTTTGTGCAACTTGATGGTCCAGCATCCATGATGAAGGTTGAACCAGGCCCTATGAAAAAGTCACCCCATTTTTTTGGGGGGATTTGACTGCAGTTTTTCCCTTAATAACCTCTGACTGCATTCTCCTGAAAATATCTTGGGATTTTTCTGCAGGGACAGCTGCCTTGAGTTCTTGTCGTTTCGCACAAAAACTGCCAAGGAGAGGAGTGGGGGGTGTAGGATACGCGGGGAAGTCATTTGTACAGGAGGGAAACTGGGTAGAAGGTAAACACCTTTAAGGGAAAAAAATAGGGTAGTATCAGCTGAATTTTCAAACGGGCAGTGTTATATTTAACAAAAATCAGAAAAAGATTCGGGGAATTCCTTTTTTTTTTGTCCCCTGCCTGCGTCATTTCCTTGACAGAGTAAGGGGCCTGTGCCTTTTTTTTTAAAATAGAGCAGGGGTTTTTCTTTTAATTCCTCCATTTAAATTCAAAAGAAGATTTTAGAGCCTGGGGAAAAGGGGATATCCAGTTGGGAAAAAAAATAAAATTTTTCATCATCGAAAACATGAATTCAATTTTTTACAAGTTCTTTTGACAGCAATTCTTTAAAAATTTAAACATTTCGCCATGCGAAACTCTTTTTCAGGGGGGAGAAACTTTTTGAATGGGAAACCAAAAGTTTCCCCCCTTTTTTTTTTGACAATGGTGGGTGTTTCCTAAGGAAGAGATCATCATTCACATCCCTTTTCAAACACGACATTGTTTGTGGGGGTTTCTGCTTCAATTAAAATTTCATAATTTCAAAACATCTTTTTACGCATACTTTCAGGTTGTATTGATTTTCTTGATAAATATATTGGTCAAAAATTCGTTTTGTGTGGTTCCTGTGTTTGTCCAGATTTTTAAACTTACGCCTTGAAAAAAAAACCCCCATGTATTCTCAACTTGAACTTTTACAGGGGTACACAGGGTAGGAAAAGTTTTGTGTTTACCTTTTTTATTTTTGAATTAAATTTTCCTTTTTTAAGTTTTAAATTTTTTAAAATTTGTTATGACCTTTTTAAATCTCCCCACAACATTCCTGACCCCAAAATTCAAATTTCAAAAACTTCACAATATTGATGACTTGAAAAAAAATTTGGAAAAATCGGCCGGTTTCAAAACACCCACTTCACAAAAAAGGGAGGGAAGAGAAAGGAGGAAAAGGGGGAAAAAATAAGGGAAGGAGAAAGTTTTCGGATAAAAAAAATATATAATTCTAAAAACAGTAAAATACCATAAAACACTTTATATTGATTTATCATAAATTAATGCCGCAAAACCCATAAAAAAGGGGAGAAGAGAGGGAGAGAGAGAGAGAGAGAGAGAAAGGAGAGAGGAAAAAAAGGGAGAAAGAAAAGAGAGGGGGAGAGAGAGAGAGAGAGAGAGAGGGAAAAAAAAAAAATAGTTTGGTATAAATTGGGGGGAATTTTTACTTTGTTTCCAACAATCAAGTTGGTTTTTGTTATTTTTAAAGCATCAAGTGTATGAAAACATGATTTTGGGACTGTTATATGATTGGTGTTGTCTAAATGAATCTGGAAGGGAGTTCCACAGCAAGGGTAAAAGTAAATAGATTTGAACAAATCTATTCTTGGATTGGGCATCGGCTTTTCAGTTATAATGTTTCTGGAATGATTCATTTGGAACTTGTCTTTTAAGGATGATAAGGGAAACAGTTCCTGACATTATCTTAAAAATCATTGATGCCTTTGTTAAATCTTAAGTCTTTGGTCAGGGGAATAGAAGAAAGAATATTTAACTGAGTATAATCCACTTCTAGTAAGGTTAGTCTTTTCAGAAGGACAGTTTGAAGAGCACCGTTTATACAGACTTTAATAATGGTTTTTCATAGTGTTTTGCACTCAGCAGGTTCCCACAGGGTTGAAGCTTTTGAAGCGGTATCTAGTGAGGATTTGTATATAAAGATTACAGGATTAGTTTTCTCTTTGATATGGGAAATGTTTAGGAAGGGGAAAAGGAAATGGTTTGGTTTGATTTTTTAAGTAGTATTGGGATGGGTGTGGTGGAAATTGGGGAATAATACTCTGCCGTTCTGTTCCGTAAAAAAAGGGTGGGGTATTTGGATGATTGGGATAAAATTGTAGGGAGTAGAGATAGAATTTTTTGAAGGGATTTTAGAATTTAGATAGATGAAGAGTAGGATAGGGGGGAAGTTAAGAAGGTAGAAGATGGAGGTTTGAGTAGAGTAGGATTGTAGAAAATAGTTATGATAGTATTAAGGTGTAGTATTACCAGTCCTTCTGTTTTTGAGGGAGTGGGATGGGAGTGATTGTGAGAGATGAGGTGTGGAGAGAAGAGAGGGGGAGTGAGGGGAATTTTGATTGGTGGAGTGGGATTTTTCATTACAATTTTGTTACTCCTATTAGAAAGAGAGAGAACTTTGTTGAGTTGGAAGAAAAAAAGAAGAAATTTAAAAAAAAATGGAAAAGGTGAAAGGTGGTAGAATACATCAATAATAATAAATAAATAAGGTTGTTGTTTTGTGTTTAAAAGAAGGGAATTACAAATATGTGAAGATGTAAAATGAGAGAAAAGGTGGGTGTTAAAGAAAAGGTTTGCAAATTAAAAGAACATAAATTGGACAAAAAATAAAAAGAAGTAAGAAAAGTTTTAATTTGGCGGGGTTGTAGAATTAGTTTGTTGTTTTTTTCTTTTGATGTGGCTTGCATGTTTGTGATTATGTATTGGGGGGGATTGTAAGTTTATAAAAAAAAGTGAAAAGTGAAAAGTTTTTGGGAAATGTTAATAGTAGGAAAAAAAGCGAAAAATAAAAGTTAAAAAGTATATGAAGAAAAGGTTAAATGGGAAAAAAAAGGGAGGGATAGGAAAAAAGGAAGGTGGGGAAAAGGGAGAAAGAGAGTAAGTAAATAAAGGTAGAGGGAAAATGTTTAAAAGGTAAGTGTTAAAGAGAAATAGTTTGGAAAGTAAAGAATGAAGGGAAGGTGTAAAAAAAAAGAAAAAAAAAAGTTTATTAAAAGTTTATTGTTTGTAAAAATGGAAAAGGTCTAGGGAAAGTTGAAAAGTTTCCAAATGGAAATAATGTTAAAGTTTATGGTAATTAAAGGGTAAGAAGGTTTGTAAAGATAAAGTAGTTTTAGTTTTGGTAGTCAAAGTGTAGAAAGGTTTTTTATGACGATTTAAATCTTTTTTAAAATTGTTTGTCGCAACCCCGGTGTTGTGTCGCGTATGGTCTATTGTTTATTGATGGGAGTGAGGGTTTTGAAGGGAAATTGTGGGTTGGGAGGAGTATGGTGTGATTTGGGTAGTGTCGTTTGGAGAATGGTGGGTGGGTGAGGGGACAACCAGAACCTTGGGACAGACAGACGAGGGGAAAAAAGAAAAGGGGAAAAAAAAGGAAAAAAAAAAAGAGAGTGAAAAGGGAAAGGGAAAAAGAAGCCCCCAAGTAGAAACAAAAAAACGGAGAGTCAGAAGGGCAGTATTTTTTTATTGTGAGGGAGAGAGATAGAAGGATGAGTGTATGACAGAAAATCTCTATTTTGTATTATTCTCCTTTTCCCCTCTTACTTTATTGCTTCACAACTTTTTGAAGAGCGGAAAGGGGGGGAACTGACACAAGACAAAAACACCGTCTAGGACCAGATCAGAAAAAAAAACGCTTACTGATTGGGTTTGAGGTGGCTGTTGTCACAGACCTCTGTGTGTTTCCTGGGGTTGGGTTGCCGTGGCGGTGTCCGTGAACGCCGCGTCCTAGGTTTCTTTGAAGTAGGGAGTGTTGTTTTGACCCTTCGCGCACACGTGGACGGTGACCCCCCCCACTACAGGGGGTAGGAGCGATTGAGGAGTTGTAGGTTGTTTGTTTCTTGTATAATAATCGGGGGTGGGGGGGTGCCCAAGAAGGTACAGACGCTCTATCGATCTTCGCTCGTCAGAGTGATAAGTGTGAAATGGGAAGCATTTTGTTTAAGTTAAGGAACGGAGGATGGAGGGGGCCATTGGCTGGGTGGCGGGACGCAAGCCTCAAACTTTCCTGGGTCTAGGTAGCAGTGTTTTTTCTTGTTGCTGGTGGGGTTTGTATTTAGCAGGAGATGTGGGAGGGCTTGGACGGGTAGGGGGTCGGTTGGGGGGCTCTTTTATTTGGGCATCTGGGCGGGGGTTGTTGGCGGTGAAGGGGTGAGTCCTCTGTTGCCCTCTCTCTAACTTCGGAATTTCAATGACCCAGCTTAGCTACTGCTCTCTCTCCATGCAAGCCTCCCTTGCCACTGCTTCTTTCCAGGCCTTCCTTTGCATTCTTTCAGTGTACTCCAGAGTCTTCCTTAAGTGCTGCAACAGCACCTCGTGCACCAGCCCCTCGAACCAGCCTTTGCCCCTTCTTTCTGCACCTCACCATTGCTTTCGCCCTTCTTCCTCAGCCCCAGCTAGCTGCCCTAAGAAGCCTGCACATGCAGTCTCTCTTAGCTTCTAGCGGCCTCAGCTGCACCCAGCTTGCCTTGCACAACCGCCTGCGGCTTCACTGCTGTCCAGCACCCTTCCATTAGCTTCAGTCCACAGCTTTCCCTTACTAGCTAGTCAGCCTCCTTGCACTCAAGACTTGGCGTACTTGAGCTTGCCTGCCAAGCGCCTTCTTCCTGAACAATACCAACCTGAACATGCTGCTCTCTTTTTTCTGCCCTCTCTGCACACCGCACTTCTTTGTTCCAGCCTTTAGGCTGCGTCCTGCAACCGCTGCCACAATGCATCTTTTCAGCATTTCTACCCCTTTGCTTCTGTTGCACAATAGCCCAGTCTGCACAGCTGCACAGCCGACACTAGCTTTGCACCTCTTTTGCAAACATCTCTCTCCTGCCGCCCAGCTCTACTTGCCACCGTTCCTTTTTGCAGCGGCTAGCCTCCCCAGCTGCTTTGCACATTCTTGCGCACTTTTTTCCCCCTGCACAAACAGCCTGCACACTGCCACAATACAACACCTTGACACATGAGCAAAGATCATCTCCTCCCCCCTTTAACGTTTCTCCATAATGAAAAAAAAAAAGAAACTGGAACGCTTGAATCAAGACTACTTGACAAAGTAAGAGGAAGGAGAGAGAGACCAGCCCGCAGCGGCCTTTTTAAAAAACTTATATTCTTTAATATACAGGCGTCTTTACTCCTTTCCTCTCATTACTTTTAATCTTAAAAGCCACCCTCTTCTTATTTCATTCTCTTTAAACCTTCCTTAAAAAGTCAAAGTCACACGGTTTTGATGAATCAAAATATACCTCTTGTAAAACCCTAACTCAAGGCGCAATTGATGCCAACCAACAAATATGACACTGTTTGACTGTTGACTGACTTTGCTACATGTTTTTAATGTTTTTTTTTTTAAGGGGGACACAAGGGAGCTGGGTACAGCAATACAGCTGCTGTTTTCTCTATTGAGTTAATGAAGTTTATGTCCTTGCAGTTTTAGTGCAATATCTAATCTTTTGCATTAAACCAAAGCAGCATCCTTGCATTTCCTAGCCTCCCTCACAGTGTGTCTCCTCGTGGGCTCTATGGATCTTCTGGCTCTCTGAAATTACTGCTACGCTCCTTGTGCTGGACTGATCCCTTTACACAAAAAGGTGAGATGAGGGATGAGATAGCTTGGCAACTTGCCTGCCTCTGCTGGCTAGCTGTTGTTTCATGTCCTTAAAAGCTTGCTAATAAAGAGTGTTTATGTGGCATTTCTTTGAGCTGTGTGTGTGGTTTAAGCTGAGGGGAGAAGGACATGTTGTTTATCTGCGCACAAGTATGTTGGTTTCTTTGCATGACTGTTTGATGTTGGGACATAGTATGACCTCATGTTTTGTGAATCAAGGGATATTGAGGGATATTATAACTCTGTCTGGTGTATTTGTGCCAGAAGATGGTACGCTGGAATGTTATTATAAAAACAATTATTTTAATTTCCCTCAGATACTTATACTTTTACTTTCTTAACTTAATTTTTCAAACATACAAAAGAATTTTTGTAAAAATAATTGAATGTATTTACAATTTAGCATACAGTGGTAGTTTATTCAACTCCAATATCAATCACACACACCAACACACCACAACACGGCGCATCCGCACGCACGCAACGCCGCACACACACACACAATCGCACCACACACTCACACACTGATTCAATTCAGTTCAATTTCAATCACTTTATTATCTCACAGACTAGCAGGAGAAAATCTTGCTGGGGGGCCTAAACTAAAAAGCCCCCTCCTACATTAAAAAGTGAAATTGGGAAGAAATGGGATCACTGAAGAAAGAATAACAAGCGGCACAGTATTAGTACAAATTCACCTCGCCCACACGTTATATAAGTAATCTTACCAACAAAAACAACACACCAGATTTATTTATCTCGATAAAATTATTAAATTTAAACAAGAGGAATTATTTACAGTTGTTCACAAGCATGTATTTTTTTTAATGATAAAATGAAACATTTATTCACGGAAGTTATTTAAATATGATCTTTAAAAGCACTACACACACACACACGCCAACGCATTATGCACAAACACATACACAATGCACACTCACGCATGCAAATAATAAAATGAAAAATAAAGACTACTACCATGTACGCACCACCCCCGCCTATCACGCCAACACATAGTTTATTTTTCTCGCTTCTTCACTTTCGACAAAGGGAATTGTACTTTGATCAGTTTCTTCTCAGTTATCTGTTAGGGTTATAAATTAACACCATTCAAATAAAAGCAATTTTCCAGAAAGAAAAAGTGTTTATTAGCCACTTATTTGACTTTCCGTGAAGAATATAGTCTTCTGCATGAAACAATTGTTGCAAGATTTATTAAATGTATTATTGAAGAGGAAGAGGGGGGGGATGCGTGCTGTGTCTATATCACATACAAACAACAACGGCAACGCGCGCGCGCGCGCGCGCGCACACCACACACACCACACACACACACACACATACACACAAACACGCTTAAGGGAACATGCCATTACACAAATGGTTTATAAAATGTCTTACAATAAGAGCACCTCAATTGATCAGAAGTTTAATTACATTCAAAAAACAATTGATGATGAATAACAATAATAATAATATAATAATAATTAATAATAATAAGAATAATAATAATAATAATAATAATTATTATTATTATTATTATTATTATTATTATTATTATTATTATTATTATTATTATATTATTATAAACTTAAGATGGCAACAACAAAGGACGACGACGACAACGACGATGATGAGAGGAGGGGATGGAAGAAGAAGATGAAGAAGAAGAAGAAGAAGAAACGAAGGGAAGAAGAAGAAGAAGAAGAAGAAGAAAGAGAAGAAGAAGAAGACGACGAACGACGATGACGACAAAAAATAAATAGAAGAAACAATTTATAACCAAAACACATTGCACTTAGTAAAAGAAACGTGCATCAGCTTTGCATAAGCATCCCATCAGAACTAGGCCCTATCAGCTCTCTCTCTCTCACTATCTCTGGCTCTGTCTCTCTCTTGATGTTCTTTCTTCTCTCGTTCTCTGTCTCTCTCTGTCTCTTCTCTGTTCTCTCTCTTCTCTCTCTCTCTCTCTTCTCTCTCTCTCTCTCTCTCTCTTCTCGGGTTGAATATTGCTCACGTGACAATCGTGTTTTTCAGAGGGGGGGGGGCTCCCCTTCCAAAATTGCAATTTAATTTGTTAAAATTTAGTTAATTATGTATGGGTGTTCTTTACAGCTGTATCGAATGGATATAGGTCCTTTTTTGTGGACTATCTTAAAAAAATTGTCAAAAAAAAGCTATGACAGATCAAATAGAGGTGAAATGCTTCGTGTGCACAGTTTCTCTGCTAAACTGGCTGTTAGCACTCTGTGCTTATGTTTGATTATGGCAGGAGTGGAACAAATCTGGACCCATCATGTGTGATGGAGAAACAAAGAGTAAATACGATGATGATGAGTTGCTGGTGCTAGTACAATGCATTGATATCAGGAACAGCCAACATTCAACAGCAGTTTGACGAGTGTTCAGTGCTATCAATGAATTCTCGCGAACTTTGTCCAACATGACAAATAAGATTTCGATCTAGAAACTATGCAAAAGAGATGAAAACACACTTGGACAAGCGGCTTGTAGTATAACAAACTTTTGTTCACAGCAAATTCTTGAAATAGAGGAGAAACAAAATGTTCTACATTTAGACATGAGCTCTTGAAAGCAAGTGTGTGACACATGGAATCATGCTTCTCACTAACTTGAAAAAACATGAACTGTGGAGATGGAGAAAGAGCATCAGATCCAGACAGTTACACCGAGCTAAACTGCTGTTCGTTGGTCTTCCCTGTCGGTGGTGACTCAGGAGGAAATCCTGTGAAGCCATGGTGGTATGAAAGTCGTGATTCTACAATGAATGAAGCTTAAAGAGCCAGTGGCCATGAACAGGTCGTCCAGGGTCGGGCCAGCATCTTGGTTCGTTTCAGTCGTGAAAAACAACGAGAGAAAAGCTTTCAACATGCCAATATGCTCAAGGGAAATCAATCTCCTGTGCATTAGTGCGAGAGGATTTCTTTGCTTCGACGCGTCAGAACGGCGGTGTTGGTGGCCTTTCATGAGACAAATGCGTAACGATGGGTTAAGAGCCAGGCTGCGAAATGGACAAGCTGGTCACAGAACGTGGAACTACGCATTGGAACCCTTGGAGGCAGGAGTACCAGAGCTGGAGAGCGGACCACACAGGGACACAGAGGAGAGTGTGGCGGACAAACAGAGGAGCAGACGACACCGAGGCTACCAGTATCGATGGATGGTTCAGCGAATTCAGCGGTCTGAGGGTCCAGAGCAGGCGCAGCATCAGTTTGGAGACAGCCACCCAGCTGTTAGCTCACACACTCAGGCCAAAATCCGTTCCAACTTTCCCCAATCACAATCTCACAAGCAACTACCTATCCTCGTTGCATCTGGCAATTAGCTAGCACACACCTCCACCACGGTTAGGCAACATGCATTCACTGCACAACACAGAGGACCCTCCAGGAGCAGTACAGGGCACTCCGATATTTCCGCTCAGCCCTAACTTTGTTCGCGGCCTGCTCTCAATCTCCGCTACCTTTTATTCTTAGCCTGTGAGTCATGTCCCCTTCTGTGCCCCCAACTCTGCCCCCCCCCCCCACTTACTCGACGTTTTAGGCTTTCGTCATGACTGTGTCCTTCTCCCCGCCACTCGTCCCATCGTTAACCTAAGCTTGTTCTTTGTCCACGTGCACACCTTGTTTAGAGACCCCTGGTTCTGGCTTCGTTCGGCGTGGTTTGGGTTGTGGAAGAGGACGGGATCATCGGAGCTGTCGAAAACATATTAGACCAAAGTCAGGGGGTTCAGTGGTAATAAGCCAAAATGATTCCCCATATCTCTCAGAATGAGGAAGAGGAAGAAAGGGACCACAAATGTGTAGGGTACAATGTTGTGGATGATCATGTCTGCCGAACACGAACTGACTTAGCCAAATACTGAGTGGAGGATTGATGGGAAGGCTGCCCAGTCAAATTGCTCAGGTACCTTAAATGCTGAAATTAAAATGTTGCAGAGACTGGCTGCCAAATTGGTAAGCGCTGACTTTATTTAACTATTTAATTCATTTGATTTGTGTGCCTTACAGAGGACCTATGTGGAAAAGCAAATTTGATTTTCATTTGTTTAAAGATTTCAGGTGTTTAATCCCCCAGCTAAAAAGTTTAGTAAGCAGGGAAGAAGAAAGTGGAGGTGTTGTTGTTCTGGTGAAGAACATTTTTGCCAGTATTGTGAAGAAATTTTTGTGCATCATTCAATATGTTAGGGTTGTTCTTTAAAAATCTCCGAAGATTTATTTAATCTGCAAGCTATTTCTGTGTATCTGTGTGTACATCCCCCCACGTGACTCACTGTGTATGCCATGACTATGATGGGGATGGGCTATAGAGATTATTGAGCATTGCTATTCGCTGATGTATTGAGCTCAGAAACTGACATGTACATGTTAATGACTGGAGACTTAATGCTCGTTACTGGTCAGGAAAATGGCAAGATGTGACTGATATTTAAGCCACCAGCAGTAAGTTTGAGAACGTTTAGATCGTACCTCATGGGATGAGGGTTTCAAATGGATTTGGCATTCAATTACTAATTCAATGTGTGATAGCTTAGACTGTTCCATTCTTAATGGGGTAATGGTGTTTGGATTTGATGACTGCCAAACATACATCTCTAACCGCAGGATCCAGCACGGTGGACTACTTTATTTTGTCAAATAATGGTGTCACAACAGTTTTTTGGGTTTCTTCTTATGTTTATAATGCTTGTTTGTATATGATCTTTACCTAGTGTGTTTTGATGCTGATGACTGTTCTCGAATCGCGATGTGACGAAAGTTGCAAGGTTCAAAACTGTAAATGGGTTGATAAATTTATTGGGATGATCAAAAGGTTGGAGTCTTCTTAGGAGTCCTTAAAGTCAACCCACAAGTCAAGATAACACTGGATTTTAAAGCAAGAAAACACTTATAAAGTTTCAGATATAGATAAGGCGCTAAAGGAATTTAATAGTGTCTAAAACTGCAGGTAAGTGTATGATTAAGAGAGTTAGGGACCAAAGAATATAGAAGAGAAGCCGATGGTTTTGATAAGGTGTGTTTTGATTTGAGGAAGGAAGCAAGGGCAAAATGCGTAGATTAAAAGGAACACAACTTGCATCAGATCGTGAAATGCTTGCTGTGCAGGTTAGGACGTGAGTAACGTAAAAGTTCTGAGAGAAAAGAAACAGAGTTTTAAGGCATGCACAACACAATATCTAGCTGACAATATTAAAGACCCAAAACACTTTTGTATGGAAATAAAGGTAAAACTAGGACTTGGTAAAAAGAAACAGGCATGCAATGAGATAACTCAGGAAGATTGGTTTAAACATTTAAGAATGTCTTCAATGCTGACAACAGTGTAAATGAGGAAGAGGTCTTTCCAAATGACACCCTCCCTTTTATTGATAGCTGGATAATCCCATCTCCCAGCAAGAAGTCATTACATCAATAAAAAGACTGAAAACAGGAAAAGCATGTGGCTTGGACAGTTATTTTGCAGAAATGCTGAAGTCAGCAGACAAATTATTAATTGACTTTATTACTGAATTTTTCAATAAAATTTTTTCAACTGGAAAGTATCCATTATCTGGTCCAAAGCTATTATTGTACCAATACACAAAAAGGGGTCAATAGATCTAATTGACAACTATAGAGGAGTATCACTGCTTAGCATCCTAGGCAAATGCTACACTGCTATTTTGAATAAGCGACTCTACAACTGGCTTGAAAATAATAACAAAATTCCAGAAAACCAAGCTGGTTTCAGACAGGGATACTCCACAACAGACCATATATTTACTTTGTTTTCAACTATCCAGAAAAGCTTGTGTAAAAAGAGGTAAACTTTACGTTGCATTTGTTGATCTATCAAGGCTTTGACTCTGTCCACAGAAATGTAACGCTAAAGGCTTTATGCAAAGCTGGCACATTCTCTGTATTTTTAAATGCCATAAAAGCCATTTACAAGGAAGTTATGTCATGTGTCAAAGTAAACAATAACTATACCAGCTTGTTTAACTGCCCCAAAGGTTTGCGGCAGGGGTGTGTTTTAAGTCCTACTTTGTTTTCTGTGTAATAAATGAAATGGTAACATATCTAGAAAATATGGGGAGACATGGAGTGCAAACTGCTACCAGGCTTAGCTGATTTATTTATTCTACTCTTTGCTGACGATCTTGTGCTGTTGTCCTGCACACCAAATGGACTACAAACCCAGATTGACTGCGTTCTTAAAGTGTGCATGGATCTGGGACTAAAAATTAACAAAGACAAACAAAGGTTATGGTTTTTAGAAAAGGAGGATATCTGAGCAAGAATGAAAATGGTTATTAATAATGCTCCACTAGAGGTTGTGAACACAATATGTGTACCTATGCTTCACCTTCACAACTACAATGAGTTCAAATGAAAGTGCCAAAGTGTTTGCAAAAAGGGGAAAAGAGCACTAT
>CM054154.1:5682687-5710187 GCA_028751875.1 Rapana venosa
GAATGACTTCTACAGCCCGTATCCTGCTAACCCCTACTCCTCACTCCTCTCATCACATACACTTTTCATGAGACAAACTGACACTGAACTCAAGGCAGCTGTCCCTTCAGAAGCATCCAATGATATTTTCAAGGAGAATGCAGTCAGAGGTTATCAAGAAACACTGCAGTCAACTCCAACAAAAGATGAGGGTGACTCTTTCTCAGTAGGCCTGGCTTCTAACCTTCATCATGCGATGTCTGGAACCATTAAGTCACACAAGCAAACACACAGCAAACGTAGTAGAAGGCGCACAATGTGTCCTAAAAGACTTTTCGACCACTCTATTGACTTAAAACTGAAACTCCTTGAAGAAAGTCACGAGCTTGTGACAGTGCAACTTGGTGACCTTGAAAACAGACTCACCTCTCAACTGTATGATGTACATGTGTCCATCAAAAACGAAATCAAGCAACATTTGAATAGTAAAATAGAAAGTATGGAACTGAAATTGGAAAACCTTAATAAGTATATTTTTCAACTGGAAACCCAGATCAATACCACAAACAAAGAAAATCATTCATTAAAAACACACGTGGGCACGCTTCAATCTAAACTAAAACTCCTGATGAACAAAGCTCCAGTCGTGACAAGCTCAACCAGTGCGACATGAGTGAGATGAAAGCAGATGAAGGCCTTTGAGGCTGCCAAGCCCAGATCCTTCTTTGCGTCCAGAACTTGAGGAAGACAACACATGCACAGTTACAACCAGAGCTGACAGAAGTGTGGAAACAGACACTCAAGAACGACTCACTGCAACAGAAGGTATAACTAAAACTCCTGAACCCCATTTCCACATAACATCCCCTGTGTCAATACAAAATCGGTTTGACCCATTATCGAACCGTAAATCAAACACACCGACACCTGATCTCAATAGTAAAAAAGTGGGTATGGCTGTTTCTGACACTCAAAATGCTTCAGAACAAATTCTGCTCAATGAGAAGACTTCTGAGAAAAAAAAACCTGACAAATTCTTCAAGAAATTAAAATTCCAGATAATTCCAGCTCTGCCTTGTAGGAAAATTCTGCATAAGACACATCGTAAAAAGACGTTAGGAAGTCAAAAATCGTGTATCAAGCGTGTATACCTGGGTTGGGGGAATAATGCCATCTTGCCCCCAACAAAAATTTGCAAACAGCCGTGCCAAAAAACCGCAAGGGTAAACCGATCAAAAAACCCGGGGCCCATTTTTCCGACGCGAAGGGTGCCCCAAACAAAATTTATAAAGACCCCAAATTCCCCCCACCTAAAGGGAGGGGCCCGGGCAAGCGTAAAACTTAAAGGGCAGTTCCCCCTCCCCCAAGCCACTTCAAAAAATAAAACATCCTGGGAGGCTGGTCCGCCTGGTGGTGTCCATGCATAAACACCCCGCAAAAAACCTCAGTGCAACTGTCAAAAAGGGGGAAAGGGGCAGGACAAAGTTTTAAAAATGGACCCCCCCCCCGACCCGGGGTTATACATTTGGGCACCTGAAATGCCCCCCGGGTCTCCTCCATACCCCTTTTACCCCATGCTCCCCTTCCCGGGGGGAGGGGCCCACCAGATCAACGGACACCCAAACCCCTACCTGATGGTCCTGTCATGCCGATTTGGGCCCTCTTCAGAGCCCCTGGCTGACTCCAGAAAGTCAGACCTTCCAACCACCTACCCTAAAACCCAAAAATCATAACGTGAAAATGAAAATTTTCCCATAATCCTCTGATTTTTTCCCATTCCCCTTAAATCCCATACCATACTCCTACCCTTTTCCAGACCCCATGGAATTGCCCCTTCACTTCCATACCCCCCTTATTGTATCCCCTTCCTCCCTATCCCCCCCAGCCTCCCCCAGACCGGTACTGCACCAATGCCACCATCTAGCAGCCATTTCCCTGACCTCCGTCTGGGCCCAACCAGGACAATATGCTTACCACCCCTTTTAAAAAGGCACCCCAAAAACCCTTTTCCACTCTAGCCCTTTTTTCCCAATGAAAAATTTTTTCTCCCCCCACAAAAAAGGGTTTAAACCACACAGCATTGATTGTGCCCCCTTTCCCTTTCCCTTCCCCCAAAAAGTAAAAACTTTTGAAGTGCAAGCCCCCAAACGCCCAAAATTTGTGTTTTGGGAAACAAACATGTTTTTAAAAAAAATTTCCCAAAAAAACAAACAAAAAAAAACCCTAAAGAAAAAAGAAAAAAAAAATGGGTATACATTCTCCCCCTTTAAAAAGACTGTTTAAACTCTGAAAAAAAGCGACAATTGGATGAATTGTGTGGGGGGGGTGTTTTGTGGGGTGTTTTTGTGTGTGTGTTTGTGTTGTGTGTGGGGTGTGTGTGTGTGAGTGGGGGTTGTGTGTGTGGTTGTCGTGTGTGCGGTGTGGTGTTGGTAGTGTGTTGGTGTGGTAAAGTGTGTGTTCTTGCTGCATCCATTTTAAAAATGCCGTGGTGCCAAAATAGGGGTTTTGCATGCCGCTGTATTTGGTGGAAGGACGTCCCAGGGAAATTTGGGTGGCTGATGTACTGTTTTTTTTGAAGGGGGAAGGGGGGGGGGGCATGAAATGCTTGTTTCCCTAAAGTTACAGGAACAGTGTGCTTCTTGGGGTCCGAAATGCGGGTTTACGGGGGGGTTTTTTCCCCTTTTGGGAAACGTTTTTAATGTGAAACCCTGAGGGACGCTGCACGAAAAAAGAATGCATGATGTGTGCACCCGGGGGGCGCACACTGCAGCCCCCAGGCGGGGGCGTGCGTCGGGGTTGCAAATCCAAAGGGAAAGGGCCATGCAGGCAGTGTTTTCGGGGGGGCACTGCATGTTTTGGGTTTGGGCAAAAGGGGTGTAAAAAGTCAGCAGTGTGTGGGTGTGTGTGTGTGTGTGTGTGTGTGTGTGTGGGTGTGGTGTGTGTGTGTGGTTTTGTGTGGGGTGGGGTGTGTGTGGGGGAAAAGCAGGACTTTGACTCAAAGGGATTTTTAAAATTTAGCTGTTTTAAAATTTCATAAAGTCATACAAAGTATTCCTTTTAAACAGAATTAAAAATGGACTTTTCAACGTTTTTTTGGGAATTGACTCAGGGGTTTTGTGGTTTTTTTTTGCATTTACTTTAAAGTTTCCCTTGCTTTTGCTTTTTTTCCCTTTTTTAAAATTTTGTTTTGGTATTGGTTTTTTAAACTTTCAAATTTTGAACCCTCTCTTTTTTTAGGTGTTTTGTTGGTGAAGAAAGGTTGAAAGAGATATTTTTTTTGCTTTAATTTTTTTAGTTTTTTTTAAAAACTTTTGTTTTTGGGGTTTTTGCTAAAATTGTGAGGATTTTTTCAAAAAACGTTTAAATTAAGTTATAAAATTTCCCCATTGTTTTGACAAATTTTTAATAAACAATGACAAAACTGCCAATTCTAAGGGTTTGGGTTTTAACGCTTTATGGCTTCAAAGTAGGTTTTTTTAAATTTTTTCATTTCAAAAATAAATTTTCAGATTTGCCCTCCATTTTTTTAAAAAGTAAAAGTCCCTTTAAAATTTTTTTGGCTTTTCTGAGTCAAGGTTGTACATAATGTGGCAATGATATAAAATCAGTTCCTTTCTAAAATTTCTATCAACGAGATGCCAAAACCAAATTAAAAAAAGGGTTTTTTAATAATTTAAACATACATCATTTCAGAAAATTATAAGCAGTTTAACATTTTTTGATAACTAGGGCATTGAATGTTTTATTGTTATTATAAAGTGGGAAACGGGGGTCTAGAGGTAACGCCCCCTTTCCCAAAAACAAAAGTCCGGGTCTGAAGTGTGGGGGGGGGTTTCGTACCCCTTTTGGACCGGAAATTTTCCCCCCCCCATCCATTAGACCATAAAGGGGGGTCTGGGCGCTATTTTTTCGATGAACAAAAAACCCGAGGCCCCCGTGTTTTAAACAAAAAATTTTTTCAGCGCACGTAAAAAAAACCCCACGGCAACAAAAAGAGTTGTCCCGGGCCAAAGTTCTTAAAAAAAACCACTCGATAGGGAAACAAATACATTTGCAGACATAAAAAAAAGGGGCGCGGGCGCTTGTGGGACGCGCTCCCCCGCTCTCCCCGGGGAAGCAGCCCAAATTTTTTAAACGTAAAAAAATTCTGCCGTGACTTAAAGGGGTATAAAATTTAAATCTGAGCGCTTTGATTTTTTTGCTTTACAAATTCACCTATTTTAAATTTCCAACATTATTATAATTATTATAATTATTATTATTTTTAAATTAAATTATTATTTTTTATTTTATTTTTTATTTTAAAAATTATTTTTATTATTATTAAAATTTTTTTAATATTTTTAAAAAAAATTTTTATTATTATTTTTATTATTATTATTATTATTATTATTTTTAAATTAAGGGGCTAGAAGTACGCCTAAAAGGGACCCCAAACCCAATACTAGTCGGTTTTTTGTAAACCGAAACCCAGAAAAAAAGAAATTATTTTGGTTTGAAAATTTTTGACCAAAAAAATGGATGACGTTTGTAACTAAAAAACGGGAAATTTTTTAAACTCGTGATTTCAATTTGATTTACTTAACCCAAAATGATAAAGGGAAAAGAATTTTGAGGTGTATAAAATTTTCGCAATTATAAACATTTCCTAAAGGAAAACCACTACTTTTCTGAAACCTAATTGACCATATAAAACCCAACCACTCCATCAAACCCTTGTGAACTGTCTGTACCTGCCCAAATGGCCCTTACGATCACTATCCTGTATTATTCCCGGGGCCCCAAAAAAAGGGGTCCCTAAAGTACCCAGATGCAAACACAAATACATTTTTTTTCCCACAGCTATAGAAATTTTTAATGCAAAAAAATTTTTTTGTCCGACTTTTTTAAAAGCAAATTTCTCTAATGTTTTCATTTTAAACGGGACCCAAAAAAGCATTTTAATTTTTGGGTATAATATCTTTTCGTCAATCTTTAAAAGGTTTCATCCCCCTCTTAGAATCAAACGTGAAAAACCCTAGAGAAAAACCCACCCTTTTTAAAACTAATAAAATCACGAAGCCTTACTGTCCGAGAAAACTTTTTAAAAAACAACGGGAAAGGGAAGATAAAAAATTTTTAAGGAGCACGTAAAAAAAGGACATTTATAAAACAATTGCAAAAAAGAAATATTTTTGATTTTAATATCATCTAAAAAAGGACCCCAAAGTCTCTCTGGAAAGAAATTTAAATCATTTTACCCGGGAAAATTTTTCATCCTGTCCTTCACGGGGAAGGGGTTCTATCGCAAAAAATATCAATAAACACTTTTGTTCTTTTGCAAAAAAAAATTGTAAAATTGACCGCTCAAATTCAATGACTTCCCTTTTTTTACAGGAATTTTGAAACCCCAAGTCAATAAAGCTAAACTGTCCTTCAAAAATAGGGGTTTGTGCAGAAGTGCAAAAGGGAAAATTTTTGTTCATTAAAGCAAACAAGCTCCGGGTGGTTTAGAAAATTTTAAAGAAAAGAAAAAATTTTGAAGTTTTTCTGCGCAAGTAATCTCTGAACATTACATATATCTATAATTTTCTGTTTTGAAAAAATTTGCTATCCCAAATGTTTAAAGATCCCAAATTATACCTGTTTTTAAAAACCTGGAACCCAAAAAGCCCTTCCAACTATCGCCCAAATTTCGATTCTATCAATCTTATCAAAACCCTTAGAAAAGCTTTTAAAAAAGCAACATCTTCGTCACACTTAAAAACATAACTTTTTTCATCCTAACCCAAAGGGGCCCTTTTAAAGAGAAAACCCTTAAATTTTAAAACTGCACTTAGCAATCCCCGACCCAAGGGAAATTTAAAATTTTTAAAAAAATAAATCGAACGGGAGAAATTTTTTGTAGACTTTGCCAAGGAAATTTGACTGTATAAAACACAACCCCTAGAAAAAAAACGGGCTTTTAAAGGTTTATGTGCAGACTCACTAAAAAAAAAATCCCATCTTTTCTTGATAAAAGAAAAAAGGGCCTTTTTATCAAGATTAAATTATTCCCCCTTTGCCAGTGAAGTATGGTTTTCCCCTAAAGGTTCCGGCTGGGGCCCGTCCTTTTTTCAGAAATATACCCAATGATCTTCCTCTCCATGTTTTTTTCCACTTGTGAACTCTTTGCCGACGACATTTCCCCAAAACATACGGGCGGATCATGATGAAACTCGGTAGGAAAAATTTTTGCAAAAAGACTTAAAAAATCTACACATGGACAGAGGAAAAATCACATGGCTCCCTTCCACTGAAATAAAAATTAAAGGTTTTTGGAAAAAAGCCCAAAAGCGCCAAAATTTTAAAAACCAAACAAAATGGAATAAAATTTTTACGATAAAGTATTAGAAAAAGCAGCTCAAACAAACTACTTGGTCTACATTTTGAAAAAAAACTTGTAAATGGCCCTGACATTTTTTTTAGAAATTTAAAAAAAAAATATCAAGAAGCTTTTCCCAAATTTAAACCCGAATAAAACTTTTTTCCTTGATCTGATACTCGAAAACTTTTCTTCACCCCTTAAAATAAAACCTGAACTTGATTATCGTCACTTTCGGGTTTTGGCAAGTAAAAACGTTTACAACAACTTGAGAGAGTTAAAAACGTTCCTCAATTTTAATTTCGGGTTTAGAACAATTTCCCTTAAAAAAACCCAATAGCTGCAAAAATTTAACATTTTTTCCTTTTTAGTTTACTTTGCCCCTTTAATAAAGATGTTTTTAAATTTATAAGTTTAATGAAAAAACTAGGCCCCCCATTATCTTTGTAAAGGGGTTCCCTGTTAAAACTGTTCTAAAAAAAGCAGTTTTTTTTACCCTCGTCCAAAAAAACCGATCTTTTTATGTCATCCCTTTTTAAATCAGGTGAAAAGTTATGGAATGAAAACCCCAGTCTTTTAAAAAAGAAAAAAAGTAGCCAATCATCTTTCAAAAAGGCTACCCCCACACACTTTTTTAATTTTTTCTGAAATATCAGGGGGTAGCGTGTTTGGGAACTCTGGTGTGTGAGGTGGGGGCGTGCAAGGCGCGCGCAAAGGGTTTGTGAGTAGGGTGTGTGTGTATGTGTGGTGTGTGTTGTGTGTGTGTGTGTTGGGTTTGTTTTGGTGGTGCGGTTTTGTGTGGGGTTGTGTGTGGGAGTGTGTGGGGTTGGTGGGGCGTGTTATTGTTGTTGTGTTAAAAAGGTGTGGTATTTTTGGTGTTTGTGTGTGTGTGTGTTTGTGTGTGTGGTGTGTGTGTGTGTGTGTGTGTGTGTGTGGGGTGGTGTTTTGAGGGCTCTGTGTTTTTTTTTTGTTTTCGGGGCTTCAAAAATGCCCATTTTTTGGGTTTTCGAGGGTTTAAATTTGGTTATGGTAAAATTTTAGATGTTTAATGACAAAAGGGCTGTTTTTTAATATTGTGGGAAATGTAAAAGTGTATGGATTGTATCCTGGACGATTTGTGTGTTTCGTGCAAGCTCGCAATGAAATTGCGTTCTGTGCATAGTACGCGAATGTGTGGGTTTTGTGTGTGTGGTTGTGTGTTTTTGTGTGTGTGTGGTGTGTTGGTTTTGTGTGTGTGGTGTGGGGTGTGTTTGTGTGTGCGTGCGGGGTGCGTGCGTGTTTTTGTGAGTGTTGTGTTTAAATTTTTGGGGGAAAATTGCCCTTTTTTTGGGGGAGGGGGTTCAGGGGGGGAACTTGTCAGGGGTTTAATTTTTTGTGTTTTAAATTTGATTGGTTTACTTCTTGGTTTTTCATTATTTCATGACTTCGTCATAATTGAATAAAAATTTGAAATGATTCATTTCTTGCTTTTTGACATTATCTTGTTTGTTAAACCAAAGGTTTTTTTTCCATGTTTGTTTAAATTTTTTTCCCCATGGGGGCCCTTTGGTTTGAAAAGGGAAACCCCCTGGCTTTTCCCCAATTACCCTCATTAAAATACGATTTCGAGTTCGATTTCCCGATTTTCTCTCTCTCACGTCTGCCCTGTTTCCTGTCGGGTTTTTAAAGCCCCCTCTGTCTGTCTGTCGGGTCGTCTGTCTCTCTCTCTCCTCTCTCTCCCCCCCACCCCTCACCCCTCCTCTCTCCCCATCTCTCTCTTTTCTGTATGTCTGCGTCGTCGGGTCTGCCCTTGTCCTCTCTCCCCTCCTCTCTCTCTCCTCCCTCTCTCTGCCTGTCTGTCTTTTCTGTCTGTCTTCTGTCTGTCGTCGGTTTTTTCTTGTCTGTCTGTAGGGCTCTCTCTCTCTCTCTCTCTCCTTCTCTCCTCTCTCCCTTCCTCTCTTTTCCTCTCTCCCCTACCCTCTCAGACTTGTGCTATTTGAGTATTATATATTTAAAATTACCCGAACCCCACCCCCCAAAACACAAAAAAACACACACACACACACACAAAAATTCGGGCCCTCAATGACGTATAGGTTTGGGTTTTCTTTTTTTTTTTGTTTCTTTTTTTTCTTGGGGTAAAGTGTATGGTTTGATATATTTCATTATCACGCCCATATAATTTAAAACGGGGTTAACAAAAATAGTTTTTGATGGGGATCGTGTACTGTTTTTAGAATTAAAAAATTGATTTTAAATCTCTGAAAAACACACACAAAAACAAAAAAACCACACACAACAAACCAAACACACACACCCCAACACAAAACACACAAAACAACACAACTCTCTCTCTCTCCTTCTCTCTCTCCCTCTCTCTCTCTCTCTCTCCCCTCTCAATCTCTCTCTCTCTCCTCTCTCTCTCTCCTCTCCCCCCTTTCCCCCTTTTAACTTTTTTGTTTATAGTTATGGGTATATCCGATAAAAGGATTCAACTTTAAAAATTTTCAGAAAGGGGCTGTACTTAAGTTTTAATGATTTCCCTATTTCCCAAAAATTTTATTGTTGAAAAGTAACAATTATTGTCCATTTGACAATGGTAGATGTTTATTTTTATGCCCTGTTAATTTTGGTTGTTATTTTTTTTGTTTGTTGTTATTGTTTTTTGTTATTGTTTTTTTGTTTTTTTTTTTTTTTCTTTTTTTTTTGTTAGTTTTTTCTCTTTTTCCCTTTTGTTTGTTTGTTTGTTTTTTTGGGGGGGGTTTTTGGAAGTGAGGGGGGAGTTTTTTTAGATTTTTTCTTTTATTGTTTTTTTTGGTTTTTGGGGGTTGTTTGTTGTTGTTGTTGTTTTTGGTTTTTTGGGGGGGGTTTAAAAAAGGGTTTTTCTTTTTGTTTCTCAGGGGTTTTAGAGTAAAAAGTATTGGGTTATTTTTAAAAAGTTTTCCCCTGCGGGCGGGGACGGATGAAAAAAAGCAAAATGAGTGCTTTTTCCCATTACCTCAAAAAAATTAAAAAAAAAAAGAACTTTTTAAATTGGGACATTGTGTCACTCTCCCCTGTGTCTGTCCTAAAATGGTAAAAAAGGGTGTCTTTGGGGCTGGGGCTTTTTTTTTTCCCCTTTAAATTTCCCACCATTTAAACCCCTCTTTTAAATGGGGTTTTTTGTCCATTAATGGTCAAATAAAAACAAAAGACATTTGGAGGGTTTTTTATTCTTGCAATCAAGAAAACACAGGAAAATCTTTTGTTTACTTTACTTTTTTTAGCGTTGGGTTTTTTTTGGGTTTTTTTTTCCCCCTGAAACCTTTTGCCTTTTCTTTTGCCTTTCTGTACAATACCAAAATCGATTTCCCCCCCCTTTCCCCCTTCCCCCCCAGGGCTGAAAAAGGAAACCGAATCCCAAGGGAGGGGTGGCAAAGGGGATTTCTCAAACATGGGGCCCGAAACCAGGGGTTTAGACCCCAATCATAACATGGTTTTGTAAATCCAAATAAAAGTTTTTATGCAGTAGTTCAGATACAGTTTCATGAAGTAGTTCAGAAAACAGTTTTTGAAAAATAAATTTCAGAATTTCAGTTTCATGAAGTAGTTTTAGAGAAAATTTCATGAATTTGTTCAATACAGTTTCATGCAGTTTTTTCAGATAAAAGTTTCCGAAGTATTTTAGATACGTTCATGAAGTAGTTCAGAAAAACAGTTTTTAAGAATATTTTCCAAAACAAATTTCAAAGAAGTAGTTTCAAATACAGTTTTATTATGTAGTTTTTTAAAAACATTTTTATGAAGTATTCAATACAGTTTCAGAATTTGTTTTTAATACAGTTTCATTAAGGGGAAATTCAATACAGTTTCAAAGAAGTAGTTCAGATACCGTTTCATGAAGTAGTTTTTAGATACATTTTTTGAAGTAGTTCATATACAGTTTCATGGGAAAAAGTTCAAATACATTTTTGATGAAGTAGTTTTAGATACAGCTTCATTATGTAGTTCAAATACAGTTTCATGAAGAAATTTTAGATACAGTTTTATGAAGTAGTTTAGATAAAAGTTTTATGAATAGTTCAATATAAATTTTATAAAGAAATTTAAATCAGTTTTTTTGAAGTATTCCGATACATTTGTGAAGTAGTTCCCGAACAGTTTTATGAAGTAGTTTTAGTTTCAGTTTCATGAAGAAGTTTAGATACAGTTTCATGAAGTAGTTTAGATACAGTTTCATGAAAAAGTTCGATACAGTTTCATGAAGTATTTAGAAAACATTTCAAAGAAGTAGTTCAAATACAGTTTCTTGAAGTAATTCAATACAGTTTTTATGAAGTATTTTAGATACCCTTTTTATGAAGTAGTTTTAGATACCGTTTCATGAAGTATTTTAAAACAGTTCCATGAAATAGTTCAATACCCTTTCAAGAAGTAGTTCCCCAAAACCCGTTTCAAAGAAGTAGTTCAGATACATTTTTCCCTGAAGTAGTTTTTAGAACAGTTTCATGAAAATATTCAGAAAAAAAATTTTCCCTGAAGTAAATTCAGATACAGCTTCATGAAGTTTGTTTTTTAGATACAGTTTCCCCTTTTTAATACAGTTTTTAGAAATTTGTTCCCGATACAGTTTTATGAAGTAGTTAAGATAAAAGTTTCAAGAATAGTTCAGATACATTTCATGAAAAGTTCCCGATACAGTTTCATAAGTAGTTTTAGATACAGTTTTATGAAGTAGTTCAAACCCCCTTTTTATGAAGTAGTTTTTGATACATTTTTTATGAAATAGTTCAAATACAATTTTTATAAGTATTTTTAATACAGCTTCATGAAGTATTCAATACAGTTTCATGTTCAGATACAGTTTTCCCGAAGTTGTTCCCAAAAAATTTTAAAGAAGTAGTTTCAGATAAAAGTTTTTAGAAGTAGTTCAATACAGTTTTTATGAATAGTTCAATACAGTTTCATGAAGTAGTTTTAGATAACAGGTTTTTTGAAAAATTTTTAAAACATTTTCCCTGAAATAGTTCAGATACAGCTTCATGAAGAATTTTTAGGAAAACATTTTCAAGTTTAATACAGTTTTTATGAAAATAGTTTTAATACAGTTTCATTAAGTGGGTTTAGATACAAAATTCATGAATAGTTCAGGGGGCAGTTTCCTGAATTTGTTTTAAAGTCAGCTTTTAGGTTTGGGGGTTTTTTAAACGGGGTTTCCCCGCTTTTCCTTATAAGCTATTTTACTAGTTTATCCGAAAAGGCCCCCCCCCCCCCCCCCCCTCCCAATTCTGAGGGCCCTGGGGAGAATGGGGGCCCAGCCACTTCAAGAAAAAAGGCCCCTTTCTGATCCATAAAGGGCCCGACAACCAAAAAACTTACTTGGAAAACATCAGTCTCCTACAAACCCTGCCATGTCCTACAAACAAGCACAAGTGTTTTTACCAAAAAAAGGGAGCAGTGGGCCCCCCAAACCCTGCAGCAGTGCCAAAAAAACATGCAGCAGTGCCCTACCAAAAAGCACCATTTCCTACACACAGCAAAACCCGGTCCTACGATTCCACTCCCCCGTCAATGTGGGTGATCACCCACAAAGGTTTTGGGCCTCCTGACAGGACGTGTCATGGGGGTTTGGGTTTTAAATTTTGGGAAATTCAAACCTCTGAACGTAAGAAACCCAAATTTTAAGAATTTGGCCACAAATCACCGCTGGGATGGTGGGGGTTTTCCCAAGCAAATGGCCAGGTGGAAAGTGCCCCTCTGAAAATTTCTAGCGAAGTGGACACTTCGCCTTCCCTGGCCCGAAAACTTTAATCCGTTTTCCTCCCGCCCATTCCCCGCACCTTTCACCCCAAAGTTTTTTACTGTCCCAAAGAAATTTCCTTACAAAAATACTGCCAGTGGCCAAGGCGAAATCAAACCCCAAAAAGAAGCATTCCCCACCCTGGTGGGCCACTTGACGATGCTGTTTTTTTTTTTTACCTGAAAGAAGGGGGAAAGAGATACTTTTCCCTGCGGGAAACCCCCCCTCCGCCAAAGAAAGGCAGAAAGCATAGAACCAAACCCCACCTGAAACCCGCCTCTTTTCCAGAAAAAGGGCCAGGGAAAATCAAACACCATGAAACCGCCCCAAACCCCCCGACCCAAAAAAGTTGGGCCCTAAACCCCCAAGCTTATGGTAAACCTTTTCAAAAAAAACTGAAAAAAGGCAACAAAAAGCTGCTTATTAATAAAATTTACAAAAATGTTTATCTCCAGGCTGGCCAGGGTTTGGGCCCCAGTGGGAACAATTCTTGCACAAGCCACATTTTTCCCTTTTCCCTTTTTTCCCCAAAGGGCCCCCCCCGACAAATAGTTGACCATCTTTTCCACAACTTACAACCAGCTGGGCAGCGAATTGGGGCTGTAGTTGCGGGTTTTTTTGGGAAAACCCGACCAGGTTTTTTTAGGGAAAAGAAACACCCAACTGCCATGACGGGGGGAAGAGCCAGTGATCCCGATGTGACTACAGACTTTCAGGAGGGTTTTGCGGGGGAAATCCAGCAGGCGTTTTTGGGAAGCCGTAAAGAAATTTTTCCAGACCTGCCGAGGTGTCGCCACATGACTGCAAAAGGCCCCTTTTTTAAATCAGGAAAGGTTTAATGGCGATTATAACACTCTTCGTTTTTGGAACAAAGTTTTAAAAGGGGCATTTTCTTCAAAAACTTTTGTTTTTTAAAAAAGTTGGGGGCCTGCAAAATGGAAGAGGAATTTCCCCCCCAGGGGGTGGCCAGCAAAATTTGCCAGGGCCCCCTAACTGTAACCCGGGTATCTTCCCAAAACCAAAAGAAAGAATAGAGTGCAGGGGATTTTTCCCCTTTTCCCCCCCGCAATTTAAACCCCCACCCCTTTCCCCCCAGATGTTTCTGCTGTTAGCGTGGAAAAAAAAAATGTTTTCCCCGGCCCCATGCCTGCTGTTTAAAAACGTGGCGTGACTTGGCCCGCAGTTTTTTTTTTGGGCTAAAAACTGCTGCAAAGGGGACATTGCTGTCGAACCGGGCACTTTTGGCTTTTTTCCTCTGCCCCTTTAACAGCCCAGCAAATTCCCCCCGTCCCAAACCCAAAGGGAACCCCCGGGCATTCCCCCAACCGCCAGTCCCCAAAGGGCCCCCACTTCTCTGCAGACTTTAAAACAGATGCCCTTTATGCTGCAACATCTGCTGAAAAGATTTTTTTCTTCATCCATTCCGCTAAGGGTGTCTGACCCGAAAAAGATCCCCTTTTCCCTCTGCAAACCCAGCCACTCCATACGGGATTCTTCCAAAAAAAACCCGGGTTTTGAGCCCCGATGACCAGAAAATGGGGCGCTGCCATGCAGAAAACATCAAGCACTTCCCAATCAAAAATTCCCGGACCCCAAAAAAGGGGTTTCAGAATCACAGAACCAGACAAAAAACCCCGCGTACCATTTGAAAAAATGGGGGTAAATGGGGGGCTACCAAGAACCGCAAACAATAGAGATGGAAATAAAAAAAAAGAAAAGAAACCCAAAGGCCCGAGACGGAGAGAGGGGAAAAAAAAGGGAAAAATTTTTTAGCACAAAACTTCCAAAGGGGGGATACTAATTTTTATTGAAAAGGGCCCGTTATTCCCCCATAGAGGAATTTTTGACAAAGCCCCCTGAACGTTTTGGGCCAAAAATTCTTCAGACCTGGGCAATTTGCATTTATAAAACTCTTATTTTTTTTTTTTTAATGTGCCGAATTTATTGGCAAAGTAAAACATTTTTTTCATGAAAAAGTTTTTAAAAAAACACACATGGGCAAAAGAAACTAAAGAAGGAACACCCGTGCCCGCCCCAGTGTTTTTCACTAAAAATTTTCACAACCTGGTGCTAGAAAAAAAGCCATACACAATGTTACAAGCGGAAGAAGGGTTTAAAAGGAAAGGAACAAGGCAGAAAAAAACGAAAGCCATAGACATGGGGGAAAAAGCTTTTTCATACTGCAAGACCTCCCCCCATCTTCAAGGGGAAAAAGGGAAAAAAAAAATTTAAAAGCTTATCTTCTAAAACACAAAATGAACATATGTTTACTTTCAAAGTCCAAAACTTGCCTACATTCCGTTCACCCCTGTACCCAAATTTGCAGTTTTTTAATAAAAAATAAATAAAAAAAAGAAGAAGAAAAAAGAAAAAGAAAAGAAGAAAAAGAAGAAAAGAAGAAAAAGGAAAAAAAGAAAAAAGAAGAAGAAAAGAAGAAAAAGAAAGAAGAAGCAAAAAAGAAGAAGTTTTGGATTTTTTTATAGCCTGAATCTTTTAAAAGAAAAAAAAATCGAAGTGCTTGCACTCAATTTATTTTTCTGCATGCAACTTTCCTCAAATAACCTAAGATTTTAAAGTTTATTCACAAAACCAAAACACACACCCACAAACACAACCACAACACACAAACACACACCCAAAAACACACCCACAAAAGGTGGGGATTAAGGAGGGGAAGGATTTCGTTTTAAAAAGTAGGAACAGGGGGAAAGGGGAGGGAGGGGAAAAAAGTTCCCTTTTTTAGGGTGGATTTAAGGTATCAAGTGAAGGCTTTTGGCGAAGTGAAAGAGGGAAACTTTATTCCAAAGGGGGTGGGCAAGAAACAGAGAAAAGAGCAAAGGCCAACATTGGTTTTTTTTTAAAACTTTGGGGGTTTTAAAAGCACAAAGTATCTGCACGAGCGAAGGGGAAAGGGGTGGGTATACAGGGAAAAACAGCTAAGTAAAGAAGGGGGCAGATTTTTTGGGAAAAAATTTAAACAAGGGGTAGGGCCCCTTTTAAATTCAGCTCTGTAGACAGGCAGCCAGTGAAAGATCGCAGAAGAGAGTGATGGTTCAAAATTTTTTTTTTCTTAGGACCAAAATCGAGCTGCCCAATTTTTGTAAACGTTTGAAGAAGTAGATGGTGAAGCTGGTAGGGCCAACCCCAAAGACAAATTTAATTTGTCTAAACGTGAAAAAAAAAGAAAAATTTTGGGCAAGCTTTGAAAGTTTTCGTCCCGGGAAAAATACTTGCGAAAATTTCGCTTTTACACCGAAAATTTATAGTGGGAAAAATTGGGTGATGAATTTTTTTTATAGAGAAATTTTCTTTTCCAGAAGTACACCTAATACTTCCAGAAATTGGGCCCCAAAATAAAATTTGAATTGCCCCAAATTTTAAAATTTAAGGGTTTTGGGGATGGGGGGAAAGTTTAAAATTTGGCCCTATGAAACATGGCTGCGGTTTTAAACAGCATTAAGTTTAAAAAGTTCTGAGTCATCCAGTTTTTAATGTCTAAAGGGAGTAGGACATAATTTTTCAGGGGGGAAGGGACGTTTTCCCCCATTTTCACTCCCGCATTGAAGCTGAGTAAACATCGGCATAGAAATGGTGGTTTTTTTATTGTGAGAGTGGGGCAGTATAGAATTGAAGAGAACAGGGGCCCCAAAATGATCCCTGGGGACCCCCCATTCCAGTTTGACGGGTTTTTTGATTTAGTTTTTTTTTACAATAACCCTTTTTGGATCGGTCCCGTAGGTATGAACTAAACCCGGAGAGGGGGGTTTTGCCATTAAATTTCTAAACGTATTTTTGGGGCGAGAAAGAAGAAATTTAGTGTTTTATATGATTTAAAGGGGTGCGATAAACGTGAAAAAAAAAGGAGAGGGGATTTTTCCCCGCATCAGAACGACAGGGAAATGTATCCAAAGTGTGGACCCAGAAATGGTTTCCCCAAAGCGGGGGGTTGGGGGAAAAAGGGAGACTGAAAAAAGGGGGGGGATCATTGGAATGAAGGGACTTTTGAGCTATTCGAGAACGACTTTTTAGACTTTAAAGACAAAGGGTAATATGAGACAGGCCTATAATTCTTCAGAATGTTGGGACGAGGCGTCTTTTTTATAAGGGGGGGACTATTGGTTTTGGGGTTTTAAAAGCTGAAAGGAAAATTTCCGAAACAAGAGATGGGAAATTTTCATTTTTGGATAATAGGCCCCAAGGTGGAAGGGAAATTTTAAAAAAAAGAGCAGGTATGGGAACGAGTCGCAAATTTTATTTGTCATTTCCCCCAGAATTTTCAAAGATTTTTTTTTTCCCCCTTTTGGGATGGAAGGAAAAGAAGGATTTCCATAAACTGGGGGGTCAAAGGGGGTGCCCGGGGGAGATAAATCCCGTCCATCTGGGGGCGGATGTTGCGGACTTTGCTGAAAAGAAAACCCGAAAAGATGGATGAAAAATTTTAGACAGGCTGTGGGGGTAGGCCCAAAAGGGGTTGAATTTTTCAGATCCCAAAAAGATTTGAAGGGTGGGGAAAAAAAAAAATTTTTGGAAAAAGCGCAGGGATTTTGGGGAAAAGTAGTAGTTTTTCTTTGCGCTTTATTAAGTTTTTTACTTTGTTTACTTGTTTTGGGGAAAAACCCGTTTTTTTATTTTTTTTTGAGTTTTTACCCTTCCCACACTGCCCTTCTAGTGCTGGCGTTTGGCTTCCTAACAAAAAAAACGGAGGTACCATTTGGGGCCAAAAAAGGGCCCGTCAGGGGAAAGATGTCTTTAGGAGTGTATGCTCGGGCAACAATTGGCAGAGGACAGGGGTTTTAAATTTCAGCAAGGCCAAATGGCAGAGGTTTGTGAAAAGCGTTCTGTAGCTTGTGAAAGAGAAGTAAAGAAAGTCTAAAGCCCTTTAAAATTTCAACAAGTAACACATTTTTTTCTTTCTGAAAAGGTTTTTTTGAGTTGAAGTGGAAAATAAAGGGGGAAAATTAAAAAAAAGCATTCTTTGGTGACAGAAACAGATGGATAAGATTAAATGAAGCAATTAAATGATATCATCTAAAATATGACCCAGATCTGTGCGTTTCTTTGCTTACCAAAAGAGAGAGAATTGGGTTGGACAAGAAAGAAAAAAGAAAATTTGACGCTGGAGAAGATTGATTATCGAAATAAATTTAATCACCAAAAAATTAATTTGTTTTTTCTGGGGGAGAGGCTGAAAAGGGCGAGGAGTGAAAATGGAATTCTTGATGAAAAAGAGAAAATGCAGGGTTTTTCTTTCGGCTTTGGAGGTGGGCGGTAAAGGCAGGGATAAAGTAAAAAGAGTGGGCCCGGTAGGTTGGAAAATTTTAAAATTTCGGGGGGGGGAAACTTCAAAAAATTTGTTTGGAATGGAAGGTTGGGGACTGAAAGAAAAACTGTCCCTTTTTGAAAGATGGGAAAACCCACCTCCCTTTTGAGAGAGTTGGAGAAAAAAAATAGTTTTTTATCCTGGAGGATCAGCTGTTTTTTTTTTGGCTCGTGGTCATGTTTTTTAAGCCCAAAATTCATTAGGAAGGTTAAGTCAATGTTTTTTTTTAGAGATAAAAAACAGAAATTTAAACGCTTTTTTATTTGGGCAGACCCGACCCGCACATTGAACAAACAAACTTTGAAGGGGATCTAAGGGGGGAGAGGTAAAATGAAAGGGTAGTTTTTGGGCAATAATTTAGAGGGGAAAAGGACGAAGGCGATGGTGGAAAGGGCTATGAAGAACAACAAAAGTTTGGGAAAAGGGGAATCGGGGGTTTGAGGAAAAACGAAAGAACTGTGCAAAACAGGGGTTCCCGTTTAACACACATCATGGGTGCACACATCAACAAACCCAAAAACCCTAAAATCAGAGTCACAAACCCAAACCAAAAAATTTAAAACTGAAGAAACGGTGAAGGCAGCGTGGGGGGAAAAAGCGGTTTTTCAGGGGGTTTAAAAGGGCGTTAGAGGTGAGGGGGGGGACAAGGGGGGAGGGAACCTGCCAATGGCCATGACCACAAACCCGCCCGTGTTCCCAAAATCCCGAAAATTTTCAGGATTTGGGTCTAAGTTTTCCCATATGTTTTCATTAAACTTTCCCGGGGAAGGTGAATGTTTTTTACAAAACCAGGTTTTTTTATGAATGGAGTTCCAGGGCCAAAATTGGTTTTTATGTCAGCACATGGTTTCAGGGCCATGTTTCCAATTGACAGATAAAGGAGGGTTTAAAGACGGGGCAAAAGTGAACCCCGTGCAAAACTTCACCAGGCCAACAGGGTCAGGGGTTTTAAATGGGGACAGAGACCAAAAACCAAAAGAAGATAAATACAACTCATCAAGACAACTGAATTTTTTTTTTAATCAACTTGAAAAATGCAATTTTTTAAATTTAAATATTTTGAAAAGTTAACCAATTTTCAGCAAAAAAAATTTTGACCGAAATTCAAAGGGGGGGAAAAAACAAAAAAAAGACATAAAAAATTTCTGGAGAGGAAACCCGGTAGAAAAACACAACAACACCCAAAAAATTGTCCTCACGTGGGTTTCTTCCCTAAACAGTCTGAACTGAAAAAGCTTTTTTCAAAATTTGGAATTTTAAACCCCAGAAAACCCCAAAGGGGAACACGGCCGGGAGACGTCATCCGGCCCGCAGCGTGCTTCCATTACATCCCCCTTTTCCCCCCTCACCATTGACTTTACTGCCACAACGACCCCAAAACCCCCGCAGCACCCTTCACATCTTTGTCCTCCAAATGCTCCATCCTCTGCCTTGACTCTAATAATTTGTGTTCAAAAGTAATGTGAACATAGTGTGGGGAGCAGACCCAAAAAATCCCTCTATCAAAACCCTTTCCCTTTTAAACCTTTTTTCCATACCTGCTCGGGCCCCTCTACTCCCGGGCTGCTCTTCCCCTGCACACATCCCAACCATCCCTCCCTGTCCCTTTTTTCTATAGTCCACCCTCAATCACCACAGTCATCTTTAACCTCTATGGGCCCCCCCTCAAACCTTCTTTACATATTTTTCTAAAAAGCCATCTGTTTTGCCCATGGGAAAGCCGACCTTTTTTCTGATTTTCATAAGGCAGAAAATCGATCTAATTTCTCACAAAAACCTGGGTTTTTCCCACAAGGGCATGAAACCCAAGATTAAAAAAACTGACACCACCGGCTATACAAAATCTTTCGTTCCCCTGACCTTCCCGTGGAGGGGGCATTTTCCATAGTTTTTACAAAAAACCCCACTGCATCCCCCACCCTTTTTTTCTTTCCACTCTTTACCTATCCCCACCCGAATTTTTGAAGCTGTGAACTCAACCCACCCTTTCCCGGCATTCTATTCCCAAAATGCTGCCTTTTCCCCCCCCACCTCCCAAACCCCTAAGAACAAACTGAATCTTTTAGTTTTCCATCAAGAATTTAATCTCTCCTCATCACTACAGCCCCCTCTCCCAAAAAGCTTTTTTTTATTCTTGGGGACTTTAATTTTTCAAAAAATTCGAAAAACCAATCTTTTTTCCCGATGTCAAGCGTCTTTCTCTTTCTTTGTCAAATCACTCTCTTTCCCAGCTGGTGAATGAAGCAACACACAGATCAGGTCATATCTTAGACTGGCTCATCACTGATGGCTCACAAGATCTTGTCACCTCTATCTCCGTCACTGACTAACTGCTTTCTGATCGTTCTGCCATTCTTTTCTTCCTTAACATTGCAAAACCTATCAAAAAGAAGAAGTGCATCACCCGTCGTAACCTCAAGGCTATTGACATTCAAACTTTCTCATCCTAAGCTGCTGAACGCCTATCACAAACCCCTGAAGACACTGACACTTCTGAACAATATAACGCTATTCTCAGCCAACTTCTTGATGAGCATGTCTCTCCCACTGACCATATTCTGCCTGATAGGCCTTTCGCCTCATGGTACACCCATGATATCCTAGTGGCAAAGCGCAAACGCCGACAACTAGAACGGCAGTGGCGAAAAACAAAAACTGAAATAAACAAACAGATCCTTCGAAAACAAACCAACAAAGTAAAAACCTTAATCCACTCAGCCAAGACAAACTACTACTCTGCTCAAGTTCTCAATGCAACATCCATGAAATCTCTTTTTTCCCTTACTTCAACTCTTCTTGGATCTGCAAAGACAAGTCCTCTGCCTACTGTTCATAGTCACTCTGAACTTCCTGATATATTTTCTTCGTTCTTTTCAGACAAAGTCCGTAAAAAATCCGCTCCAACTGGATCAGACTCCCTTCCAACCTGTACCTCCTGATCCCCAATTCACTGGCACTCCTCTCCTCTCCTTTCACCAAAAAGTGAGGAAGAAATCAGGAAAATTAAAATGAAATGACCATAAAATCAGTGATCTTGATCCTATGCTGCTTCTCTTTTCACGCAGTCCCTTTCCGCAGCTTATACCAACTATCACGAAGATTGTAAACTCATCTCTTCTTCAGAATTTTTCCTTCAGACTCAAAAACTGAAATTTGTTACACCTCTACTAAAAAAGCACGACCTCGACCCTAACACCTGAAAAATTACAGACCTGTTTTAACCTACCTTTCATCCCCAAAGTCCTTGAAAAAGTATTCTGAAACAGCTCAACAGCCACTTCATTCAAATATCTCCTTCCCGCATTTCAGTCTGCCTATCGCGTCAACCACAGCACGGAAACCACCCTAGTCCATACGTTAAACACGCTTCTAAAACGCTTCTGACTCAGGAAAATCCTCTTCTCACTCTTCTCGACTTATCTGCAGCTTTTGGACATTATAGATCACTCTATCCTTCTCCCCCGTCGCCTAAAACGTTCGGTGTTACTGGCACAGCCCTTTTTCCTGGTTTAGTTCCATACCTCACTAAATCGATTCCAGACAGTCTCATTTAAACAAAATTCAATCAATTCCTGTAAAACTAGAATGTGGAGCCCCACAAGGATCAGTTCTGGCCCGTCCTGTTCACTCTCTACACTGTTCCACTCTCATAACAAATAAACCGTCACCGATCAACCATCATTTCTACGCTGATGACTCTCAGATTCAAAGCAGTGACACTCCTGAAAATCGCTTCTCTCTTTACAAATATGTCACTTTGCCTTCAGGACCCTTCAAAACTGGATGATACAAACAATTACAGCTAAATGCAGATTAAAACCGAAGCCATGATTATAGGGACCAAACACAAACTCTCTTCCATCACAACTGATTCAATAGAATTTGGCAGTACATCAGTTCCGCTATCCAGTGAAGTTACGTATCTAGGTGTTTTTATTGACAACACACTCTCTATGCAAAGTTCATCACCCAGACCCGCCAGTCCGGGTACTATCAATTAAAACATAAAGTACCAAAAACCGAAAGTGCCGTCCCCGGGTACAAAAGCCAAAATTGGGCACCCTACTTTTCTTTTAGTCTGGGCTATTGTAAAAAAATTTCCTTTTGGTGGCTGCCCGAAACCTATCCATCCCCATTCAACGCATACAAAACTCGGGAGCTCGATTATCCCCCAAAAAAAAAAAATCCCGAGCATATTAAAACCAATCCTGCAATATCCCCACTTTGGGTTCCGGGGCCAAATTTAAATACAAATCCCGTAAAACCCCCTTTTTACAAAAGCTCCCCAAAGCAAACCCCCCCTACCTCGGGGGAAAGTCTTTACCTGTAAACACTCCTTTTCGGTTTCCCTCCGCCTGCTTTCAGATAACCCCTTTTGCTTACGAAAAACCAATTCAACCCTTTTCCCCGGGCCCTCCCCCCCTATTTTGGGCCTTCAAACTGGGGAAACCTCCCTCTTCCCTTTGGAAAAACCTAATTACGGAAAACGTTAAATTTCCCCCTCAAAAAAATACCTATTTTCCAAAAACCCAAGATTTTCCCCCCTTGTTTCCCTCCCCATTTCCCGCCCTTCCCTTTTAAACCAAAATTTTTCCCTCGCCCCGCTGAAATGTACAACCTTTGTGTTTTCCCTGTGGGGTGTTGTGTTGTGTGTTGTGTGGGGTGTGTGTTGTGGGTGTGTGTTTGTGTTTTGTTTGGTGTGTGTGTGTGGTGTGTTTTGGGGTGGTGGTGGTTTTTTGTGTGTGTGTGTGTGGGGTTTTTACATTTTAATTTGGTTAGAATATTGTTAATCATTGTTGGTTGGTTGTGTGGGAGCGGATTGAATGGAAACGCTCTGATTTGTAATGGCAAGATATAGCGCTCTATAAATTTCATATATTATTATTATTATTATTATTATTATTATTAAACACCATAGACACACGCTATGCTGCCGCCAGGCGCAAAGGTGAACTCAGATAAATACTAAGTGCCTTTGAGCCTATACTTCTAACTGCATCTATCTGCTTTCTGCGCACAGTGTGTGTGTGTGGGGGGGGGGGGGGGTGAACGCGCGCGCCACGTGTGCGCTATTGATTGCCTACTTGTGTGCTTCCATTTGTGGAAGGATGTCACCAGTATAGGAATGCAATTTTTACAAGTATAGGAAAAGACCTATCTGCAACTGTGATATTGGTCTGTGCTGTTTCATGTGACAATGTTCGCCTGTTGGTCGTTTCTCAGCTCTGCTTGTAACCCCTATGACTTTCTGTGAGATGATGACGTGTTTGTAATCGTACAGTTCTGCCCTTTAGCACTAGGTACAGTTTTTACCTGTCACACAGTGCAATTCTCACCTGTCACACACAGTACACTTCTCACCTGTCACACACAGTACACTTCTCACCTGTCACACACAGTACACTTCTCACCTGTCACACACAGTACACTTCTCACCTGTCACACACAGTACAGTTCTCACCTGCCACAGGCAAGAGTACAGCCCCCTGGAGGAGTAGAGGCGTGTGAGGTTAACAGAAGCAGACAGGGTGTATCCACTGTCCTGTCTGTTGATGACTGGGGATGTGGGCTGTGACACCACTGCTGGTACTGGGGCACACACACACACACAACACACACACACACACACACACACACACACACACACACACACACACCCCATACACATCACACACACACACACACACACACACACACGTACACACACACACACCACACACACACACACACACATACACACACACACACACACACACACACACACACACACACACACACACACACACACACACACACACACACACACACACACACACACACACACACACAACACACACACACACACACACACACACATTTTGTTAGCTGCAGCACTTTTTGATGGACAGGTGGATAATAGTAACCAGGCAGTTTGGGCAGTTTATTTCAGGCTACATTCATGGATTGTAACACAAGTGTTTGGAATTTATAGTGGGAGAGATGTTGCATTAGATAGTGTACACTAGTGGAAATAGATCTCACCTTCCACTGCATTAGTGTACATACGCTAACTTCATTTCCATCTACAGCTTGTAGGCATTTTCAAACGTAGAAACTTTTTTTGTATTTGACCTAAAAAAAAAAATATTAAAAAAATAAACTCTAAACTGCAAACAAGTAAAAATTCAACAAACAATTTTGCATCCCAAAAGGCTGTTCTAAATCACAGCTGTCCTTTTCCCCCATTTTCAGCTTCTCTCAGCTGTCATCTATCCCATCCCAGCTGGTGCTAATTATAGCAGAAACTGATCTTACTTGGACTTGGTAAAAGGAAGGGAGTAGTTTTAGCACTGGGCCTTGACTGAGCTATGCTGGATTTGGGCGCTGTGCTATATGAAAGAGAAACGCTGCACACTGAGTCAGGTAAAACAGCTAGATCTACTGTGGATATGAGCAAAACCTAAACAACACCACAGCTAGGCTAGTGCACTACAAGTTGATATACTACCAGTACAGTTTCTCAGCACATCAAAGTGATTGTCCTGTCTCTGTCATCTCCACCATGGGAACCGGAACTCTTGGTAAATAGAAGGCCTTTGGATGTAGACTGGCTATAAGTGGTAGTCTTATAAGTCAAAGTCAAGTCAAAGACACTTTAATTATCCCATGAAAGGCAATCACAATACTGACAGGCACACTGATACGTATCATAATTCTCAGACATAGGTAGATCTAGGTGCATGGTACACATTTTTGTTGTAAATTCGACATGTTGGTTTTCTCTTGGGCTTTTCCAAGACTAAAGTGTGCACATGCCTGCCGATGTTTCTGGCAAGAATGCTGGACCCATGGGTGTTCAGATGCAGGGAGCCTTTGAAATGATTGTAGCGTGTGTTAATATTGACATGTGAAAAGAAGGAAACATTTTTCAAACCAAACATTTCAGAACAAGTGACAGCATTAAGCATGTCTTCTTTTATCTAAAGATCAGCGACTTTAACACGTGCAGTTTTGCTGATGACAATTTTGGAGTCTTGAAATGAGGTCATTACATGCTTTACATTTTGAATCATTTTCTGACTGGCCTCCTGTGGATCATCTTTTTCAGATCATTGATACCACAGTGGACAACAACACACTGTGGTTCTTTGGCATCAGACTTCAAATCCAGTAACTGGGAGATGTGGCCAATGCCAGATGCTTTCATTGTTTTAACATTGAAGCCATAGGACAGACCTAGCCCACTGCTGTTGACTCCGCCTAGAATAGTCATGAGCTAAAAGTACAGTGGGAAAACCAGAAGTCTGCTCCTTCCACTCAGAACTTGATTTGACGTCACGCCACTTCTATTACATCATACCCGTCTTTTGATATAAATGCTCAGGCTCACTGATATTTTTGGTATTTCTTTCTTCTATGTAAATTTTGTCATCCATTCCCACCGGCACACAATGGCCTACTCTTACAAAAAGCGGAACAGGATTTAACGTGTGGCAAGATGTTCTGCGTGCGTGTGCGTGTGTGTGTTAGTTCTTCAGTTTATCGTCCTTCCACCAAAAGTGATATCGGACGAGTGTGTGTGTGTGTGTGTGTGTGTGTGTGTGTGTGTGTGTGTGTGTGTGCGTGTGTGTGTGTGCGTGCGTGTGCGTGCATGTGTGTGTGTGTGAGTGTGTATGAGAGTGTGTATACGTCCGCGCATGTATGTGTGTGCATGCATGAGTGTATGTGTGTGTATGTGCGTGCGTGCATGCGTCTGTGTGTGTGTGTAAGTGTGTTTGTGTGTGAATGAGTGTGAGTATATGAGTGAAATTGTGTGTGGTGTGTGTGTTGTGTGTGGTGTGTTGTGTGTGTGTGTGTGTGTGGTGTGTGTGTAAGTAAATATATCAGAGAAATTGTGTTTATGTATGTGTGTTCCTGTATGTGGGTGTGAGTGAGTGTGTTGTGTGAGTGTGTCGTGAGTGCATGCGTGCATGTATGTATGTATATAATGTGTGTTTGTGTGTGTATGCGTGTGTTGTGTGTGTGTGTGTGTGTGTGTGTGTGTGTGTGGTGTGTGTGTGTGTGTGTGTGTGTGTGTGTGCGCGCGCGCGCCAGTAAAAAGACCTAAGCAACAACCAGTTATACAAAACTTAGGGCCTTGCTAAAAAAAACAAAAAACTATTTATAAAAAAAACCCAAACCTTTAGGGGAATAATCAAGAACATGTTTCTAAATCTTCAACCAGTTATGGATAACAAATAGAATAAGAAAAACTCTGAAAACTAACAATAGATACTATAACTAGCCAAAACGTTTCGACTTTGGGAACGTAGATATTAACACAAAGTATGGGGTAAAAAACAAAGGGCATTAAGAGAGGTTTACAGAACATTCATTTAAATGATGAGCTTTGAAACAAGATGATCAATCACAGGAAGATACCGACTGGGCTGTGTATCAGACATTCAGAAATTTTGCAAAGAAGTATATCATTGTTTAGGATGCTTTTAAGCGTTACAGATGATTCTAAAAGTAAGGGATCTTTCAGTGTCATAGAAACAATTTCTTTAATTCTAGGACAACCAGTAAGTAGATGCCTGATGCTAATTTGTTTTCCACACATGCATATTATGTTCTTGCAGTATTTTGTGCGAAGAGCATTTAAACGGAATCAATAAGCCAAGCTTGATATACTTCTGGAAGCAGACATAGGTGACTTTGCACAGAAACGCTTAATGTTTTGTACATCCGTCATATTTAGGCAATTTTGTGTGTAGTAACAATTAGAATTTAGCAATTTTTAATGGCCTTTTTATAGAAGGTATGCTTTAAAAGTTCATAACCCTCACGCAAGTCTAACGAAATAATGACTATAAGTGATCCTTCAACATTGCGTGCTCCTCGTCGCGCAGCTCTATCGACCCATTCATTAGCAATAATCCCACAGTGGGAAGGAACCCAGCAAAAAGTAACACTGATACCTTTCAACGACATTAAATGAACAGCATATTTGATTTCAGTGATCATTTCTACTCTAATACGTTGATTTAAGGAATTTAATGCGCACAATACAGATTTAGAATCAACAAATAGACAATATTCAAATCTTTGTGAGGAGTGGACAAAATAGTTGAGAGCCATCAATATTGCAAAGAGCTCTGCAGTAAAGATAGAAACGCCACTCGTTATATGATATATTTCTCAATGTTATGGGCTGGTATAACGAAGGCTGCACCTACCTGTTCGTTATCAAGTTTTGATCCATCTGTGTATATTTTTAACTGGTCTGAATAGTGAATGTCAATATGCGAATTCACTAAGCTTGCAAGTATGTTAGGTGAATCACTTTTTGATAGATTTGTATGACACATGTCAAATATTGGCTTATCATTTCCATTCGGGAGTAGCTGAAAAAGACGGTCTAACAGCAAGACCGTTTTCATCAATTTTAGATCTTTGAAGATATCGAGGTGTACGTCTTTATAGATGTTTAGCGATTCAATTGACCTAGCTCGTTATAACAAAATGTATGTCCGATCTTAAGATAACTTCTTTTTGTGATAAGTTTTGTTTGAATAACATCTCAAAATATACTTTGCAGCACAGAATTTTCTATGTTCGTCAAGAGGTAGCACACCTGTTTCCTTGTAAGAGCCTAAAATAGATGCATGAAAAGGAACTCCAAGAGATAACTTGAGTGCTTTACTATCTATGCTTTGCAATTTATTTAACAAGTATCGTGGCGCGCTGAAAAACACCTCTTATGAAGCTTTTAAATCCGGCCTCAAGACTCATTTATTTCAAACCTAAGATTCTCCTCTCTTGTTCCACCTCATTTGTGTCCCTGCCCTCAACAGACAACCCCCCACCACACTGCCGAATTGTATAACCTTTATGTGTGTGCGTGTGACTGTATACATTTGAATTTGTAAAAACTATTGATTGTAACTGGCTGTATGTGAATGAGTGGGATGAACGAAAGCGCTATGATTTGGGTGTTTTTTTCAAGATATGGCGCTATATAAATTTCACGTATTATTATTATTATTGTCCATATGTAAGTCTTAAGCGCACTAAAGAAGTAGTTAAAGATATAAGTGATTTTGTATCTTGCCCCCAAGGTTGTTTACACACAATTTTTA
>CM054154.1:5715187-5747687 GCA_028751875.1 Rapana venosa
TTTTTGGGGTTTTGCTTGGGGGGGGGGGGGGGGGAAAAACCCCCTAAAATTTTTTGGGGGGGGGGGGGGTTTGGGGGTTTTTAATTTTTGGGGGGGAAAAAAATTTTGGGGGGGTTCCGGGTTTTTGGGGGGGGGGGTTTTTTTTGGGCTGGGGGGCGGGGGTTGTTGGTAGGGGGGGGTTTTTGGGGGGGGGGTGGGGTTGGGGGGGATTTGGGGTTTTTTAGGGATTGGGGGGGGTGGGTGGAGGGGGGGGGTTGGGGGGAAATTGGTTTTTCAAATTGGGGGTTTTTTTTTTTTAAACCTATCGTTCTTTTTTTGCCTTTTCTTCTTGTGATACGTACAAATTTGGTTTTTTTTGTGTCTTTTAAAGACATGGGGTTTTTAATTGACCCAAATAATCATCTGAAATATTTTAATTGAACTTTGCCTTTAAAACTCGGAATCGAATCACTACAAAAAGAGTGGTATCGTCAGCAAACATTTCACAGCAAACATTTAATAAAACAGGGTGTGTGTATGTTTTTTGTGTGTGTTTGTGTGTGTATGTGTGTGTGTATGGTGCGTATGTGTGTGTAATGTGTTTATGTTGTGTATGTTGGTATGTGTGTATGTGTGTTTGTCTGTGTTGTTGTGTTTATGCGTGTGTGTAAGGGGGGATGTGCCCAACGTCAAATTTTATTTCCAGAAGTGTACTGAATGATTCAAATTCAAATTCAAATTTAAAAGCTTTATTATCTCAAAGACAGAGAAATGATTAATGTATTTTTTTTCAACAAAGCTATCCATTTTGACAAAAATCTTAAAAACAAAACAATAGAAACCACATGAATATGTGTTGTGTGTTTGTGTGTGTGTTTGTGTGTGGTGTGTGTGTGGGTGTGTGTGTGTGTGGTGTGTTCAAATGCATAAAAGTGTGTATTTTGTGTGGGGGGGTGGGGGGGTGGGCGCTATAGCCATGTATCTCTCTTCTCTCTTTTCCCTACCCAGCATGACCTGACTGTGCACACCCACCTGCTGACAAGGCTGGCCAGGTGAAGAGCAGAGCACACCAACACACACACCTGCCCCACATGGTCACTGTGCCGCCTCTGTCTCCAGCACCACACAGCAGACCTCTGACTAGTGCACACAGTCACACCTTAACCACCTGCCACGTCTGTCCGTCCGTCCGTCCGTCCGTCCGTCTGTCTGTCTGTCCGTCTGTCTGTCTGTCTGTCTGTGGAAGTCACAGACAGGAACGCCTGATTTCATGTGCAACTTTCTACAAACCCAGTCACTGTCAATCTGCCCCCGTGTTGATTCATTTCCTCTTTCAGGTTTTCAGTTTGGCAGTTTGAATAGCGATAGCTATTTGGAGTGCTGCACAGAGTGTAGGCCGAGATCCTGTTACTGGGTGTCCTAACTTGACTGCTGACTGTAAGTGAGGCTTCTTCCTGGTTTGTGTGCCCTCTTTGTCTGTCTGCGCATTTGCTCTTCTCTCTCTCTCTCTCTCTCTCTTCTCTTTTCTCTCTCTCTCTCTCTCTCTCTCTCTCCCTCTCTCTCTCTCCCCTCTCTCTCTCTCTCCTCTCCCTCCCTTTTCTCTCTCCACTCTTTCTCTCTCTCTCTGTCCTCTCCTCTTTCTATATGTATATGTTCTCTTCTCTCTCTCTCTTTCTCTCTCCATCTTCTCTCTCTCTCTCTCTCCTCTCTCTCTTATATATCTATTTATTATATTTTATATATATATAATTTGAGAAGAGAAGAGAGAAGGAGAGAGAAAATAGAAAAGAGAGAGAGACTTATATTTATATATATATATATATATATAAAAAATATATATAATATATAATATATATATATATATAATATATCTTGTGGGCGAGAGAGAGAAGATCAACTCAAGTCCCTGTCAAATCTTTTATTTCAAGGATAATGAATAAGCATTCATGTGCGTTTTTACATCCAGCCCTTGTCCTTATCATTATAAAACTTTAATATAGAAAAGGAGACCTATTAAAAACAAAACAAAAAACCCCAGTATTAACAAAATCAGAAAACAACAAAATAACAACAAAACAACAAAAACAAACAAACACAAAGAGAAACCCGAACAGAAAAAAAATAACAACATATCACAAAAGCACACTCAAGACAAATTGATGCTAGGTGGCTGGGAACCCGACAGAACCGTGTTTTCAAACTGTGTATTCCTGGCATGACACTACAGCATATGACCCAATGGCTTACCTCACTGCAAGCATGCTACACTCAAGTGCAATCAGTGATTGTTCACATTGGAATCAATGACTGCCCTGCAGGACCAGTGTCCACTAAAAATGGACTGAGCTGATGCTCTCTGTAAAAACTATTTCTCTGCAGCAAACATGAAGGTCAGTTCCCTCATTCCAGCCAGGGGACGGCATCCTCTGAACAACGCCATTCTACCCAGCAACAAACATTGACAGACAGCTTGTGCCACAGCTGAGGTCAGCTTCATCGACAACCAGGACACTTTCCTGATACAGAACGGTGCCCCAAGACAGGTGCTGTATAAAACTCCATAAAACCCCAGGCAAGGGGAGTGGCCAAGCTGGAAAGTTCACTTCAAGCACTTCCCCCCTTGGCCAAATCACTCAACTCAATATTCTGAAGAAGTTGGTCCTCCGGGTGATTTTAACACACCTCAGCAACCACAAACCCACTTCAAGCAAGCTACCTACAAGGACAAGGCGGAGGATATCAGGAAACGGACCTCGCCCCCCTCTCTTCGTGGCTGTGGTGCTCCGGGACCGGTGTACCTTCCATCGCCTCCATGACGCACTACCCTCCGCTTCATTCCCAGGGGAAGGGTCAGCACTCAGTGGACAACAGCCCTCAACCTGTGGTCCTCCCCTGCTCACTGTGTTCCCTTTGGAACCCCTGCTTGACTCCAGAATGGAACTTCCAGTTCTTCCACTAAAACGGTTTCGTAACAGTGAAAATGCAACTGTTAGTGAATCTTCTGATGTTCCAATTCCCATTCCTTCCAGGCCATGCCCCTTCCCTTTCCACAGCCCATGGAACCTTGCTGCCTCCCTTCCCTATCCTCCTCAATGACTGGTTCGCTGTGAAAAGTCGGATGTGTGTTGTGTGTGTGTGTGTGTGTGTGTGTGTGTTTGTGTGTAATTGTGTGGTGGTGTTGTGTGTGTTGTGTGTGTGTGTGTGTGTGGTGTGTGTGTGTGTGTGGGGTAAGTGTGAGTATGAGTGAGTGAGTTTGTGTATGTGGGTGTGATTTTGTGTGTATGTGCATGTGCGTTTGTGTGTGTGATTGTGGATTGTAAGGATGTGTGGAGTGAGTGTGGGTGTTGATGTGTTGTTTAGCGTGTCTGTATGTGTGAGTGTGTGAGTGTAAATGTGTGTGTGTGTATGACAAGAGTGTGAGAGTGTGTGCACGTGTGTGTGTGTTTGTGTGGGGTGTGTGTATGAGTGTGCGTGTATGCGTGCGTGCGTGCAGATGTTGTATGACCTTAAATGAATTCATTAAGTCTGCCTGTTGTGCCCATTTGGGTGGTGTGTTGTTTCCATGCTTGGTGAAAGACACAGGCATGTTTTGCTTCCTGATGGCGGGAACGCATGTTGTTCGTGGTGTCCACCACTGTATGTTTTGTTTGCGAAAATACATGTGTTATAATTAACGGGAGGCAGGAGGCCACGCTTGTGAGAAATGTAGACACGTTTCCTCAAAGGCCTATGCAACTGTGCTTCCCGTGAAAATGCATATTGTGCTTCCTGAGTTTGCGTGCATGCTGTGCATTTCCGGGAGTGTGTGCATGTTGTTTGACTGACAGGGTGCATGTGTGGTGCTGATCCAGAGGGAGGCATGCATGTTATGCTTCTTACAGGCGAGTGAGAGCACGTGTATTTGCATTTGGATGAATGGATATTTGCTGGATGCATGCGTGCGCGTGTGTGTGTGCGTGTGTGTGCGTGTATGCGTGTGGGCGTGCACATGTGCTGGTGAACAGACATTGGCTATGTGGGATGTTGTCATGAACTGACTACTTGGTGGCTTTGGATTGACGGCAGAGAACGTTGGTTCTTATCCAGGGGTGCTTGCCAGAAGGTGCTATCCCTTGTGCAGCTAGTTCTGAGAAAACTGCATTTGACATATTGTGATCTATGAAACTGATAGTTATCAAGATGACATGAGTTTGATATTCCCAACATAATTAGGCTTGTTATGTTGCAATTTAGGGAGAGAAATCTAGTGGTTGGCAGTGGCTGTTTATTTATAAAAATAAAATAGTTTATGTTGGTGCTAGGTAGACCTCACTGGCAGTTTTCTCCAAACACTTTTTTTCCTCTTATCATGCAGCAGAAATAAAACGTTAGTCAATACACAGCCCGGCTGGCTGATGGTGTCCAGTGTTTCATTGCCAGCAGGCCACCCCTCAGAGTTCTAAGCCAAGCCCAGTCCCCACTAGCTGACAGCTGAGGTAGACAAACAGCTGGTCTGTTTCTGTAGCCAAACTCAGACCGGACTGGCGATGGAAGGTGATGAGGAACAGACAGCAGACAACCAGAGTCTGTTTATGTTAGGAAAGGCCTAGCACCTAGTGGTTGGAAGAGTGTTAGGCATGCATCTGCATTTCATAGGTGCTATAAAGACAAGTTTCAACATTTTGCATACACTTGTACTATCTCTCTCTCGGGCACATTGATACGAATCACTAACTCAAAAAGACACAAGAAAGCTTTATTTCATATTTCTTTATCTTTTCACGATTTCTTCAAATAAAAATATCACACACACACAACACACACACACAACACACACACACACACACCACACACAGCACATGAGTGCTTTTTTCCATTATCGTCTGAATAAAGAATACACAAACACACACACACACACACACACACACACACACACACACACACACGCATGCATGTGCGTACGCACTAATGCATGCACGCGCTCTCTCTCACACGCGCACACTGCACTCATGCCTGTGCACGTACGCTCACACACACACACACACACACACACACACACACACTTGCAGGCACTTATGCATGTGCACATGTGCATTTGCTCTCACTCTCTCTCTTTCACACGCACACCAATGTAGGAGTACAGTGTTATAAAGACCATTGACTAAAAAGACATAGACACTTATTATTTACGCACATACGTGCGCACGCAAATATAGGATTACTATGACCATTGACTAGAAAATACATATAAACTTTAATGTAAAGAAAAAGACATATTTCATTAGCATGCCCATGTGTGCACATATCCACCCCCTTCCACATACACACACACGCACACACGCACGCACGCACGCAAACATGCATACACGCACCAGGCTTCTACGCAGGGCACATACACACACACACGCTGACACATACTGCGTGCACACCAGATAACGCATACACAGACCAGTAGTGTTTGTGGACATATCATCGGCTTACACATCATTATAGTTGCTGCGTGCGTACACGTGTGTGTGTGTGTGTGTGTGTGTGTGTGTGTGTGTGCATGCGCGCGCGCGCTTGTGCCGTGAGTAATTTTATAAAATATAATAATAATAATAAAAATAATAATAATAATAATAATAATAATAATAATAATAATAATAATAATAATAATAATAATGTATAGAATTTATATAGCGCTGAATCTTGCAAAGTAAACAAATCAAAGCGCTTGCATTCAAATCATTCACATGCATGCAACCAGCCATAAATATCAAGATAAACAAATATGAAATGTATATTCACAACACACTTAGGTGGGGGTGGTGGAGATGAAGGCAGCTATTGAGAAGTAGGAACAGATAACAGGGGAAGATCTCAAGTAGAGTATAAGGTTCGTTTTGAGGCTAGATTTTGGAAAATCAAATGAGGCTTTTGGCCAAGTGGAATAGGGGGAGCGTTCCATGTGGAGGGACCGGAAACAGAGAAAGAGCGACGGCCAACAGTTTTGTTTAAATCTGGGTGTTCGAAAGAAAAACTATCTACGATAACTAAGGGAGCGGGACGAGTGTACAGGGGAAGACAGTTACAGGGTAAGAAGGGGCAGATTTGTGGAGACATTTGAAACAAAGTGTATTAATCTTATACTTTATTACTTTGTGAGACAGGCAGCCAGTGAAGAGATCGCAAAAGAGGGGTGATGTGTTCAATTTTTTCTTTCTAAGGACCAGTCGAGCTGCAGAGTTTTGTATGCGTTGAAGGGAGTAGATGGATGATGGCCGGCAAACCACCAAGAGAGAATTACAGTCGTCCAGTCGAGAGAGAATGAGATGTGACAAGTTTGGATGTTGCTTCATAGACAGATACTTGCGAATTGCACTTATGCACGTAATTGTTAGTAGCAAGACTGGGAGGTCTGGGTTGATGAATTTTTTTCATAAGAGTGGTTGTCAAGAACCACACCTAGATATTTCACAGAGATGGACAGAGGAACCGACGTATTGCTGAATTCCACTGAGTTGTTTTTGATGTAGAAAGTTTATGTTTGGTCCCCATGAGCATGGCTTCCGTTTTATCGGCATTTAGCTGAAACTGATTTTGAGTCATCCAGTTTTGAATTTCAGAAGGCAGTGGGGGGGCCAATTTGTCAGAAGGGGAAAGGGAGATTTTTCAAGGGGATTGCTACAATGAAGCTGAGTGTCATCAGCATAGAAATGATGATCAATATGATGGTGGTTTATTATGTGTGAGAGTGGAGCAGTGTACAGAGTGAAAAGAACAGGACTAGAACTGATCCCTGCGGGACTCCACATTCCGTTTGACAGGTTTTGATTGAATTTTGCTGACAATAACTTTCTGGTTTTCGGTTTTGAGGTATGAACTAAACCAGTGATGGCAGTGCCAAAGAATACCAAACTTTTCTGGAGGCAGAAAGAAGAATTGAGTGATCTATAGTGTCAAAGCAGCAGATAGGTCGAGAAGTGTGAGAAGGGATATTTTCCCTGCATCAGCAGCGAGTTTAAAAATGTATCTAAAGTGTGAACTAGGGTGGTTTCGGTGCTGTGGTTGGGGCAATAGGCCCAAATTGAAAGGGGAAGGAGATTATTGAATGAAGGTGGCTGTTGAGTTGTTTTAGAACAACTTTTTCAAGTGCTTTGGAGATGAAAGGTAAGTTAAGACAGGTCTGTAATTCTTTAAAAATGTTGGGATCAAGTCATGCTTTTTTAGTAGAGATGTGACTATTGCGTTTTTGAGAGCTGATGGAAAAATTCCTGACAGAAGAGATAGTTTACTATTTTCGGTGACAGAGGGGACAAGTTGTGGAAGGGATTGTGAAAGACAGGAGCAGGTATGGGATCAAGATCGCATGATTTAATCGTCATTTCTTTTTAGAATTGTTGTGATTTGTTTTCACTTTTGGGATGAAAGAAAAAGAGAGGAGTGCCAGTGAATTGGGGATCAGAGATGCAGGCTGGAAAAAGGTCTGATCCAGTCCGGAGCGAATGTTGCGGACTTTATCTGAAAAGTAAAAAAAAAGAGGAGGGAAGTTCAGACAGGGTGTGGGTCGTAGGAAGAGGGCTTGTTTTTGCAGATCCAAGAAGATTTGGAGGTGAGGGTGAACAGAGATTTTATGGATTTAGCGCAGAGAACTTGGGAAGAGTAATAACTTTTCTTTGCTGAAAAATTAAAAATTTGACTTTGTTTTTTTTTTGTTTTCGGAGAAGCTGTTTTTTTGATTTCAGTTTTTGATTTCCGCCTTGCCGTTCTAGACGCCGACTGTTTGCGTTTAGCCATCAAAATAGCGTTGGTGTACCATGGCGCACAGGGCCTTTCAGGCAGGAGATGGTCAGTTGGAGGTGCATGCTCGTCAAGCAATTGGCGGAGGACAGTGTTATAGTGTTCTGAGAGGTCAGTGTGGTCAGAAGTTTGCGAAAGGCCTTCCATAGCTTGTGAAGAGAAGGTTTGAATGTTCATGGCCTTAAGATTGCGGCGGGTAACATACTTCTTTTTTCTTACAGGTTTATGTGTAGATATGTGTAGATGAATATGAAAGAAAGAGTACAGCGGATAACACAAGGGAAATAAATATATATTTAATATATATATATATATAATATTATTATATAAAATATAATTTTATATATAATATATATATGGTGTATTTATTTATTTATTAATACCTCTTTAAGTCCACAGAAATTTTTCTGCGTTTAAATTCGGCTGCTCTCCCCGGGAGAGCACGTCGCCACAAAGAGCAGCGCCACCCCTTTTTTTTTTTTTTTTTTTTTTTTTTTTTTTTTTTGGTCTGCAACTGTATTTCTTTCCTATCAGAGTAGCTTTTTTTTAAGAAATTTTGCAGGGGCAACTCTCTTGTTGCCGTGGGTTCTTTTTCGTGCGCTGCATAATTTTCTGTAACACACGGGACCTCGGTTTATCGTCTCATCCGAAAGACTAGCGCCCAGACCACCACTCATGGTCTAATGGATGGGGGAAAAATTTCGGGCCCAGACGGGATACGAACCCAGACTTTTCGCTTTCTAGACAGGCGCGTTACCTCTAGACCACCGATCCACCTAAAATGAATAAAAACAATAAAATTAATAATAAAAAATAAATAAAAATAAAAGTAGAAATGAAGCTGAACACAGTTGTGTTTTCATTTTCATTTTACTATTTTACCTCAACTGTCTGAAGGAATTCCCAGCAGAATTGTGGGTTTTATCATGACCAAATCTAACTCCCTCTCACTCGTCTCTCTCTCCACTCCTCTCTCCTCCTCCTCATCATCTCCGTCCTCTCTCTCATCTCTCTCTCTCTCTCTCTCTCTCTCTCAGTCTCTCTCTCTCATCTCCTCCCACATATATATATATATTATAGATATATAATATATATCATATTACTCACCAATGATGTCCAAACTGTAAACAGATTTACACCATAGCCATAATTACCCGCAAATGTCACTCTATCCACTGCCACGGCCTACATTTCTGAAGAAAACCTCAATGATTCACTGTACGTCCACCTGTCACCATTTTGTCGTGTGCCATAGAAATATCTCACTGGACATTGTCGATTTATCTTTACTGTCAGGAATACGGTCACTAGACGATGTTCACTGACTCAGTGTCGCAACCAGCATAAATAATATTATTTCATTGTTCCTGTGGCGGTATTCCTGTAGCAATTTTTGCTGGACATCGTTCTCCATAATGTACAAAGAAACCATTGTAATATTATGGGAACAGTGATTATGATTTCTGTTAATTTTCTTGAATCTGAGTAAGAAAGCCACTCTATGAAAAAAAAGCCAAACGCTCTCAGTTTTCAACCTCCTCCCTGTCTCTGTGTGATAGAGTGTGAAGAATGTACAGAGGTCAGTGTGGATGGGTCACTCAGTCTGTGTCACACACGGGGACTAGATGTAAAAAAGAACATGAGTGCTTATTCCATTATCCTCGATATAAAAAATCATGTCAATCAATCATGTCACTGTTACAATTTACACATAGTTCTGCCTGTAAAGGTGCAGTTGACTGCTGCAATCTTGTACAACACAGCAAACAGAAGAAGAACTTTAACCTTCATAGTTCCAACAACACAACAAGCACGAATCCTTTGAAGAGCTCAACACATTATGGGCAGATGAGATGATGTGGAACTTTTGAACATTCTGCAAAACACACGGATGAGGGATCAGGTGGACGGTTGGTGAGGTTCTTCACATAGATCTAAAGCAAACAAAGTTCATCCCATTGTTGTAGAAGCTAACATTCCCTTGCCCCCTAGTTGTAACAAAAACGTGCTGTTCTAAACATTCATAACACATATATAAGTATTTTATGTGTGTTGCTGGCTAGCTTACTATTCAAAGAATACAAGAGAGTTTCAAACCTGTAATGACATCGTGACAAGCTTGACTTAAACGGACATTGATTTCCTGTGGCTGTTAGGATCATTTGACAGTTGGAGGAATTAAACGCAGCACATTATGTTTGAACTGTGTACATCTGGAAATAATGCGTCCCCTAAACCACTATGCACTCAAAAAGGTATCCCAACTGTAGTAATTCCTGATAAGAACCATGTAAACCTCTTGCTCGGGACCAATGAAGAAACAAACCATTATGCACTCATTAGGCTCATTGCTCAAATAAACAGAAAAGGCTTCACAAACAAGAGTTTTTCAGACGATGTTTGATAGATCGCCGTTTTTTCTTTACATGCAGCAGACAAACACAGAAAACACTCAAGATGACTAAGCATACCGAGCTTGTAACAACCACAGCCAGGCAGCAATGTGTACGTCAAGAATATAAAGAAACTACAAATAGTTCATAATGTCTTGTATGCTGATTTTGAATGTATCATTGTGCCGATACCAGGACAGCGCTGAAACATATTCCTACAACAGTCTTACTCTGTGATCATCAAGTCTGTTACTTGCTTAGGTTGATTGTTGAATAGATGTGCAGCACTCTAAGTCATTCTCTACGAGACCAGATGCTGCAAAGGTTTTTTCTTGAACACATGAATGTGAATCATGATACTAACTCACTCTCACAACTTAACCACAAGAGATCATTATGACTGATGAAGACCAGGAGCAGTATGCTCTGCGACAATTACTGGATCTATGGCAAACCCTTACACCACAGGTAGCAGACAATCCACATTCAGAATCATGACCCCATCAGTAAACCCAAATATGGAAGGTTGCCAGTCTTTTTCTACAATCGAAGAGGTTATTATCTGGCACACTGATCAGCAGGCAGTGACTGATGAGTATAAGGCATTACTGCATTCACAGTCATCAAGAAGGACCTGACTTTGTCAATAATTAGCCTGTCTTCCTTCCTTGATTCTGCACAACATCTGATGTGATCTCCTAGAGTCCTTGTATCCATCACCTGAGTGCTTGCCCATCACAGAAAAAATACTTCAACACAAAGCTTGGCACGGAAAGTGTCCCTCCTCCTTATAGTCATGGAATTCGTGGGAAAGGTTTTGATGAAGAAGAGCTTCCACCACAAAAAGCTTTTCTTCCAGCAGACTGACGGTTAAAGAATCAGTGACGATGACTATCAGCATGCTCAGTGGCATGGCAAAAGATGCATTGTCAGTTGATGGGTGATTACCAGATCTGTAAGCTTCTGGCTGATGCATGTTTGTCTCACAGTGTCCTTTGAGAACTACAGATCTACAGAAAGACTGACATGAAGACAGGTCAGCCCATCACATAATTACAGCACCAGAATTGTCATTGGGTGCTTTCTGAAGTTTTACCAGGTGTAGATTGATTTCGTTTGTCTGACCATGCCAGGCGCATATGACTGAGAATGGTGTGTGTGTGCTGCTCAGTATGCATCACACAATACTGAAAGAGCCAACAATAAAATATTTAAGAAGACTATTAGCCTAGCAAACTTCAAACTACATCATTACTTAGGAAACAAACACCCTGTTATGGGTGGCGATGTGCCAGTCACTGCAATTGCAAAAACTTCAATGCATATTGGTCCCTTTTATTGTTTCATAGTGGTTCTAAAAAGATATCTTAAATGACACAAAACAAGCACAGGTTGGATCTTTGGAAGTTGATCCTGATCTATCCCCATGACCTACTTATCGTGTTACCAGATTATCCAATGCTGCAGAAAGAGTAAAAAAACATCACCCACGAACCCTCCAAAGCTAGTACCAAATCTGAACAAAGCAAGTAAGTATTCACTACAGACTGCTGCCAGTTCTACCTAAGCAACATGGTTGATTCTTACTGCTGGTCCACCACATCATTAGTGTTTTAATCAACAGCAATTCATAAAAACCATACATCATGAAGAACACTGATCTAAGAATGAAGTATATGAATGCATCAAACAGGATTACCTCAAGCTCATGAACAACACTGCTTTGAAAAACAAAGGGGAACCCCACACAAAAGAAAATATATCAATTAAGTCACAAAGGAAAACGAGGCCATACAGGTGACATCAAAGCCAAGCTACCAAGGACTTCAGCTATTCCATAACAGTTTGTATGGTATCATGATGATGAAGTTGCAGGTTAAACTAGATCAAACCATTATTCCCTTGGTCAGCGACTATATCTGTCAAAGCTGTTGATTGCAAGAGTTCTTGTAAGATTACTTTAACCTAAACAGCCTGCGGTAGGTCTTTGTACACAGACACTGACTCTTTCTCCTAACATACCCACAGAAGATATACACAAACTATTTTGCAGAAGACTGGTGCTGTATCAGAGTAATAGGTAGGACACCTTGATTAACCAAAAGACAGCCCCTTGCATCCAACATAAACAAAAAGTTATAGATAAGATTAGGATGAGATGAACGGCAACCATTATCAAAGAATATGTTGGGCTGAGGCCAAGATTACAGCGTGGCAGCAGACAGGTGTCATAAAAAAGGAAAAGGCGTTGGCAAACAGTTGGGTTCAAAACAAGCATCGTCCATGATAACTACAAAGAGACTCTGTTTCAAGGCTGGTATTTCATCACGACACCCAAAGCTCGCTCAATCCTGCACCAGATTAACACAACCTGTGGTTAGAAAAAAGACTCTGATTGCACAGGACACAAAACGAGTAATTCTTCACCAGAGCCCCTTACCAGTTGTCACAATTGAAACAAAGTAATTGTTTACTGTTTTTTCCTATTAATATATGAGTTAACAATTTTGATTGAGATTCACAATGGATTATTTACTCTGTATCAAGTCCTATAGCAGTGGTACAAGACCTTGTCTCTGCTTTTACAGCTGCGACATAATAGCAGACTTTGGTGAGCAAGTAGAAATAAAACTTAATGAAGCAACGATAAAAGATGTGTTAAATAATATTCTAGGAAGTGTTAGTGCGATGACAACGTGTCCAAAAAGCTTCATCGTTAGTAAAAGCGTGCCAAAGTGTCATATTAAAAAAACAGTTAGATGAGATCATGCAGTCACTTACTTCTGATGAAATAGTAGCCTACCTTACTTAAGTGGAACAGGATTAGGTGGCACTAGCTGCAGTTCCTCTCTAACAAAAGCTTGCTGTGATGCAGGCAGTAACAGATAATAGATTGGAGGAACCATCTCCATAAACTTTTTTTTATTTCATAAGTGTCTATGCTCCAGATGGGATCTGTTGCTCGCTTGCCACTGTTGCTGGCTTCTGCTTCTCTAGGAGCATACAAATATCTAAGGTTTTTTTTCTTCCAAAGGGTATTAGTGGTTACATAGGGGGTGTTGTTTGGTTGTGCTGCTGTATTGTTTTGTGTTTGATTGCGTCAACAGGTTTTATTTAACCCTGTTGCTTTAGTTACCTCACAGTTCATTGCTCTTAAATTAGCAGGCAGTCTTCTTACCCACTCAGTATTTCGTGTGCCTGGGGTCATGGTTTCTTGGTGGTACTGATATGCCAACAGTCTTTCTGCTAACAGTTTGTAAAAGCGTTCAACTAGTGCTTGAGATCTGTGGTTGGCTGGTATGTCGCTTTTTATTGCTATTCCATGCTTCAGTAACAGCTGATTAAATGTTTCTTTAAACTATTTTCCTTCATCACACTGGATGAGTCTGAGATACTTTAATGGGATACGTCTATAGATATCCTGCAAAGCAACTGTGGCGGTAGCACACTTTTTTCAGTAAGGGGCTCTGCATCTTTATACCTAGAAGCTACGTCCACAACAGTCAGAACATACTTATACCTCTTTCTTCTGATCGTGTCATGGGATAAATATAAAAGGTCTATTTGATGAGTATCATTTGGCTTCATGTTGATGAAGGAGGGTCTGGTAATGTGCCTTGGAGCAGGTAAATAGATCTGCCATAATGCTTGTTTAGACAGTCACTTCTTTGCTACCTCAGAACTTACTCCTGCTGAAATGCTGTTTATTAATAGCTTTCTGTCCTTTCCAGTACCCTTTTGGCGTGTAGTAGATCTTCGAGAGCTTTGCATCCATTGTTTCTAAAATAAATTAAAAAAATTGCCTGTTGGTTATCCAACCTTCTGTGCTAAGAAATATACAATTGTCATGCCCACCACAATGAATGCAATCTCACCCTTCTTTTGGGTTTCGGTGGGCTGATAATAATCACAAAGCTATGGTTTACTAATAGGAAATAGTTGTCTGATTGTCACAATGTAATGCTCCTTAATTGCCCCATCAACATCAGAAAAGGATTTTGTGGCATGTCCTTGTTCACGAAGTTTTTCGTTAATAAAGTCTAACTAAGCAATTCTTTGTCTTTCGTATTCTGCCTGTGATCTGTTCAGTTGTCCTATTGCTTCATCGTGTATCTTCCTTTCTCCTTCTGTATGAAGTTTAGAAAACAAGTAGATGCTACCTGTAAAAGCAAGTGTGTTAACTACAGCACCACCAACCATCATCACTAAAGAAGGCATTATGGTTCTACTTATAGGCTAGTATTTTCTGGAATGATTCCCTGCTTAACCCAGAAGTCTTTTGAAGCAATGGATGCTGTTACAACTGCAACTAGCTTGGCACTGTCCTCAAAGTCTAGTTTTCCTAGATCAGCAGGCTTCATTTTCAGAAGGTTCTTTCCCAGCATAGTATAACCAACGCTGAGACCACCAATAACAGTGCTGTGGTAGACCAAATTTACTGCTGTCTTTTCTGTACTCATATTTCTACTATAAGTATAAATTAAATATTTATATAATTATATTAGTACATTTTGAATGGGTCCCTGTCAGGCTGTTTGCTTTGCAATGGTTGTGGCTGTGGTGTGGGTTTGGCTTTTGTTCTTGCTGCGGTTCTTGCTTTGTTGGTCGCTTGCTGCTCGATACTCTATAAGCTGTATAACCCATGCCAATAACAGTTATGCCGTATAACATGTAACACTGAATACTTGTTTTCGGTGGTGTGTCTTTTTTCGGTGTTTCTATAGGCATCTTTTTTCTGATGCTTCTCTGGATAAGATCTTTTGCTTTGCTTGATTACTATTTTTTTTCTGTCAATTCCATTCCACTAAACTCTTGCCAGCTTCAACTCTCCCAGGGCTCTTACCCCTCTTGGTGACAGTTTGTGACTTGTGGAAGGGTCTGCTGCGATTCCTGTTGCGCTTGGTTCGTGGCATTCTCCTGTGCTTCCTGTTGGTTCATCACTGTGTTCTGCGCTTCCATCTTTTTATGATTTAAAGTTATCATACTAGTAACTACTGGTGCTAACAGGGCGTCACAACGATAATACATCTCGCAGGCAAGTGTCTCCAGCATCTTAGACAAAACAGGATTTTGTGACAGGTCATATGCTAAGTCAGCTTCTGAGTCCACATTAAAGAACCTACATCTTTGGCCAGAGAAGATCTCCAATGAAGACCTACTACGGAGATGCAGGCAAGAAGACATGGGAACCATCATCACCAGACGGCTGTGGAAGTGGACTGGGCACATCCTCCGAAGAGACCCACAGTCAATCACAAGAACAGCATTGCACTGGACCCCAGAAGTAAGGAGAAAGAAAGGAAGACCAAAAGCAACGTAGAGAAGAACTGTATTAAGTGAGATGAAGGCCATGCAGCGCTCTTGGGGATCAGTGACTAGGTTGGCCCAGAATAGGCAGGAGTGGAAGCGCTTTGTTGCTGCCATACACACCGCTGTGTGTAATGGCTAATGATGATGATGATGTTGCTTTAGCGTATTGGCCAATAACAGTATGCCCTAGGCTTCTCACCATTTTTGCTCCTAGAGGGGATTCATACCTAGTATAATACTTAATATTGTCTTGTGGTGATAACTGCTGCACCTGTTCAACTGTTAGTTGTGTTCCTAAGTAATGCTTTGTTTTACCACAAGCAGCAAGAGAGTACAACTTCTCCTTCTTATCCAGCAGACTCTCCTCATCAGTTATTTCTTCTTGACTAGAGCCAGTAGATGTCAAATGCACAAGTTGGTCACAAATCATTATGTTCATCTTTATCAATATATTTTAATTTTACAATTTTTGAATAAGTTCTTATCAGGTTCTTTGTGATGTTCGTGTTAGATTCTTGCCAGGTTCTTGTTTTAGTTCTTGTTGGGTTTTTTATTTTTTTAAAAGTATTTGTTAAGTTTATGTCAGGTTCTTAAATATTTTATTCAAATAAAACTTGTTTTAGCATACATTTCCATAATGGTATATGTTTTATCTATAACAAATAAGATGGTATCACTTTCATTTTTAAAGTTATGGCAATTTGTACAAAAACACGGTGAATGAGTCTGAATGCCCAATTAGACTATCTTTATTCCCATTCAAGAGAATTTTTCCTCAGGAGTTAATATCAGTGCCAACTCAACTCTCCCCAAAAAGTCCTTCTGATAGACTATAAACCGAGGTCCCGTGTGCAAACGCATGCAGAACATCTTGCGTTCATGTTAAAACCCGATCTCTTTACAGAAGAGTAGGCCACTGTGTGCCGGTGGGAACGGATGACAAAATTTACACAAATGCATACACACGGGGACTGGATAAAAAAACACAACAGTGCTTATTCCATAATCCTCAAAATAAAAGAAAGAAAACAAAATAAATATTTTAAAAAACTAGTTAATAAATGAAAGAATAATGCGACCAGCATGCCTTTACTGGATAGAGATTTTTTTTTTAATGTACACTACAGACAAAAAACTATACGAAATGTTGATACAACTTTACAAGGCTGACAGTTTCAAAGGAGAAAATCTCTTAGGCCTACGGTTTGCCGTTTTCGCACGTGTGTCACTGTAGTCTTCTTTCACTACACATCCCAAAGCACAACTGCCCTGAAACAACGTCAGGGGCCCCTAAATCACCTTCGGGGAAGCCAGTGTATGGCTAGCCTTTAGGTCAAAAGGCCCAAAGTTTCTCTCTCTCTCTCCCCCTTCTCTCCTCTCCTTTCTTCTCTCTCTCCCCCTTTCTCTCTCTCTTATCTCCTCTCTCTCTTCTCTCCCCTCTCCCCTTCCCCTCCCCGGGGAGGGGGGGGAGGGAGGGGGGGGAAAGGAAAGAGAAGAAGGTGTCAATAGGTCCCTAAGGGAAGGGGGAGGGTGGTAAACTTGGTAAAAGGTAAAGGTAAAGGATCCCCTTAACCATAAGGTCTGGGGGAGCAGGCGCAGAGCCTCACTTCTCGGGACACATATTTGGGGCGGCCCCCATTCCTCCCCTGCTGCTTTACCTTCCTGACCCTAAAGATGGCAGTCCCGACCACGAGTTTCCCCGCCCCCTTGGTAAACTTGTTTTAAAAAATATTTGGAACGAATCAAAAATATAAAAAAATAATAATACCCTTTCTCAAGGTCCCGTCTGGCCCTGCAGACATAAAAGTCAGGGCCTCCATCCCCCCATTCTGGGCCCTCCATGAGTCATTGTTGGTGCCCTTTTATTCGTTGAAATTTTGTTTAAGCTGCTGTAAATTTTTTTGCGTTCCCTTCCTCTTTTTCTTTTTTCCACATTTTTGCCACCCATAACATTTCTCTAGTCCTCACCCTGATTTTAGGGCCCGAAAATTGAGCTGTCTTTCTTGAGGGGTTTTAGAAGGGTTTCCCCTTGTACCCACCTTTCCTTTACTTCTGCTTTTTTTTTTTCTTTTTGTCCAGGTTTTCAGATTCTCTGGATGAACCACTTTTCCCCACTGTTCTAGTCGCGTTCGGGTGTCCTTGGCTAGGGTCCGCACTATATCCGTACAGAACAAGGGCCCATACGTGGCTCTCACAAATGGATCTTTCGTGGGTTTATCTTATTTGGTAAAAATACATTCCATGTTGTTAAAAGTTGCCTTTAGATTGCCGATTTCTACTTGATTTCTGTAAACACTTCCCGTGGGGGGAAAAGTAAACCCAAGGTTTTTTAAAGGTGTTCACTTGTCTGATTCTCTCTCCAAAAGGCTATTTCATTTGGGGATAAAAAAATTTTTTCAGATCACCAGCATACTTCTTTCTTTGCATTGAGCTAATCTTTTTTTTTTCGTTTTTGTCTTTTAATGGTAAAATATTTGCATTTTTCTTCAATCTGCGAAAAGGACTATGTATTGCATATCTCAGGTTGTTGATTTTTGGGGGCCACCACCTAATTCTCTCATGTTCTCAATTTTCATAAATTATTTTACTATATAATTAAATAAATGGGTAGAAACGCAGGCCCGACTCACACCCCTGTAGATTGGGTTTATATTGACGAGTCATTGTGACTCTAAGGGCTGCCTCTTTTCCCCAAAATGTTTTCTGGGGATCAAAGATTTTTCCCGTCGATGTATACCCCTGCCAAATATCAAACAAGTCGGAGTGTCTATTTGTTAAACACTTTTTGAGTAGCAATAAAGCGAGGACAGGTTTTCGGAAATGGGGATCTTTCCAGGGGTTTTTCAAATTTTAGATTGCTTTTTCTGGGCCTTTGTCTCCTGAATCTAAATTGCGTTTCTGATTTTTTCTGGAGTTTTTTATTTCTCATTCTCTTAGAGTATTCGAAAAGAACTTTGGTGGGGTGCCTCGGGCTGTTTTGTACGTGTTGGGCCATTCAGCGTCCCCGGGTTTCTTGGGGGATTGCAATGTAGATGGATTCTAAAATCTGTGGGTCCCCCTGGTCTAATTTTTTTATAGTCTTTGACTCCCTTAATTCCCCTACCCGGGGCTATTATCAATTCAATGGGAATATCAGCCCTTTTGGCGCTTTACCATTTTTCATCTTGCTGAGTGCTTCTCATTTCGCTTCCATGATATGGCCATCTTATTGCTAAATAGGAGGGGACCCGTGTCATGTAAAATCTTCGGTATTTGCCCACCTTTTAAAGAATATTTTTTTTTCCGGGTATTTCTCATCTCCGTTTTTAATACAACCTTTTTTTGCAGATAATTTCTTCCCGCACATCTTTTTTTTTCATGCATAAGTTGCTTCAAAATTTGTTCGTTTCAATTTTTCCTTGCACTGCATATTTACCATTTTTCCGTGGTTCATTCATATTTTCTTAAAACCAGTTTGTCGAGTTCTTTATACTTTTTTTCATCTACTTTTGCCTTTCCCTGTTTTCCATTGGGTTTAAATCTCGGAGCTCACCCACTTCTTATCGCCTTTTTATTTATGATGGTATATATTTTTTTGCCCCCTCCCCGAAATTTTTCCCTCTGTATGGTGAGTTGATCTAGGCCATCAAATTTTGCCCACCTTTGATCTTGTATTTTTCTTTGATTTCTTCGTCAGTTTGTGCATGTTCATTTGCTTTTTTTTGGTGTTCTTTTTGCTTTTGACAACTTTTTTTAATTTTAGTCGCATTGCCCCCGAAAGGGGGACATGATCATTCCAAGTCTGCACCTGGCATGGACTTACAAACGTTATGAGTTAGGGAAGGTTCTTGAATCAATTAATCATTGATTCCGGGTTCCCGTCGCCGGGGGGCTTTTCCTGTCCAGCATCTTTTTGGAGGGTTTTAAAAACCTGTTTTCATACAGCCACTTTTTTTCCTTGCACTTTCCCGTGACCGTTTTCCCTTTCTTTCTCATTCCTTCCAAATGGGCCAAATGGGGGTTCATCTTTCCCTTTTTCCTCCTTTGAATTGAGGTCCCCATTTTTATTCTGATTCTTGAGACTTCAGTGGTTCATGCCTTTTCGATATTTTCAAAAAACTCCTCAATTTTCTGCAGCTTTTTTTCACTGGGTCATTTACTTTCATTCCAATGTCAAAAGGGTTTACCCTAATTTTTTTACAGGACTCGTCATTTAAGTCCGAAACCGTTGAGGGTCTTTAGGTTTCTTGACGGAATCATGCCAACTCCTTTCGGGTTTATCTCCTAAGTAAAAAATGGGTGTATTTGGGGGTGTTAGCACCTGCCCTTTCCTCCAATTCTTAAAATCCTGTTTTTGAGGTTCATTTTTTCCATTTTCGTTTGAGTTTTTTCCAATTTTCCTTTTTGTAGTATAGTCCGTATTTCCATGTACCCTTCTAAGGTTTTCTTTTGGACAGTCGCTGGATGATGATCGAGGGTTACCTGCGACTAATCCCCCCTCGAGGAGGAATTTCCCGGATAAACTGGAAGCCCCCCTTACGCTGTTATCGTATTCGTTTCTTTCTGATTACCATACTTTAAATTTTGAAAAAGATCCTTATAATAATTAAATAATGGCATTAATTTGAGTTCTCATTAAACAACTGATTGCGCCCCCAAAGTTAGAGGGTCAGGGGTCAGAGCCCTTTGCAATTTTTTTCCCTACTAAGGTTAACCCCTTGAGCAGGTTACCATGGGTGGGTGAACGTTTGTGTGTTTTGGGCTTCAGGACTCCCCAGTTCAACCCTACTTTGGGGGGTTTCTCACCTTTTCCCGGGTCAGGGAAGTAAACAGCGAGGGAAGGGGGGAGGGGCGTAACCCAGATTCTGGCCCCGGGAGAAGTTTTTGGTAGGGAATCTTTCCCCCAAAAACCGCATAGGTTAGGGGGCCCCTTCACGTTTAATTTAAAGTATTTTTACAGGAAAAAAACCAGTTTTAAAAAAAAACCCCGTTTTTTAAGACTTCTTTAACATTCTTTGCATGCAATTTTCATCACAATATTCTTTTATACAAGAACATACATTATATAAAGCGACAATCTGACACTCACCATCAAAAATATTGGGGTTTTACCAAAAATTTCTTTGGGGGTTCACTGAGTCTGTTTTTCTTTTTAAAAAAGCTTGGATAAAAACCTAAAGGTAAAAACAATAAAATCTTCTGCATGCTCCCCATGAATTTCTACATTTTATAGACATGTATTCAGTTATTCTTTTTTTTTAATTTTTAAACATTAAAAAACCCAATAGAAGGAAAAAGTTCAAGAAACAACAACAAAAATTTTGGATAGCTTGGGAATTTGTTTTGAAACTTGGATTTAAAAGGGCAAAAAGTTATGTGGCACTTTTTAATTCTTGATTATGTTTAGAGTAGCTTTTTCATCTCCCCTATGCGTTCCTAAATAATCACATTTGTGCACAACCCTTTTTCATTCTATCAGTAAGGGATAAAGTGCTCTAAAACGAAAGCTTTTTGTAGTTCTTTTGTCTTTTTTTTTTCCCTTTTTGTTTGTTTTTTTTTTTACAAAAGAATATAAACCCCATAAAAAGAACATCCAACTTTTTTGGAATAAATCATAAAATTTTCAAAATCTTGAACCATCATAGTTCTTTACACAAAAAGTTTTTAATAAAAATTTTTCCAAACTGTTTTGGGGAACCCCATAGGTTGATTTTTCCAATGATTGCTTTTTTAAGAAAAATAAATCTTTTGGGATTTTTGTTTTTTTGTTAGCCCCAATCCCCCCCCCTTGTACTGTTTTTAAACCAAAACTTGTGCACTTTAATTTGAAAAAAACCAAACACAACCCCAAAAACCCCACGGGCCCCCCCCCCCGGGGACTGCGCGTTTTTGGTGGGTTTTGGCCTGCTGGGGTTTAGGAGGGATAACGTGTTTGACAGTTGTGTTTTTGTGACACCACATGAATGGTTTTTGGGGGAGGTGAAAAACCGACAATGGGGTTTCTGGGGTGTACTGATCTTAAGCAGGGAGGAAAGGGTTGTGCATTATTTCGTCGTGTGGTCGGGATGTTAAAGGAGGAAAACCACCCTCTTTCCACAGGGTACGCCCGGGAGTGTTTTTTAGAACCGTTTATTTTTGTTTTGTTTTGTTTTTTGCTTTTTTTAAATTCTTTTATTTGGGGCTAAGGCATAAACCTTTTTCCCCGTTTGCATTCACCCCCGAGTACATGCATTTTGCATCGTTCCCCCCAACGAAAATGGCCAACTCTTCTGAAATGGGGAGCGGTTTGAGTGTAGGGAAGATTTTTTGGGGGTACCACAGGGGAATCGTCTATAGTCTCCCCCGAAGAACTGTCGGGGAAGGGGAACAAACGCTGAGCAATTCCAGGCAAATATCCCCTTGAATTTCCCGGGGGTGGGGGCTAAAACCGGGGCTCAAACCCCGGGCCGCAGATCGCGGTGCAACGCTCCAACCCCGGGCCTCCAAAAAAAACCCCGGCCAAAACCCCATGGCTTTTATTTTGATGTGTGTGTGTGTGTATTGGTTGGTGTTTCAGTTGTGTTGTGTGAGTGTGTGTGGGGTTTTTTTGTTTTTTTTCCACGGCTGCGCCAGGGCTACAAATCGGCTTTAAACTACATACATTGAAATGCAGGAATCTGTGCTTCAGTTTTATCCGCTGTAAAATAATAACGGGGATCTCCTCAAAGGGCAATAACCTTATTTGTTTTTCACATCCAGAACATTTTCCGCTTTCTTAAGCTTTTTTTCAAATCTAGTATTTTTTTTTTAAAATGGAAATTGTGGTTCTCCAAACCATTTAATTCCCTTAATTTAGATATTTCTTTTGACTGAAATTGTTAGCCATTTTGCATGTTTTAAAGGGAAAAAAGCTAAGTGATTTTTTTTCTTCTTTTTTAAAAAATAAAACCTATATTAAAGAAAAGAGCGGCATTACAAGTAAACAGGCAAAAACAATGATATGGAATTCAAACAAAAACTAACAGAAAACCCAAGAGGCTAGGGCAGTATTTTGTATAGTGTAAATTTTTTTTGCTTGATTTAAAAATTTTTTTTTTTCCTTTAAAGTATGTTAATTCCTAGTGAACTAACTAAAGAAAAAAAAAAATCAAACAAACGACCAAACGAAATAAAAAAACCAAAAACAACCCAGCAAGTTTTAAATAAATAATTATGATTTTTTTCCTGTTAGTTTTTTTTGTTTTTTTTTTTTTTTATTCCCTAAAGGTGTTTTTTTAATCCGTCTTTAGGGTTAAAGTTTTTTGCATTTTCCTGTTTTTCGAACAAATTCGGAGGTTGAAAAAGAATTTTTTTTTCTGCATTTTCCCCTTTTTTTATTCATGCCGCATTTTTGGGGAAAAAGGGTATTTTACTGAAATTAAAATGCTGTTTTCTATTAATTTTTCCCGGTTTTTCTTTTTATAAATTTTAGCCCCATTGAATTTTTTGGGACGACACATTAATACTGGCTTTTTTTTCCTTTCTTAATTTTCCCTTTACTTTTCCTGCTTTTTTTGAATAACCTTCTTTTTCAGTAGGTTTTGGGGAACAGGGAAAGGGTTCGTTTCAACGGCTGAGTAATCAGATTCACAATAATAAATCAATGGTACATCAAAAATAATTTTTCTGTGTAAGTAGCCTATGTGACTGTAAAAATTCAACAGATTTTTGCAAATTTACTGTCAGCCAGATTTATATAAAAATTAAAAAACATGTCAGGGAAAAGAATGTGCTCTGAGATGCGAAGGAAAGTATTTTTTACATGGGGAAAAATTTTATTTTACTAAGAATTAAACCTAAATTTGAAATCAAACTTCAATCCCTTGGATAAGGTTTATGCCCGGGTTATCAACAAAAACCCTTACAACCCTTTGTGCACTTTAAAGATAAATCCATATGTGTATAATAATATATCATACACCATTTTGAAATTTGTACTGACCTAATGACGAATGGAAAAAGCATGCCTGGACTTGCTATCTCATAGCTTCACTCTTTCTTCCCAAAACCACAACTTTTCACACAAACATTGGAAACACCATGCTGGCTTATCCAGCGCTTTATATCACTGTTTTTAATAGTTGACTACCGGCCTGCTGAAACACACAGATCACAAAACACTTACAAGTGAGGGGGTGAATCCCCCCATCCAGGGTTTGCATGGAGGACATCTGGCTGTCAGTCATGCCCCAGCATTCCCCAAACGCTTTTGCACAAAAATATTATTTACACCCAAAAATCAAAGATAAAAAATTTTCTGAAAAACCCCCTCGCAAACTCTTTTTTTGCGGGAATTTGGGCCCAATTTTACTATGTTCTTTTTGGGGGCAGCTGCGGTGAAAAAAACTTTTTAAATTTATTTTATCGTATAAAAAGAGCACTGAAACTTGTTTTATTAAAATCAAGCTCCCAACCATAAAAGATATAAGCAAAAAAAATTCTAACTTTCAAAAAAGACTTGTCTAATAAAACTCTATTTCCAAAAAATTGTCAAAGAAATGCCCCCCCAAAATCAACAAAAGCTTCAAAATCAATGAACACAGACAAAATTTTTTCTAACATTTCCCAGACCCCAAAAAATAACTTTAAAAACAAGCTTTGTACTCAGGTAGTGATTTATGGAACAAGCCCAAAACGCTTAAAATGTATCAAAAACAAAAATCAGTTCAAAACAAGCTAAAAAGCCCTCTATGCATAAAATCCCAGGAATTGATTTAAAAAGGCAAATCAACCTTAAATTTATCACACTTACTGCATTCTTAAATAAATTTCAAAGTAGTTTTTTTTGTGCGGAAATTTTACACAGTCACACCTGTAGTGTGTGGAGGGGGGGGTAGGCGGGGGGAAACAAAGAATCAGAGTAATCTTAAAGTCGTTTATAATCTACAAATTTTTTTTAAAAAAATGGAAAAAAAAAAAAAAATGGAGACCTGGGTACTATTTATTGTACATCTCTCCCCTCTCTCTCCCTTTTCTTTCTCCTTCTCTCTCTCTCCTCCTCCTCTCCTCTCCTCTCCCCTCCTCTCCCCTTTCCTCTCCTTCCTTCCTCTCCTCTTCTCTCTCTTCTCTTCTCTTCTCCTCTCTTTTCCTCAGCGTTTTTCTTGTCCAATTCAGTAGGTTTTATCGGGATGTTTTCATTTAGTTAGGGATGAGATCATTAGTACTTATTTTAACGATTTTTTTGTTTTTATAGCCATTTATTTGGGGGTTTTTTATGTTTGTATTTATAGGGGTTTTACTTGTTTGAATAATTTTTTCTTTTTTATTATTCTATTTGATTGAATTGTTTCCCCCTTCCCCTTGAACGCCACCCCCCCCCCCCCATCCTTTCCAAGCTTTTCTGTTTTTATCGTAAAGTTTTGTCTCATGTGATGGGGGATATTTGTTTTTTGTTTCTCATGGGATATAATAATATAAATATGGAATTTATTAGCGGAATCTTGTAAAAAACAAAAAAATCGAAGCTTGGTGATGGGGGATTGTTGTTATTATTGTTATTATTTTATTTTCTTATCTTTTTCTTTTTTGACTTATTTTGTTTTTTGATAGATATTTTGTGAATATTATATAAACAAACAGAAGCACCCCAGAACAAATATTTAACCTCGGGATTTTTGTGCGAGAAAACAACCAGCACCAACAGAAACTAACCCCGTCTCTAGACTCAAAACAGCGTTTGACCGGTATGGCCGACGATTATGGGGGACGATGAAAAAATCCCCCAGGACAAAAGGTCATTGGACCATCAAAACTTACCCCAAAAGCCACCGCGCAGTGCTTTCCAAAGGGATAGTTGGGGATGGTTTCCCTACCTCAGGGGAGTTCGTCAGGGTTTCCCCCCATCGCCAAAATGTTTAAAAAGTCTTTCCCTTTACGCTAAAAGATGATGCCTTAGAAGATCACACGGCACATCAGTATTGGGGGGCGATAATCACCAAACCTCAGGTTTTCTATGAATCGCGGACTTTGGGAAAAGAACAGGAAATAGCCCCCCTAGTGATCACCTGGACAAAAAATCCTCCAATTGGCAGGAGATCAGTGCCAAAAAACAAAACCATGACAAACAGTGCCCAGCCAATCACTCCACATCAAAAATTTAGGGAAAAGAATTGAGGGTTTTAGATCACCTCAAGTACCTGGAGCTATTATTTGTGAAGAAAGGTTCAAAGCCAAATCCTCGCAAGAGCTGCCAAACAAAAGCACAAAGGGGAAAGCTCAAGACCATCTGGAAAAACCGAAACATCTCTCTCAGGGCCAGGGCAAGCACTGCATGCCTATCATCTCTACATATCTGTATGCGTCGAACCTGGACATTTAATCAGATTACAAAAAGTCCAAGCTCAGGATGAATTCCCCAGAAACTCCTTGTCATTTTATCATGGACCACACTACTAACAACGAAGTCTACAACCATCACCCAACAAGTAAAACCTACGAAAACCTGCTGACCCAGCAAAAAGGAAGCTCAGATGGTACGGACAGTTACTAATCAATGGGCTTCCAAAACCATACGCAGGAAACGTCCGGGGGAAAAGAACGAGGCAACAGAGAAAAAATGGGGGGACAAAACCGAAGGGCAGGAAAGCTTCTCCACAACCCAGGGTTGCACACAACCACCGCAAATGGGGCCCGCTGGGCAAAAAAAGTTGGGCAATTTCAGGCCCCTACGACCCCGAGGGCGTTATGGGAGCAGATGAATGAATGACATTATATTGAAAAAGCCTACTTAAAAGATGAGGCATAATTATGATCCCTTGTGAGGGGGAAGAAGAGGAGGGGGTCATTTCAGGGAATATTGTCAGTAAGACGAATGAATGCCTATATTTTCTACGGTTTTGTTCTTGTACCTTTTTTTATCTAAAGTATAAACATGAAAGAATGGATGAAAAGTACGTGAAGTAACTGTTTTTCGTGACGTTTATGATTTTTTTTTTAATTCTTAAAAATTCTTTTTTAAATGCTGCGGTTGTTGGGGTGTTGTGTTGAGTTTTGTGTGTGTGTGTGTGTGTGGTGTTTTGTGGTGTGTGTGTGTGTTTTTTTGTGTGTGTTTTTGCGGTCGCGCAGGGGTGTAGATATGTGTGTGGTGGTATTATATGTTGAAATTTTTTATTTTTCCAATGTATCTTTTATGATGAACTCTTTCTGACATTCCCTGTCTTTTTTCTCAAACATGCAAAGCCCATCAGAAAAAAAAGTATGTCACCCCGCACCCCAAGGCCATGTATTTCAAACTTTTTCTTCACAAACGCTGAAAAAGCCTATCACAAACCTCTAAACAAATAACCCCAAAACACACAATGATTTCTTAGCCACGCTTTTTGACATGCACCTCCCACTGACCGTCCCTGCCTATAGGCCCTGGGACCCTGAATCCGGTCGCAAGCGCAAACGCAGACAAAAACGGAGGGAAAACAAAAAAAAAATCAATAAACAGCTCTTTTAAAACAAGTAAACAAATTTAAATCTGTAATTTTTTCGAAAAAAAAAGTATTATCTTCTCAATTCTTTTAGCACGTCTTTAAATCTTTTTTCCCTCAATCTACTCTTCTTGGGTCTTGAAAGCAAGCCCCCTCCCCCTCCACAAAACCCTCTGAACTTCCTTTTATATTTTTTGCATTCTTTTTTGAAAAAATCCTAAATTCACTCCATACTGATCAGACTCCTTTCCCCCTGCATTTCCGATCCCCCAAATTTTTGGCCTCCCTCCTTTTCTTTTATCCACAAGTAAAAGAATAATACAATTCTGAAAAAAATGACTATAAAAAAAATGTCTTGATCCCCAACCTGCTTCTCTTTTTACACAGTGCCTTCCCCCAACTTTTACCTGCTATCCGAAAATAGAAACCATCTCTTGTTTCAGGAAATTTTCCATCAGCTTCAAAGATACTATATCACACCTATACTTAAAAAAATGACCTTACCCTAACATTCTAAAGAATTTGACCTTTTCCAATCTCCTTTATTTTAAATCCTTGAAAAAGAGTTTTTTCAAAACTCAACAACCCCCTTCTTTCCAACAAACTTCTTTCCCATTTCATCTGCCTTTTGCGTCAACCCAGCACTGAAACCACCCATCACCTTTAAAAAAAACTTCTACTTGCTTCTGACTCAGGAAAATCTCCCTTTTCCTTTCCAACTTATCACAGCCCTTTGGGAAACTATTACCACTCAATTTTTCTCTCCTTCTTCAAAAAAACGTTTTGGTTACGCACAGCCCCCCACCTGGTTAAAATTTATCCTTTTGACCGATTCCAAAATTAATAACAAAATTCAATCAATCCCGCCAAACTGGAAGGGGGGAGTCCACAAATCGTTCACCCCTGTTCTTTTCACTCTTTTTCATCCCCACGCCCATAATAAACCGTCTCAAATCAACCCCTTTTTACGCAGGACTCTCAGATTCAAAGCAGTGTTTTCCCGAAAATCTGCCTTTCCTGACAAAAAAAGGCCCACTCTTTGAAAATATTCAAAACGGATGACACAGAAAAATTACAGCTAAAAAGCAGTAAAAAACCCAAAACCCTGCTCAAGGGCCCAAAAACAAACTCTCTTCCTTCAAAACAGCTTTTAATAGAACCGCAATACATCAGTCCCTCATCCACTCTGTAAGTATCTTGTTTTTTATCGACAACCACTCTCTATGCAAAAATTCTCACTCGACTTCAGTCGTGCTATATTAAAATTTCGGGGTTTAGGGAATTCCCAGAATTGGCAAGGCATCAGCAGCAAAGGCCGTCTGCAAAGAGAGTATGGGAGAACCCATGCTCACCACAAACAAAAACCCAAGTGTATCAAACCCGCGTGCTGGCACATTTCTGTACGGGAGCAAGCGGGCTTATACGCCCGACAAGAACGCAGGCTCAAAACCTTCCACCAACGCTGCCCAGAAGGACCTTGGCATACATGGCAGGCCATGTTTTCCCCAAAAAAGTGATCCGGGAAGGGAGGAACACTCCATGTTTTTCCCTGCTCACCAAGAACGTTTGCGCTGGGTTTGGCCTGTACCCGCAACATGACGGGAGACTGCCAAAGACATTCTGGCGGTGGCTTGCCCGGCTCCCAAACCAACGGAAAAACCAATGCTTCGATACAAAGAGTGTGCAAGCGGGACCTAAGGGGGGGGATTCACCCCAGGGCCCTTTAAGCCGGCAGAGACCGCAGCATTGGGGAGCCACTACCAGGCACCATCCAGACAGCAAGCAGAAGAAGGAGCAGTGGGAGAAGACGAAAAACGCAGAAATCGGGGAACGGGGTCCACCCCTCAGACAACTCCGTCTTCACATTCAACACCTGCAAAAGGATCTGCCCCCAGATTGGGCTCTCACACAGCGGGGCTGGTTTTCCCCCACTGACTGACTGACCCACGCGCATTCTCCTTGCTCCCAGACAGAGGATCCCAAAAAGAAGTGCAATTCAAAAGTACCTGTCCACAGAGCCAAAAACCAAACTTGTCACTTTCTCTTTTTTCCGTCGGACATTGCAATTTCTTTTTTCTGGTTGCCACATAACTATGCACACCCTTTAACGTATACAAAACTCCGCCTCGACTTTCCAAAAAAAAAAAAATTGAGCACATTACCCCTTTTTGCGATCTTTACTTCTGTGCCAAAGTAAATTAAAATCAATACCCCCTTTTTTACAAATGTCTCCACAACTCTGACCCCCCTACCTCTGAATGTCTTAACCCGTACACTCCACGTTCCCTCCGCCGCTGCAGATACCCCGTCTTAAAAATACCCAGATTTAACCAATCCACCGTGCCGCCCCCTTTCTCTATTTTTGGTTTCCCTCGACCTAATGAGTCCCCTCTCTCTTTACCAGAAAAAATGTTATGACACTTTTAAAACCACTTCAAACATATTTATTTCAAACCCAAGATTTTCCCCCATCTGTTTTACAAAAATATCACCCTTTACTAACACATATCCCATCCCCTCAAAGTATACGACCTGTGTGAGTGTGGTTGTGCTTTTGGAAAACATTTTTCATTGAAATTTTATTTTATAAATTTTTTTCTCAGCGCACCTGTTTGTAATTCGTTTTTTTAAACTATTGATTTTTACCTTATTGCAATGTGAAGTTAGGGGAATGCTGCGCTTTGATTTTGTCTTTGCAAAATATACCCAATAAATTCCCTTTTTTAAATTTTATTACTTTTTCGATTTTTTTTCTTTTACTGGTTTAATTTATTGGTAAAGGTCGCAGTAATGTAGTATTTCAGTTATAATCATTAAAAATGTGTTCTTAGGTAGATGGCTTGATGAGAAAAAGTAAATGCATTGCTTATTCATGTACCATCTGGAAATAAAAATTTGACTTGACTTGACTTGACTTTACACCTATCTTAGACACCTATCTTAAAAACAAGATCTACATTCAATATCTTCAGCAACAGTCTGTCAAGTCACAACAGGGCTGTGAACGCTTTTATTGTTCTTTTATAATTATCATAAATATTTCTAGTTTTTTTTTTTTTTTATTTTACAAATTCCTTTCTTCTTTTACAAGGTTTTCTTTATAAACTACCATGTAGATATGTTGTCACATTTATTCAATAAAAGAATTTGTTATATACAGTACACTTAGCTTGTAAGAAAGTCATGGGCTCGAGGGCACAATGTTTTGGTTTCTTTCATTAGAGGTTTCTTTTACAAAGAATCGGAAGACTCGGATATAAGAAAAACATTTAAGTGTATTTTCTCATAATCGAGGATTATTGCAAGAAAGAAAGAAAAGGAAAAGACCACTCCTGTCAAGAAAAAATGCGAAATAGAGAGGGAACGTTATTTTATTTCAATATACAGTTCCTCTTCCATCATACATTATTCTTGTTGTTATTCGTGAGGAGGAGGAGGAGATTCAGTTTTTGGCTAAGTTCGTTGGTCACCGTTCCAGCGTGGGCTGTTGGGCGCTGCATGATGTTGTCTCTCTATTTGGAGAGCAGGGGGGAGCAGCACTTGAAGTAGTTCAGGCTCCTGTGACCCCGGTCTTCGTTCTTCGTTGTGACGTCATGTCCTTCCTGTCAACGTCTGCCTTGGGGTGCAGGAGTGCACCGTTCTTTTTGTGGTGTTGTGTCTCTACTTGGAGAGCAGAGGGGAGCATTCATCTTATGGCTGCATGTGAATGACTAGGATGAATGAAAGCGCTTTGATTTGTTTTGTTGCAAGATATGGTGCTATATGAATTCCATGGATTATTATTATTATTATTATTATTACTATTATTATTATTATTATTATTATTGTTGTTGTTGTTGTTGTTGTTGTTATTATTATTATTATTGTAAGAAGACTACATAAGTGTATGCTACCAGACAAAACAACAGAATAGGGTGACCTGACACCGTGAGCATCTTCTTTTCTTCCTGGCAGAATACATCACAGATATCAGCAAAACCTCAAAATGCTGAGAATTTGTTTGATAAATTCTTACTTTCAGTATCCAAAATAATGTACACACACAAATGTATATACTGTGTGCATCTGTATTATTTCATTTATTTATGTTCTAGTCATAATTCCCTCTTCTTTGAGAGTCTTGATAATTGACTTGCTAGTCTTGACATATTTTTGTTGTTGATTTTTTTTAAAAGTTTTGTACTGATGGTTTATTATAATTATTTTCTAATCTATCTCTCTGTAACGAAGCTCACGGTCAAAGATAATGATAATGTCAAATGGAGTGCTGTACCTAACTATTCCAATACACATTTTAGCAATCAGGATTAGTAAGTTGATGTAACTGTTTACAAGCTTATTTCTTTCATATCCATCAAAACCAAATAGTACATTCTGTAGTGTTAATTTAATGGCTATGTTAAAGTTATGTAGTATTTTGTGTTCAACATATTTCCAAATCTCATATATTTTTTACACTCATAGAAGAAATGTTCAATGTAGTCTATCTCTAAAGTGCAAAATGTGCAGCGTTTACTATTAGCTATGCCTAACTTGTTAAGCAGTATGCTAGTAGGATATATATTGTGTAATATTTTCCATTGGAGTAACCCCAGTCTAGTTTCAGTGGTAGTTTTACTGGCTGTGAGCCATGTTTTAGGCTGAATTTCAACACCCAGCTTGTTTAACCAGAATTTAGTCGCCAACGGTTGAGTTAAATCTTTTTCTTTTACAAAAAGGCGAAACATACGAGGTGTCGCCAGAGTTGTCAGACTCGAGTTATTTGTTTCTATCTGAGCCTTCAATATCCTTTGGCCTGCAGTTAATGTAGTACATACAGCACCATATTCAAAGGTCCGAGTGGGTTTGTCACTAACAATCTCACATACAGAGGCAAAGTTCTTTATGTGGCCATCTTCCATTAAGTCAGACACATGTGTTACACCAGCTGTGATCCAATCTTTCAGAAAAAGAGTTGTACCTTTATATTTGATATTTGCATTGTTCCATAAGCACTGATCCAAATAATCAGCTTTTAATAACTTGTCGGTATTTATTCCATAGTCTTGACATAATTATTACTGCAACACCTCGAGAGCCTTTGAGTTATTTGAGATTGTTAAGGAACACAAACAATACGTTGAAGGTCTTGGCACAAATTCTGGGCATAGATTATTTCCTCGCTACCGTCTGTTCCAGGAATAGGAAAAAGTGGTGGATGGGGTGACCACTTTCTAGACATCAGAGAACCAGCAGTGTAGGTAGACAACAGTGGTTGTCTGAAACAATGTATCTGTGTCAAAGGTCTACGACCAGCAAGAACTGTCTTGAAGAGTGATTTGTGAGATGTAGGTCTAGGCAGTAAAAAACCGTTGATTCTGGCACATATGTAAAATCAACTATCAAAGCTCTGAACGGCTCATGGCAGTCCTGCGTGCCACACACTTCACAACTGAGCTCTCTATACAGACAATGTCCATCTCCATGATAATAATTATGGACTTGGATGGGATTTCCCACTTCTTTTCTGGTTTTCCATTCCCTCAGATCTAGAGGGGTTGGAAGACCTGGTCTCTGATGACTCTGCGCACACGCCAAGCTGCATTCGTGGGTTTTAAAGTTTGCAAGATTCTGGTTCTGTCCCTACAAATCGAATATCCTCAT
>CM054154.1:5752687-5754578 GCA_028751875.1 Rapana venosa
GAGAGAGAGAGAGAGAGAGAGAATCTTTTGTTCCTAATAGTGTATGGTACGCACTGGGTTATTTAACACATAAGTGGCTGTGTGGACATTCACACAAACAAGACAACAGTAGATGACTGAAAGTCACTGTGACAAGTACAACATCCTCTGCTAGAGTTACAAATACGGTAAAATCCCTAGCATAAGCCCACCATCTAGCAAACGCCCACCCCCCACTTGGGCCAACAGTTGTGCACAGGGGTAACAACCCAGCAAACGCCCACCCTGCTTTTTTCAAAGAGACTAGGCTCACTTTCACTAAGATTTGTGCAGTCATCTTTTTCCCCTTTACCTTTTCGTGTTTCTTTCCTTTTTTCTTATTCTTTGTCCCCTCTCCTCACTCCCACCCATCCCCGACAAAGTGAATTAAAATTACGTCATGCTTTTTCCACTGACGTCTTTTGTGTGTCAGTGACGTACGGTTCTTTGACTACGCTTCCTGGTGGCTGGAAGTTGGTTCTTGAATCTCTCTGTGCCATTTTTTCAAAATGCCAAGCGACAGTCTTACACTGTGTCTTTCAAATTGCAAGCCCTCCAGTATCTGGATAAGGAAGCATGTGGGAATGTTTGGAGTGTGCCCGTGAATTTTCTGTGGATAGGAAGAGGATCAGGGAATGGAGTGAAAACAGAGATAGACTTGAACAGCAGTAGGGAAAAGACAAACAAAAACGGAAACTGTCGGAAGGACTAGCAGTTAGATCTGAACATGTCGACCAAGGTGTGCTGCGTTATCTGGAAGATGACAGATCTGAAGGCAGGGTAGTGCGAAACAAGGACTTACAGCGGAAAGCCATGGAACTGGCAGGTGCTTTCAATGTGGTGGGCTTCTTGGCATCAGACATGTGGTTAAGTCGTTGGAAACAGCACCACTTGGTGTCTTGTAAACAGGGAACCAGCTCAAGCCAAAAGGTCCCTGCAGACTTTGAGGATCAACTTCTACAGTTCGGACGGAACGTTCTGCGACTACGTCATCGCCATGGTTATCCTCTGTCCAACATCATGAACATGGATCAGACGATGGTCCGGTTTGACATGATGCCAGCCCGTACCAACACCAAGAAAGGTGCCAAACAAGTTAGAATCAAGAGCACAAAGGCTGAAAAACGAGGCTTCACGGTGGCACTTACGCGGCAGTGGATGGAACCAAATTTCCTGCTTTTGTGATCCTGCAAGAGAGAAATGGGAACATTCCACCCCGGGTTTTTTTGCATCTGAGAGTGCCAGACAATGTTCGTGTATGTGCGACAGCCAATGGCTGGATGACCAGAGACACCATCATTGCCAGGATTCAGCGTGTCCTTGGGCCATCCGACGAACGCCGCCTCCTGCTTCTGGACTGTTACAGTGCCCATAGGACTCAGGAAGTCAGGGACGCACTCCAAGCGCAGCAAGTGGACACCATGTTCATTCCTGCAGGCTGCACTCCTTTGGCACAGCCCGTGGATGTGGCTCTTGCCAAGCCTTTTAAGGACTCCATCAGAGATTGCTGGGTGGAGTGGATGAGGGAACCCAGGCCACCGACTGCTGCTGGCAACCTCAGGCAGGCCACCAGACAAGACGTCATCAACTGGGTCAGCAGGGCGTGGGACAACATTCGGACCGAAACGATCGTTAAATCGTTCCTGAGGTGCGTCATATCCAACACCATGGATGGGTCTGAGGACAACGAAGTGCTGGAATGGTTTCCGGACGAGATCGGCGCTGTCCTGCCTTGTGTTGATGGCAATGCACCTGGTCCAGAAGAGCCAGAGAGTGAGGACGACGGGGCCCAGGACGACAACCTGGATGAGAGCGACGCCGATGCAGACTTTGAGGGACTGGAATAAGTACCGGTACTAAGACTGAACTTCCA
>CM054154.1:5755078-5911542 GCA_028751875.1 Rapana venosa
TAAGAAACTTATCATTCTTGGTGACTTCACTTCCATTTTGACAACCAGTTCCTCTCCTGATGGTAAGCGCTTCTCTTTCTTTGTCTAACCATCTTTTCCCAACTAGTAAAACACCAACAACGATCTGGTCACATTTTAGACTGGCTTATCACCGTTGTTTACAAGGTCTGTCACATCTCAGTATGTTTTCTGTCACTGACTAACTGCTTTCGATCATTTACTTTTTTCCCTACATTGCAAAACCTATCAGAAAAAGAAGTGCATTACCCGTCGCAACCTCAAGGCCATAGAAATTCAAACTTTTTTTTCCCAAGCTGCTGAATGTCTTCACAAATCCCTGACCATACTGACCCTTCTAAACACACAATACCGTCCTCAGCCAACTCTTGTGAGCATTGCACCTCCTACTGACCATCTCCTGCTGATAAGCCCTGTGCACAATGGTACACCCATGACATCCTGGTCGCAAAATGCAAACGCTGGCACTAGAAGGCAATGGCGAAAAAACAAAAAAAAAAAAAAACAGCTTTTTCGTAAACAAATCAACAAAGTCAAAACCTTAATCCATTCAGCAAAAACAAAGTATTACTCTTCTCAAGTTCTTGATGCCTCATCTATGAAATCTTTCTTTTCCCTCACATCCACCCTGCTTGGATCTGCGAAGGCTAACCCTCTGCCTTCTATCTACAACCACTCTGAACTTCCTTCTATATTTGCTACATTCTTTTCTGACAAAATCCGCAACATTCGCTCTAGCTTGGATCAGACTCCTTTCCAGCCTGTAATTTGTGATCCTCAAGTTTTTGGCACTCCTCTCCTGTCCTTTCATCCAGCAAGCGAGAAAAAAATCAAGACAATTGAAAGAAATGACAAAAAATCATGGCGATCTCGACCCCTACCTGCTTCTCTTTTCGTGCAGTGCCTGCCACAGTTTTAAAACCCACTATCCCCAAGATTAGTAAACTCATCTCTTGTTTCTGGAAATGTTCCTTCAGCTCTCAAAACTGCTTTTGTCACATCACTACATAAAGCATGATCTTGACCCTAACATTGTGAAGAAATTTCAGACCTGTTTCCCAAACCCACCTTTCATCTCTAAAGTCCTTGAAAGAGTAGTTCGAAACAGCTCAACAACCCCCTTCTCTCCAACAGTCTTCTTCCTGCGTTTCAGTCTGCCTATCGAGCCAACCACAGCACTGAAACCACCCTAGTTCACACCTTAAACATGCTTCTACTTGCTTCTGACTCAAGGAAAATCTCCCTCATCACTCTACTCGACTTATCTGAAGCCTTCGACACTATTGACCACTCTATCCTTCTCTCCCATCTTCAAGAAACATTTGGTGTTACTGGTACAGCCCTCACCTGGTTTAGCTCATACCTGACTGACCGATTCCAGACAGTCACAGTAAACAAGATTCAGTCAGTACCTGCCAGACTGGAATGTGGAGTCCCACAGGGATCAGTTCTGGGCCCTGTTCTTTTCACTCTTTACACTGCTCCACTGTCACATATAATTAACTGTCATCAGATCAACCATCACTTTTATGTAGATGACTCAGATTCTAAGCAGTGACACTCCTGAAAATCTGCCTTCCTTCTTGATGAATATGACCTACTGCTTTTAAGATATCCAAAACTGGATGATAGAGAACAAGTTACAACTAACGCTGATAAAACTGAAGCCATGCTTGTAGGGACCAAAAACAAACTCTCTTCCATTACAACAGCTTCAATAGAATTCGGCAATGCATCAGCCCCTCTATCCACTGCTGTAAAGTATTGGGGTCATTTTTGACAACCCCACTCTCTATGCAAAAATTCATCACCCGACCTGCCAGTCCTGCTTCATCAATTACGGCGTTAGAGTGCAATTCAAAAGTACCTGTCCACAGACGCAACATTCAAAACTCGTGGCATATCTCTTCTTTCACGTCTGGACTATTGCAAATCTCTTTTGGCTGGTCTGCCAGCATCATCTATCCCCTCCCTTCAAAAATATTCAAAACTCTGCGCTCGATAGTCCTCAGAAAGAAAAAAATCTGAGCAATTAACCCTCTCCCTTTTGATCTCCCACTGGCTGCCTGTGCCACAAGAATAAACTATAAGATCAGTACTCTCTGTTACAATTTTTTCCACAAAACAGCACCCTCCCACCTCTATGAATGTCTCACCTGTAACCCCTTCTCGTTCCCCCGCTCTGCTGCAGGGTTCCCTTTTGCTTCAAACCACCTAGATTCAACCCGTCCATGTTGGTCGTCGCTCTTTCTCTGTTTCTGGTCCATTGATTTTTGGGAAAGGCTACCTATCTGTCTTCGCCAAAGGCCTTCCTGTGACTCTTTAAATTTGGCCTCAAGACATATTTGTTTCAAAACCCAAGAATGTCCTCTCCTGTTTCATTTCATAGCTATCCCTGCTTTTCAACAGCCAAAAATTCCATCACCCTGCCAAAGTGTATAACCTGTGTGTGTTGTGTGTGTGTGTGTGTGTGGGTGGGTGCATTTGGACTTGTTAGAACTATTACTTGCTATTGGTTGTATGACTGTGTAAGAATGAGTTGAGTGCAAGCGCTTTGATTTGTCTGTGCAAGATACCGTGCTATATAAATTCCATTTATTATGACATTTAAAACAAAATAATAGTATAATGATTTATTTACACACACACACACACACACACACACACACACACACACACACCACACACACACACACACACACACACACAAACACACACACACACACACTCGCTGGAGAGAGAAATACTGGAAGGGCGTGTTGTGATGTGGCTCTTGTGTTATCTGGAATTGGTGATGATGGAAGGCTTGGACTGCTATGAAAGTTTGTGAACTGGTGTGTGATTCTCCATCGCAAGTCTCCGTGATGTCAGTATACAGTAAGGAAATCAGAAGGTGTGTAATTAATTAAAAAAATAATTAGTAGACGTAAAGAAGAGACATGGAAGATCAGAATTGTCAACAGTAATCACCATCTTTTCTCCTCTAGGCTAACCCTGTGCCAACATGCCCTGTGCACGTGCAAGTTGAGCTCCGACACGTGATATTTGTTGTTGTTGTTGTTGTTCAAGACCTGTGTGCAGTTAACTTCCCTGTCGAACATAGGCACCGCACAAAAGAGAGCTGTTTATATATTTTGTCTCTCTCCTTTTAATTTTTTCTGTATATTAAGAACTTGAACAGCAGTTGGGGAAGTATGTAGTGAATGATGAACTGAAAGCAACTACCCCTGGATAATTTCTGTGTACGAAAGGGCTGATGTGGAAATAATGATTTTTTTTAAAATGGAACACCAGCTTTCTACTAAAGAAAAGAAGCTACAGGCAACTCTAGATTCACTCCAGAAGCGTTTTTCTTGCTCAGAAAAAGAACTAACAGTATGGAGAAATAGTGTAGTCTACAGATACTTGGCTGTTACAGAAGAGCAAGTCAGAATTGAAATAACAGATTTTGATGATGATGAATATGTTCTGTCTCTTTCTAAATGGATCACTCATCGTAGTTCTACACGTCTTAGTAGATCAGTAATAAGATTTTACCTGTAAGACTCCAGAAGAATTACTTTGACATTGTATTTCAAAATAGAAGGGACAGGCACGTTACTCTGCCAAGGCAATGACTGCCGGCAGTGGGCAGAAAAAGAATGTGAGCTGCTAAGAGACCTGGTGTCTGATTTTTGTCTGAGTGAAGACCTTGCAGCATTACAATCTCAGCTTATCTCACTTTCCTATTTCGTTCTTTAGAAGACATCTATGGAAACCATCCAACTGTCTACACCCATACGTGTGACTTTCACCAGCAACCATACTGCTGACACCCACGTCCTCCTTCCTTGGCACTATCAGTAAATGAAGCTGAAACTAAATTCAAGGCAGGCGTCCTGAAACAGATTCTTTTGGGTTTGACCGAAAAACACAGGGTCAGTAGTTCCCAGAAACAGAGCTAACAACTCATCTAAACGCAGGGCGCCCCTTTCTTGGCAGATTTGTCTTCCCAAACCCGCACCGTTGTGGTGTCTGCCACTAAGTCACGCAAGTCACTGCCTAATAAACCCGCAGAAGACGCACAATGTGTCCTACACGTCTATTTGACAACTCCACTAATCTAAAACTGCAAGTTCTTGAGGAAAGTCAGGACCTTTTGACTGTGCAACTCAGTGATTTGGAAAATAGGCTTACCTCTCATCTACATGACGCTGAAGTATCTGTTAAAAATAAAATCAAGCAGCATTTAAATAAAAAAAGTAGAAAATATTGAAATGGAAATGAAAAATCTTAACAAATATATCTCTCAACTTGAGTTTCATATAAAAGTCACAAATAAAGAAAACCATTCATAAATAACTCAGATAGGCACACTGCAATCAAAAATAAAACTTTTGATAAGCAAAGCCCCAGTTGAGACAATATCTACCCAGTGTGACATGCTGGGATCCAAGGTAGATGAGCAGGCCTTTGAGGCTGCCAGTGCCCCTGATCTTTCTTCATGTTCAGCAGAACTCAAGGTCGATAATACATATCAAACTGCCAACAGTGTTGATAGTGGTGATAAAACAGAAACACAAGAACAGTTTCCTGAAACACAAGTTACGAGTCAAATCCCTGGAATTGACCCCATCATAACATTCTCTGTGTCAACACAAAATCAATTTGATCCTTTAATGACTCAGGAGTCAAATACATCAATACATGAGATCAGTGGATGCAATGTGGGTGTAACGAACTCTCAGTTACATAATGCTTTAGACCAAATTTTGCTTACTCAGAAAATTACCAAGAAGAAAACCCCCATTGAGATTCTTCAACAAATAAAAATACCATACAATTCCAGTTTTGTCCTAATAAGAGATTCTACTATAAGACAAATTGATGCTAGGCGGCTGGGAACTCGACAGAACCGTGTTTTTAAACTGTGTATTCCTGGCATGACTCTACAGCATATGACCCAATGGCTTACCTCACTGCATGCATGGTACACTCATGTGCACTCAGTGATTGTTCACATTGGAATCAATGAATGCCCTGCAGGACCGGTGTCCACTAAAAATGGACTCAGCTGGTAGCTCTCTCTAAAATCTCTTTCCCTGCAGCAAACATCAATGTCAGTTCACTCATTCCAGCCAGGGGACAGCATCCTCTGAACAACGCCGTTATACCCAGCAACAAACATTGACAGACAGCTTGTGCCACAGCTGAGGTCAGCTTCATCGACAACCAGGACACTTTCCTGACACAGAACGGTGCCCCAAGACAGGTGCTGTATAAAGACTCCATACACCCCAGCATGAGGGGAGTGGCGAAGCTGGCAGTTCATTTCAAGCATTTCCCTTTCCCTTGGCCAAATCACTCAACTCAATATTCTGAAGAATTGGTCCTCCAGGTGATTTTCACACACCTCAGCGACCAGCAGAACCCCACTTCAATGCAACCTACTACAAGGACAAGGCGGAGGATGTCATTTAAACGGACCTCGCTCCTCTCTTCATGGCTATGGTGCTCCGGGACCTGGAGTACCTTCCATCGCCTCCATGACGCACTACCCTCCGCTTCATTCAGAGGAGGGGTCAGCAGCTCAGTGGACAACAGTCTAAACCCTGGTGGTCATCCCCTGCTCACCGTTTTTCCCTTGGAACCTGCTTGACTCCAGAAGTGGAACTTTCCAGTTTCTTCCACTACACGGTTTCGTAACAGTGAAAATGAACTGTTATGAATCTTCTGAGTTCCAATTCCCATTCCTTCCAGGCCATGGCCCCTTCCCTTTCCACAGCCCATGGAACCTTGCTGCCTCCCTTCCCTACCCCCCTTTGTCTGTATCCCATTCCTCCCCAGCCTCTCCAGACTGAAAGCTGCACCAGTGCCTCCACCTAGCAGCCAGTGTCCTGACCCCCCGTCTGGTGCCCCAAACCCAGAAAAATTTACGCCTGTCAGCTCCTAAACATGGCATCGCAACTTCTCTCTCTTTATAAACCCTCATGAAGACCTGTCTCGCCCTCATGGGTGATCACACTAAGTCAGTGTTGCTCCTCTGCATTGGACTATAGCGATTACACTTGCTCAAAGTGTTTTTGCAATGCTTGATGTGCAAATCAACAGTATCAAAGAGTGTGACTGACTGATTCAGCAGAACTAAAATCAGGGTTAAAACCATCTTATGATCTTGAACATCAATGACTGGTTGGCTGTGTAAAAGTCTGGATACTGTGTATGTGTGTGTGTGTGTGTGTGTGTGGGGTGGTGTGTGTGTGTGTGTTTTGTGTGTAGTTTTTGTGTTTTTGTTGTTGTGTGTGTGTGTGAGTGTGTGTGTGTGAGTTGTGTGTGTAAGTGTGAATGTATGTATGAGTGAGTGAGTGTGTGTATGTGGGTGTGAGTTTGTGTGTGTGTGTTGTGGATGTGTAAGGATGTGTGAGTGAGGGGGGTGTTGAGTGTGTGTGTTTATGCGTGTCTGTGTGTGTGAGTGTGTGAGTGTATGTGGGGTGTGTGTTGTGTGTGTGTGTGTGTGTGTGTGTGTGTGACAAGGTGTGAGAGTGTGTGCACGGGTGTGTGTGTTTGTGTGTGTGTATGAGTGTGCGCGGGTATGCGTGCGTGCGCGTGTGTGTGCGCACGCGCCGGCGTGCGCAGGTATCCGTGTGGGCGTGCACATGTGCTGGTGAACAGACATTGGCTATGTGGGATGTTGTCATGAACTGACTACTTGGTGGCTTTGGATTGACGGCAGAGAACGTTGGTTCTTATCCAGGGGTGCTTGCCAGAAGGTACTATCCCTTGTGCAGCTAGTTCTGAGAAAACTGCATTTGAAATATTGTGATCAATGAAACTGATAGTTATCAAGATGACATGAGTTTGATATTCCCAACATAATTAGGCTTGTTATTTTGCAATTTAGGGAGAGGAAAATCTAGTGGTTGGCAGTGGCTGTTTATTTATAAAAAATATAATAGTTTATGTTGGTGCTAGGTAGACCTCACTGGCAGTTTTCTCCAAACACTTTCTTTTTTTCCTCTTATCATGCTGCAGAAATAAAACGTTAGTCAATACACAGACCCGGCTGGCTGATGGTGTCCAGTGTTTCATTGCCAGGCAGGCCACCCCCTCAGAGTTCTAGCCAAGCCCAGTCCCTACTAGCTGACGGCTAAGGTAAATAAACAGCTGGTCTGTTTCTGCTATCCAAACTTAGACTGGACTGGCGATGGAAGGTGATGGGAAACAGACAGCAGACAACCAGAGTCTGTTTATGTTAGGAAAGGCCTAGCACCTAGTGGTGGGAAGAGTGTTAGGCACGCAGCTGCATTTCATCGGTACTATAAAGACAAGTCTCAACATTTTGCATACACCTGTACTCTCTCTCTCTCTTGATAGGAATCACTAACTCAAAAAGACACAAGAAAGCTACATTTCATATTTCTTTATCTTTTCATGATTACTTCAAAAAAAAAATATCACCACCACACACACAACACACACACACACACACCACACACACCACACACACCACACAGCACATGAGTGCTTATTTTATTATCCTCTGAATAAAAGAATACACAAACACACACACACACACACACACACACACACACGCAAACACATGCATGTGCGTACGCACTAATGCATGCACACGCTCTCTCTCACACGCGCACACATGCACTCATGCTGTGCACGTACGCTCACACCACACCACACACACACACACACACACACACACTTGCAGGCACTTATGCATGTGCCCGATGTGCATTTGCTCTCACTCTCTCTCTCACACGCACACCAATGTAGGAGTACAGTGTTATAAAGACCATTGACTAAAAAAGACATATACACGTATTATTTACGCACTCACGTATGCACACTCGCGCGCAAAAACGCGCGCACGCACGCAAACATGCATACACGCACCAGGCATCTAGCAGGGCACATACACACACACGCTGACACATACTGCGTGCACACCAGATAACGCATACACAGACCAGTAGTGTTTGTGGACATATCATAGGCTTACACATAATTATACGTTGCTGCGTGCGTACACGTGTGTGTGTGTGTGTGTGTGTGTGTGTGTGTGTGTGTGTGCGCGCGCTTGTGCCGTGAGTAATTTTATAAAATATAATAATAATAATTAAAAAAAAAAAAATAAATAATAATAATAATAATGTATAGAATTTACATAGCGCTGAATCTTGCTAAGTAAACAAATCAAAGCGCTTGCATTCAAATCATTCACACGCATGCAACCAGCCATAAATATCAAGATAAACAAATATCAAATGTATATACACAACACACTTAGGTGGGGGGGGGGGGGGGTGAATGTGAAGGCAGCTATTGAGAAGTAGGAACAGATAACAGGAGAAGATCTCAAGTAGAGTATAAGTGCGTTTTGAGGCTAGATTTGAAAGAATCAAATGAAGGCTTTTGGCGAAGTGGAAGAGGGAGGGCGTTCCATGTGGAGGGACCGGAAACAGACAAAGAGCGACGGCCAACAGTGGTTTGTTTAAATCTGGCTGTTCGAAAGCACAACTATCTACAGATGAACTAAGGGAGCGGGACGGAGTGTACAGGTGAAGACAGTTAGGGAGATAAGAAGGTGCAGATTTATGGAGACATTTGAAACAAAGGGTTTTAATCTTATACTTTATTCTTTGTGAGACAGGCAGCCAGTGAAGAGATCGCAAAAGAGGAGTGATGTGTTCAGATTTTTTCTTTCTAAGGACCAGTCGAGCTGCAGAGTTTTGTATGCGTTGAAGGGGGGTAGATGGATGATGCCGGAAAAACCAGCCAAGAGAGATGTACAGTAGTCCAGCCCGGAGAGATTGAGAGATGTGACAATTTTGGGATGTTGCTTCAGTAGACAAAACGGAATTACTTGGGGAATTTGGCCACTTATGTTTTCGGTTTTAAAACCCTGTAGTAGCAAGCTGGAGGTCTGGGTGATGATTTTTCTAGGTGTGTGAAGAAAAACTGTTTTACAGAAGGGATGAGGGAAACCAACGTATTGCTGAATTCTACTGGAGTTGTTGTGATGGAAGAAAGTTTATGTTTGGTCCCCATGAGCATGGCTTCCGTTTTATCGGCATTTAGCTGAAACTTATTTTGAGTCATCCAGTTTTTAATGTCTAGAAGGCAGTGGGCCATATTTGTCAAGAGGGAAGGCAGATTTTCAAGGGTATTGCTACAACGAAGGTGAGTGTCATCAGCATAGAAAAGATGATCAATATGATGGTGATTTATTATGTGTGAGAGTGGAGCAGTGTAAAGAGTGAAGATAACAGGACCCAGAACTGATCCCTGTGGGACTCCACATTCCAGTTTGACAGGTTTTGATTGAATTTTGCTGACAATAACTTTCTGGTATCGGTTTGTGAGGTATGAACTAAACCAGGTGATGGCAGTGCCATTAATACCAAACATGTTCGGGGGCGAGAAAGAAGAATTTGAGTGATCTATAGCGTCAAAGGCAGCAGTAGGTCGAGAAGAGTGAGAAGGGATATTTTCCTGCATCAGCAGCAAGTAAAAGTTGTATCTAAGTGTGAACTAGGGTGATTTCGGTGTGTGGTTGGCGCAATAGGCAGATTGAAAGGGGGGGAAGGAGATTATTGGAATGAAGGTGGTTGTTGAGTTGTTTTAGAACAACTTTTTCAAGTGCTTTGGAGATGAAAGGTAAGTTAGAGACAGGTCTGTAATTCTTTAAAATGTTGGGATCAAGGTCATGCTTTTTAGTAGAGATGTGACTTTTTGCGGTTTTGAGAGCTGTGGAAAAATTCCTGACAGAAGAGATGATTTTTACTATTTCGGGACAGAGGGTACAAGTTGTGGAAGGCATTGAGAAGACAGGAGCAGGTATGGATCAAGTCGCATGATCTAATCGTCATTTCTTTTTAGAATTGTTTGTGATTTCGTTTTCACTTGTGGGATGAAAGAAAAAGAGAGAGTGCCAGTGAACTTGAGATCAGGAGGTTTCAGGCTGGAATGAGTTGATCCAGTCGGAGCGAATGTTGCGGACTTTATCTGAAAAGTATGGGGGGAAAGAAAAGAGGAGGGCAAGTTCAGGACATGCTGTGGGTCTCGTTAGGAAGAGGGCTTGTTTTTTTGCAGAACAAAAGATTGAGGTGAGCGAGAACAAGATTTATGATTTAAGTGCAGAGAACTGGAATAGATAATAACTTGTCTTTGCTGATTTGGATAAAATTGACTTTGTTTGTTTGTTTTCGAGAAGCTGTGTTTATGATTTCAGATTTTTGATTATCCGCCATTGCCGATCTAAACGCCTAACGTATGCGTTTTCGCTCATATCAAAGATAGCGTTGGTGTAACAAGTGCTGCACAGGGCCTTTCAGGCAATATTGTCAGTGGAGATGCATGCCACGTCAAGCAATTGCGTAGGACATGTTATTGTGTTCTGAGAGGTCAGTGTAGCAGATTTTTCGAAAGGCGTTTCATAGCTGTGAAGGAGAAGGTTTGAATGTTCATGGCCTTAAGATCGCGGCGGTAACCATTACTTCTTTTTTCTTACAGGATTATGTGTAAATGTGTAGATGAAACATGAGAAAGAGTACGAGCGGAATAACACAAGGAAAATATATAAATATATATATATATATATATATAAATATATAATAAAAATATATATTATATAGAAATATAATAGAGTATAATATGTATTTACATAAAAACATAAAATAAATAATAAAATACTAAAAATAAAGAAGAAATGAAGTCTGAAACACAGTTGTTGTGTTATATTTTCATTTTACTATTGTTACTACAACAAGTGTGCTTGAAGGAAGTGGTGTCCCAGCATAATTGTGGGGTTTTATCAAGACAAAAATTCTATCTATCTATCTATCTATCTATCTATCTATCTATCTATCTATCTATCTAATATACGGTCTCTCTCACTCGTCTCTCATCTCTCTCATCATCTCATCTTTTCATCTCCTTCTCGTTGTCTCTCTCTGTCTCTCGTCTCTCTCTATATATAATATCTATCTATCAATAATATAAAATATAGTCTAAATATCTAACACTAGTAATATATACGTATATATATATAATAAGTATAATATAATATATATAGATATAATATATATTACTCACAAAATGGATGTTCCAAACTCTATAACAGGATTTACTACAGAGGCATATCTACCCTCAAAAGTGTCTTTCTAGTCATCACATGCACTGTTCTACATATTTTGAAGAAAACCACAATAATAACTGTACAGTACACTGTTCTACCACTGTTGTTAGGTTCCATAGAAATATTCACTGACATTGTCTATCATCAATACTGATCAAGTAATACTGTCACTGATACTGATGTCACTGACACAGTGTCTTCAAATCCATCATAAATAATTATATCAAGTGTTCCCTTGTGGAGGTATTCCTGTAGTCAATGTATGCTAGACATCGTTCGCCATAATTGTACACAAGAAAACCATTGTAAAAAAATAAATGGGGAACAGGTGAATTAAAGGATTTCTGTTAATTTCTTGGAAGAAAATATGATAAATTCTGAGTAACAAAAGCCAACTCCTATGTAAAAAAGCCAATCGCTCTCAGTTTTCAACCTCCTCTCCTTGGTCCTCTGTATATAGGTTAGGAAGAAATGTACAGATGTTCATGTGTGGATTGTTGCACACAGACTTTGTCACACACGGACAAATATGTAAAAATCACAAGTAGAGAGAAATACTACATTTAAAACGAGCGTATGATCAAGCTCAACAACGATCACATACTTATGTATATCAAATCTACGTCTAAAATAGCTAACTCTTGTAGGATGGCTTGAGGAGCGTATCATTTAGGCCAAGAAATTCTTCGGGCTTCGGGCACATCACTCAGATCCTAGAATACATATACGAACACATAGTTGTATATATCAATTAACCTATAATCAGTGACTACTACCTTTATACAAGCCCGCCTTTTTCCTCATATCATAGACTACTCATGCTCATGCTGTATCTAAATGCTCCCTGAAGAATCTATAACTAGATGTATAATAGTTATTTGGGTTGCGAGGAGGAGTTGATTGGTAATTCAACTTCAACTAGATAGATAAATATATTCTTTGTTGAAGTAAGAACTTAGTATAAGACTAACAGAGGCATTCTAGAGAGCTTCCATATGCAATAATGTTACTAGCACATTATAGCTGCTCTCTCTCGTAGCTCATCTCCTTCTATCTATCCGGATGAGCGTTCTCAATCTACTGCACAATCTATCATCTGGGCAGAGGAGATCTCATCTCTCTCGCATCTCACAACCTGCTGCTGACATGCGTACCTCCGCTATCTCAGCATCACTCAATCATCTACTCTCTCTCTCTCAAGGTTCCCCCCCCTGTATCATAACATATCATCATGCACCAATTGGTTATCTAGACAGTGACAGTCACGAATTCATATCAATATAGACATATACATAACATTAACATGTAACATGGTGTGTTAAGGCATGTCAGTTGATATACATCAGGTCATAATCTCATCAACCGCTACCATTACATACTGTTATACTACTATGTCTTGACAAAACACGATAATATTCTATACTATTAATCTCTAGTCGTGGAAGGATCACGATACGATGAGGAGCTGCAGTAACTGGAGGACTGCACGCATCAGCACGTGAAAGACTATAGAATGATAGTGGTGATGTTTATTGTGATTATTATGACATTCACATCCTTGCATCTCTCTATGTCTTAGTCGCGCGATGAGTGTACAACCATCCGCTTAGCTTAAGTCTGCCTCATCCTTTTCGAGGGCTGGATCGTAAAACAAAAAGTCTTGTGAGCGAGTATTCTATGTAGCGCGACTCAGAAAACAGATGTAGAAGAAAATTAATCGTAACACATCGTTATACAATTATGTCATACAACCTATATTGCTAGATACAGAGTGGACGAGAACTAGATGACAAACGCCACAATGCCGCAGGACATGCTAGACTTGACTAAACGATACTCTGATAAAATACCTTCACTACGATGTAACCCTTACCTCAGCTCCACACAGATGAGTTAATGCTATAAGCGACAACATATCAGTCTAGCTGTCAAGCTGACGAGTGATCTAGCTATTAGAGTCGCATAGACTCTGTCAGCTGTGAGAGTGCATGCCGCTCATCCGACGCCATCGTATACACTCAGTGTCATGTGAGCTTATAAAAAAAGCTATGGGCTAATACTCGACACAGTAATCTATCTGTAGGTCTAGACATCTAGCCTCTATACGACGTACTAGTTATACGTAGGCTATTAGCTCTCTACGAACGTACTCAGACTATTATTCTTTCTCATTTCTCTTGTCAAATCCGTAATAACACACTACACTTCATCGAAGCAATAATTAAACACACACCACATAGCTACTCATGTGAAAAATACGATACGAGCTATCTGCGACTTCTTGAGCTACGACGTCGATGCTTAGAGATGACTCTAGATCTGAAGACTGAGTTACAGAATTAGTTTAGTGAGAATCAGCAACCACGACGAGAGGTAGTCTGTAGCAGAGAGTCTACACGAGCAGCATGAAGAGCAGCTTAGACGAAAGCATACATTAGTGCTCTATTCTCTAACTGTATGGAAGGGGGGGGGGGGGGGGGGGGGGGGGGGGCCTGCTGCTGACATTGTAGCGTTTCAGTCCTAGAATTAGGACGATAGAACACGCTATCGCGAGTTCATAGACACGCCTATTATATAGCCCAATTGAGTGCCTTGATTCAGATCCACGTCTCATTGACTCTATGTAACACATAACAGCGTTTTTGCGCATCTGAGAACCAGAGGCATTCTGACTATCCATTATATTGATCTATCATCTGTACTGCACAGTCTGGAATATTTTGTCTCCTACTGCTCAGCATAGATTAATGTTATATCAATTAGCTTGATGGCCAGCTAGCCTTATGACTTCAGAATACAGTACACAATGAACTCGAAATGAATGTCTTGCACACTCGAGACATCTCAGCATCAATACGATCATAGAAATCAAACTGACAGTACTGATGCCACAGCCTGACATGACCGGGAGCGCATAGTGAGGATGGAGACCAGGTGCATGTCTTATCCTCACAGATGCGAAAAGCTTATAGCGGACTCCATTACGTATCTTACACACAACCTAATACTTAATTAAGATCCATATATAGCGCTTCTTGCACTCACTTGAGATGGCTAAGTGTCACATCGCATTCCGCACTCTAACTTCCTCAACAATACTCATAACATGAAACTATTTTTACATAGGTCTCATGCATTTTGACTTGACTCGACTATATATCTATGCAAGATGAGTCTGATCATAAGAACTAACCTCCTTATCATGTAGTCGTCCCACTTCTCCGACATGCGTCTGTATCGCGCATGGCATCGATCGTGCAGCTTATCTCATCATCTTAACTGATGATCAATTCAGCAGTCAAGGCCATTCTACCGAACATCATTATTACTAGCCGAGTACAATAGCGTATTCATGCGTAGTCTGTCTAAGCAGCGCGACTTGCCAGAGACTGTACAGAAAAAAAGAAATAGTCTCCGTTAACACTCTCAAGTAAGTGCAGCATCGCGTAGTGTGATGTATGACCTAGTACGACACTACAGTTCTGAGAAGTGAGTAATTCTTTGACCATCAATCAAGATGATGGGGGGGTGGTGGGTGTGAGGGGAGGGGGGGGGGGGGGGGAGGGGGGGCGAGATGCTAGTAGACAGGGAGATCTGTGGTCTGATCGCTCTCTATGTCAAACTGCGATAGAGACTAGTTTACATCGATCGCTTCGATAGTATTAATAAACCTGTCATCACTTCAGTGTATATCTGGAACAAGTGAGCCTTCGGATCTATAGCAGGTTTCTTCATTGACTACTTTATAGACTCCATGCCCGACCCATGCTCATTACGAGATCTTACCTCCTACACCTGACACATACGCTCGTGCAGGTATCTGTCTACCGTCCTACATCTTATCGGCTCCCTCTTCACCGTATCACTCCACCCTTTACTTCCATCCATTATATCCTTTGTCGCCTCTACACGACTGAGGTATGTAGCGACTACGTTTCACAGTCTAAGTCTCTATACATCAGAGCCATTGACTAGGATATAATGCCATAGTGCAAATCCAATGCGTCGGCCATAGCTCTGTGTGTCACTCTTGAATCTTCTCTAATACAGATTTATCTCCTCAAGAGAATAGTAGCTAGATACATGCTAGATCGTACCTTAGGCGTCAGCGCTCACTAGAGAGCGATGCTAAATACGATCTCGGCGCCTCTCGATAATCCGATAACGTCGCAGCGAGCACACAGACATGTCACATCGACAGCCGAGTCTCTGATGTATACCCTGATAGGGTCACAGATGCCTTAGTAAGACAACGCTGCAGCGAAAATTCAGCAAGCAAGGATATGCTCAATCATCTACTCACACATCTCGTACACCTCCATCAGGCATCTCTCGACTATGGCCAGCCACTCTTCTTTTCCTGTTTAGTCATGATTCGCTTACTATGCGCTGCACGCAGATGACATAGCCTAACTACTTATACATACGACACTTAGCTATGACTATATGGGCCTCATCAACTAGCTCTCTTGCTCTTTCTCTATGGCAGAAAGAACCTACTCTTGAGTTTTAGTCCATCATCATACACAACACATACGCCTTGATAAAATAGAATCATCTTATTTTTGACGTGTGATGAGTGAGCACAATAATTGTAAAGATTAGAACATACAAGATATAAGTACGAGACTTGTTGACAACCAATGAGTTTATCCTCCTCTGCTCTCTCATGCTTGACACTTCTCACTCTTTTTCTCATCTCTCATCTCAGCCTTACTACAACTTTGCTACCTTACTCACTTCTCGTCTCTGGATCATCTATCAGTCCTCTGAGTTCACTCGAAATAGCCCATGCCTCTAGTCTTGTCGAGCTCTCTCGTAGAACAATGCACATCATCTTTACTCTTCCTCCGACTAGTCTAGCAACCTATTACAGCTCAGTACTTACTCTGATATTCATCAATCTAGTGGACCGAGTGGTTGTCTGATACAGATAACGATTAGCTAGCGTTCTTTTCCTTTATGCACTAACGGGACACTTTTTTTAAAGACATCTGCATGGCGATCACAGGAGTTGCTCCAAATGTTTTAGTTGCGCATCTATATTTTTCTACTAAGTACAAAATAAAAAATACGATAATAGCCAAAAATAGGCACCAGACTATTGATAATAGACCTACCGCATCGACCGCATGTGCTTCGTCCACCGCACATCCCCCATGCGATGCATATGCCAGATCGACCTCGACGCATCTGTCTAACTCATCGAACACCTGTGAGCAACTTCAGACGCACACGAATACGAAGAAGTAATCAGAAGATATAGCGAGAGTACCAAACATGAGACTCTACTATAGCGAGCACTGACAGATCAGACAGTAGAGGACTCAGGAAAGTTCAGCTCTATAGCGCCAGAAGTACACAGTCCAGACCATCTAGCTCTACTGCATAGATAGTGGACCTGGAGACGCATAGTCAAGGTAGATCTCGATGATCTGTAGCGTGTGAACTGATGCTGTACAGGACGTAAAAGATTACTGATCACTTAACAATAGATGAAAATACAATGTGTCTCAAAACTAGTGAGCTCGATGACAGACAATAAAGAGTGTCAGCGATAGATAGCGCGTCTCGACAGTCGTGATCTAGCATAATGCCAGTTCTATCTAGCGGTAATTCAGACCTTGGTGAGGTTAGTGTGTGCATTGACTAAGGTGCTCTGTGCTAGTAGTGCTAGCTGTGTGTGTGAATCAGTATCTTGTGGTCACAGCTGATGCAGTGTGTATGTTAGTGTGCTGAGATGTGATAGCTAGTGCTGCTCGCATTGGCTCTCTGATGAATAGCTGATAAGGTGCAAAGCACGTGTCACGCTATTACGTGCGTGAATGCTAAGTAGCACTGATATTTAGTTCTATTCTCACTTGAAGTATCTTCTAGTTACATCTTCTAGTCGGATAGCATAGAGTCACATGTCGTGTGCGTGCTCTAGTCAACTGTAAGTACGAGTGTATACCGTGATGGACAGTATGTATAAGAATCGTAGCTGTGTCACAGCAAGAGCAGAGTGAGTGGTGGTGTTAAAAAAAAAATAAAAAAAAGTGGGGGGGTGTGGGTGTGGTGTGTGGGTCTCGTCGTACAGCTAGTGTCTAGCTATGATGAAACACTACTAGTATGATGTCGTATGCCCTGTATATAGTGTGTGTGTGTCCAGTGTAGCGTCTCATGTAGATGTGTATGCCAGACACGATAACTTCAATGGTAGAGCTCAATCAAGACACCACCAGGCGCTATAGAGAGGCAGACTGTACTACACACAGTGCGAGTATCTAAAGTCAAAGCTCGAAGAGAAGGCGATGCTAGTAGGCAGTCAACACAGTAATAACGAGTACAAAACAGGACAAGATCAGAAGAGCCTAGCATGGAAAGCGATACAGAAGAGTGACGAGAGACATTCATAGTGACACGAGTAAGCGACTAAATCGAACACGAATCTACAACTCGCGATCTCTACTTCATATATTATCTGCAACAAATTCGAAGAACGAGATGCACAAGTGCAATTGATTATGGAGGTGCTTGCAAATGCAATACTGAGACTACAAAACTACTAACTTAGTCTCAGCATCTAGAACAAGAGACAAGAGAAATACTACATCATACGCAGTCTCGAAGACGGAATGACTGTAATGAAGCGCGGAGAGGCGATAATAACACTACACTCATGAACACGACACTGGAATGACAGTAAAGAATACACGTTGACCGTCGTAGTTTCTACAACGAATGCATAGGCACTAACTCACAATTTCTATACAGCATAAAGATACTGAGGCAGCATACAAGGTGTTACACCATAACAGAGTCGCGCACAAGTAAGAGTGTACCAAGTGCACAGAACAGGAACGAGCAACAAACACTCCAGACTTAAACAACAACAGCACCAGACAACTAGCAACAGAAACCGAACACTCTCAGTAAAGCAGTTACCACACACACCACGAGATCTCAGGTCTGGCGATTCATAATAGCAGCGCCGGGAAGGGGACATGAGAGAGAAGGTTAGCATTTGTCTTTTCAATCCGTCATATATTACGAAATCTAGCTCGAGGCTACTACAAGAATACTCCAATACTCACACGATCTACGCCTAGAATGATGGCCGAGACTGAGTAACTATAAATCCACAACGGTACTTGGATTTCTTGATTTCGAGTTTGCAGCTAGTGTATACATGTCTGATTTCTATAGGCTCTAGTATCACTTCATGAGGACAGGCGTAACATACCGTCATTGTCTGGGCAAGACTTTAATCAGGCAGACGCAGAGAGCTTCATCTGTCGCATGTAGCTGTCTCTGTTAGCGGTTAGCTTGGGTTTTCTTCTACTAAAATACCAAGATCATCTAATAACATGGGAAGACGTCCTGCTCTAAAACAGAGCGTACTACGCTATAGTCTCAAGATGCATTTATACTCAGTACTCTGTATTGTGACTCTCTCTCATATACCAAGTAGTAGGAGATCAGTATATAAGTTTTCTGTGAGAGGTTGCAGACTCTGCTGTAGGGCGATCTTGCGCGGGTATTAATTCTGCTATCGCGTCTGTATGTTATCAAATGACTTTCCTCTCTATGTCGATGAAAATTAAACAGACAAACAGAAACGACATGTATTTCTCTATCTATCAACGGATACACCACAGGTAGTGATATTTAGGCCAACATGCTTGCGAGTACAGAGACACTGAATAGATTTACGACATTGTCTACATATTAGTTTATCAAGCGACGACAATCTCAGGGCTCTTCTAGTCTACATCACTACGATGTCTCTCTATGTTCTGTTCAGTAGCTTTAGTACATGCTAGTACCTGCTGAGTACTTCTGATCTATCTCTCCGTTACATGTCAATAGCAGTCATATGCATTATACGAGAACACTCATGCATCTAATAGAGATCCGCTATACTAGTCAGAGTCAATGTCCTCTTCGTTTGGATCAGCGTTGCAATATTCGGAACAGAAGACACAGATCATCTGATACACCGCTATGACAAGAACATCGGCCATAATAAGCAGTAGAGATCGGAATCAACAGCTATGATCTCTCTAGTATCACTCAAGAGTCGCTCTAGCATAGATCTAGCAATTGACACACTAACTAGCATCTGTGCATTCAAATCCCAGTGCACTTCAATAATACTTGACCTGTCTCTGTGCCTTCTGTCAGGTGCCAAGCCGCAGGAGCACTAGCCAAATCAACGAAATAACACAAAGATCCGACACCAGAGATGATCAGGTTTAAGAATCTCACAACACTCTTGCGACAAAGAGGCACTGGTCTATGGTTCAACAGCCTGTGTCACAGATCATGACTCAGAAGGAATCAGAACGAAGTCTCTGAGCTCATGCATACAGCATGCTGCCACTATATTTGCGTCCTAGTCTAGAGATCACTGTGCAAGATAAACAACTCTTCCGACACCGCGCAAGAAACGCACTGTATTAATGGAGGCCATCTTGCGTCGACAAGCGGTATGACTCAATACACTGGATGGAGGATAATACCGTCTCTTTGTCATCCACAGCTTCTTGACACACAGGACAGTAGGATAAGACACACCACAGCAGTTACCAAGAGCTAGCACACAGTAAAGAAAGCCAAAATGAAAGTTCACTATATACCTGTTCTAATATTTGCGACTAGTAGAGTGAGGCGAAGACAGATGGACACCTGAGAGTCGTAGAGACGATAATAGAAGCTAAACTACGATATTAGCAGCGCAAGCACTCTAAGAAAGAAAGAAAACAGAGAGAGATAATCGATGGGACAGGACGTCACTGTACGATGAATAGAAAAGAACACTGAACTATGATATGAAGCGCGGAGAGAATATGACAAGTAATCACAACAATACAGATCACAAGAGTTCAAGTGAGGAAATACAGGGGGGGGGGGGGGGGGGGGGGGGGGGGGGGGGGGGGGGGGGGCAGGGGGGGGGGGGGGGGGGGGGGGTCGAGCAGATTCAGATAACACACGCCTGAAGAACTGATAGTACACATGAAACACTGTACACAGACTTTACTAACTGTCTTGAGATGGTTCAGCTGAGTCAGCATATGACACAGACAACCACAGAGCACCCGGAGATGCCACAGTGTATCCAAAGTTTAAGTTATTCTGATAGAACGTAAGTATAATTATGACAGCCACGCCTTTTGCGTGCATCATCCTAATTGGTGGATTTTACGGAAGTAAGATTCAGTCGCGATTCTGGAACTTTTACTTCATAGATCAATGTCTCTGACGACAGCAACATCTAGCTTATTAAAGGTAAGAGTCCTTTAGTAAAGTGAGACTCTGCCTCAGTATTTTGCATCTTTATAATAGTATATACATTATTATTCTACTAGTAGATAAAATGTTATAAAAACACCAAAAAACATCCCATCTAGGTGTACTGTTAAACTAGCCATTCACTATTGACAATCGCTGGCAACCACAAATTGGTATGCTCTTGCATGAGGTCTTCTACAAAGTATCATGGACAAACCATTGACCAGCACAACAACTGGCTTAAAAAAATATGATCCTAGAACTACGAGTGATAATAAATTTCTGTGCCAGAAGGTTCTTATGATTTCTGCACACTGAGAAAAGGAGCTCAATCGCCCAGCAGGCTTCACCGCAAAACTCAACCAAGCTAGTCTAAGAAGATATACTCTTACAGACTTCTTCAATTATAGGACTACCACAAGTCGTCATGCAGAAAGCTTGGGTTTGACATAACCCATTTAAAAGAAATCACTCTTTCTGTTGATGATGGTACTGTACCCTTTAGTGTGTTGGTTATTGCTGATGATTGTATGTTACTCCCTTTGTGATAGTAATCTTTGCTCGGTGCTAAGGTGACGAGACAAATACCAATGTTGGAGAAATACCCATTGACAAGGTGGCGTAAACCGACTTACTGCTTTTTTGCTACACCCTGCTCAGTTAAATCACACAACACAAAACCAAGAGGGCGACAAAGGCTTCTTCCATCATCAGTCCCTTCTGATCCTCCTAAGAATCCTTCACCCAGCAGAGCAATGTACTGAGAATCCAGCACAATAGCTTTACTACACTACAAATCAAAGAGCTAGAATCAGTCTTCCATGAAACACTTTGTATAACAATCAAAGACATACTAACTAAGAACAGTTTGACACGTAAAAAAATAACATCTTACATTAGAAATAAAATAGTAATAAATAAATACAAATATATACTAACCATGTCATGAGCTGTCCTTAAATAATCACACCTGAATCACATGCCTAACTATTGAGCACTAAAAGACTTTGGTGATGTACAACTGAGTTTGACTAGGATTGGGAGATTGGTGTAAGTTTAACCCCAACAGATTATACAGCAGATTGATACTACAAGCGTACAGTGCAATATTAATAATCTAAGACAAACAAAAAAAAACCCTCCTCGGTTCTCCTAAACTGAACGTTGCGTACATGTTGAAGATGAAGCATTAGCAGATCAATGAATCTTAACTTACAAAGTAACACTAAAGCTAATAAAAGTCACATCAAGACAAGCATCGACTGGCCAGATCAAGTGTTGAAGTTTATTAGTCCATACACTTCTCTATGCACACTGAGCATAACTTTCCGTAAAGCCATAAATGCTAGGACCAGTAAACATAGCACTAGGCCTATCAATCAGGCCAGCAGAACCGAAGAGAGAAAATAGCATTACCGAATAAGGCACATGTTACTATTTGCGTCATAAAAAGACTGCAGTGACATAAGACCATACCAAGCCACATTGCTACTGATTCCTTCCATAAATTTCACAGACTATATCCTCTGATGATCAGTACTCATTGGTGATTGTTCTGTTGCAATGAGAAGGAAGAGAGCTTCTTTCTTAGTTAATATGATGGGATTACTATTAACGTGAAAGTGACCTTGTACGTTGATGCCCCTCAGATTTTGCTATTTCAATTCTGATCAGCGGCCAGTGACAATGACATATGAAGGGAACATTCCAGATAATAAAGTCAACTTGCTCCTAGACCCAGCCACAGCTACACAATTAGCATCCCGTCATAGCAACACCACATTGAGCCGTCGTATGCATGTTCTATTACACGATGTTAGTACTGCCCGACAATCACATTATCAAGACGTTACTGATAGAATTACCAATAAAAATAGAGAACACACAGTTTCTTTTTAACATTACAAAGAATAATGTGATGACGACCGCTAAATATCCTAAAGTTCCTTAGAGCAAGCCAGCTGCGCTGAACCTCTTAAATGATAATTCTAATACCTTTCGTTTGACAAACATTACACAGATCAGCGAAGACATTGAGCAAGCAACTAGCAGAAGTATACAAAAGCAGAGGCTAGGTAAGATCATGTCATTAATGTGTTGAGCATCTATTACTAGGCAGTACAGCAACACTGTCCAAGATCATCACGCAGCAGGAACGAAAGAGGCATTGTGTCTCTCATGGCTACAGGAATTGCTGCTACCCTGCCTCTATAGCATAAGTGGGCACAGTGTTTCAATAACGACAGATCTGTATGACATATTGACCATCATTCTTTTCGAAGAAGGTTGTGCGTAAACTAAAAAACATGCTTGCTACTTTGTTGCCTTGACATAAGCCAATCTAATGCTCAAACAGACTCATTGTAATAGGTCAAAGCACAAACAGATACCACAATCTCGATAAGATGAGTTCGCAAGCGTCTACAGGATGACTACGATTACTACAAGCGTCAAAAATTATCGACCTCCCGAACAAACGAACTACAAAGTGCTAAGCCTGTGGACGCATTGATGCAGTACCAAAATGCATACATAGAAAACTGGGTATCGGCTTGGCTTGCCAAAACTCAGCTTAGTACACTCTATTAAGGAGCTAAGAAATTACCGTTTCAGGTATAATTGCACTGCTTCATCCCTATATCAAAAAACAAAAAAACAATACGCAATTAAATAATTAATAAATTTTTTTCTTACTATCTGAGTTAAGCGAAATTTCGTTGAAGCACATTGATATGAACAAACTATATTACAGACAATAGCATCAAAATGTTATCACAAGCGTCAAAACGATGAACAAAGCAGTTCAAGATGCATCGCCCATTACCTGGGAGACAAGAAGTAACAAATTCGAACCAGCAATAAAGAACATGATGTGGTTTGAAGATTCATACGCACAACAGGCCAATCAAAGACAAACAATTACTGTTCATCTGTTTCAACTAACACCAATCAAGCACTGAACTCCATTGAAGAGCTCAACACAACATGGACATATGAATATGACCAACTTTGAAATTCTCTGCAGAAACATAAGTGTAATGAGTGTGCTTCAGATGGCTCAATTTTGGTAAGGATCTTTAAAATAGAGCTTAAAGCAACAAAGTTCGTCCATTGTTGGTAGAAGATAGCATTCCCTTTTCCACAAGTAAATAATGTTTGCAAAGAGAGAAGGATGCATAACATAACAGAATAAAATAAGACAATGTGATTTATGTTGTGTGTCCAGGCTAAGTTATTTCATGTAAACAAAGAATGCAGAGAGAGTATACAACACTAGTAGTCACTGAACATCTGCCACAAGCTACAACATCAGCAGGCATTGTGACTTTCCTGTGGCTGTTAGGAGTATTGATTTATACAATTGAGAACTATAGCTAGAGCCCCCCCATCGAGTGAGAATGTAGTACACCTGGGAAGATGAGGCGCAAGTAATACTATCTAGTGGCTAAGACCGACCTTAGTGGATCTCCAAAATAGTCCCACAATAGGTAATACCTGATAATAACTCATTAAGAACCTCTTCTGCTAGTGAGATAATGTGCATACCATTAACATTACAAGCACTCATTATGAAGCATAAGACGTAATGACCTTGTTCACCAGTCAACAAAGCATAAACAAAAGACAAGAGTTTTTCAGACGAGATGCACTTATTCATTACCCTCATTACAGGCGGCAGACAAACACAGAAAACATTGGAAATAGCGATGTTGTCAAGCAATCACTGTACTTGTAACACCAAAGCCAGGAAGCAAGGTGTAGCTACAATGAAAATATAAAGACTAATCAAAAGTAGTCCATATTGTATTGTATGCTGCACTTTGAGTCCTATTATCCATTGAGCCTCATACCAATGAACATCACCGAAATAAACTAAAGACAACACCTGCTCAGTAGATGCATCGCGAGTCTGTATCCTTTGCAATATATTGTTGTTAGACATCGGATTGTGCACACCAGAAGCCAGTTTTTTTATGGGGGGGGAGACATGACCATACTGCGGCTAAGCGAGACTTTCTGAACACAAGAAAGCGAATCAATGTCATCTTGTCACAAAGAACTAAATTTGCAAGATATCATTATGTCTGATGAAGATCAGTGAGCAGTGACAGACACACGCCTACACATTGTTGTAATTGTCGTGGTAACTTACTATGACCCAGGAATGTTCAGAAACAATATCAAACAGTCGAATAGATCAAGATCATATCAGTGGTAAGTATCGTGGAGCCAGCACATAGTCACAGTGTATAAATACAACTAAATTATAACCAAAGTTTTGGACGCTGCCATGATCTTCCACAATCAAAGAGCGATACTACTCACACCTAAGTAAGCTAGGCAGTGACAGATGAGTAATACAGGCTAACTCGCATTGCACAGTCATCAGAAAAGTACCTGACTTTTACACTGAAAAGCCACAGTGCGTGTCTGAGCAACGGCTTATCCTTCTTTGATTCTGCACACCATCTGATGGTATCTCATCAGAATCCTTGTCCATCATCACAGATGATACTTTGCGGTGCAATTATGCAGAAAAAATACTTTGACACAAGCTCGTGCGAAAATGGAGTCTATCCTTACAAGTACATGGACTCAATGGCGAAAGCTTTGATGAAGAAGAGCCGCCCCAAAATGAAGCATTCTTCATCAGACTGACAGGCAAAGGAAACAGTGATGAAGACTACTAAACATGCTCTGGTGGGCCATGGCAAGAAATCGGACGTGTCGGACGCAATGGGTGACTTTACCCTGAAACAGATCTACCTTTGCAGATGTTTCTTGTCTTCTATGCTACTTTATTCGATTAACTACAGAAAGACTGGAATCCGAAATCAATTAAGAAGGAGCTAGACCACATCACACAATATAACTCAAGCACCGAGAATGTTCTTGGGATGCTTTCCTTGAAGTTTCTTGGGCTAGCATATATTGTGATACATGTTCTTTCTGACCTGCCAATGCACCAAATGAGTTGAGTGATGACTGCTGGTGCATCAGTATGCATCGCACAATGTACTTGTAAGGCCAACAAGTACAAATATTTATAAACTAAGATTCGCTAGCAAAGCTCTTAACTACATCATGTACTGGACGCAAAACAATCGTGTAAGGTGGGCGAATGTGTCATTCACTACCGACAAAGAAACTATCAGATTATAAACATGTACACATAAAAGCTGTTGACAATAGACTCAAAAAGCTAGTTTCACAAATGGATCCATGATCAAGTCACTAGTTGGCAATCTTTACAGTAGATATAGCCAATCCCCATTGAAACTACATGATGCCACAATTTCTACCCCAATGGCTGCAGATAAGTCTCAAACACAACTCCAAAATACCGCAAGACAAAGCTGTCGTACCAAACTTAAATGACAAAGAGCAAGGTATGTTTGTCACTACAGACAGTTACCAGATCTACCTAGATAGGCAGGAATAATTCTTACTCAGCTGGTTCATCGTACTCATTGTGTTATGACCAAGAGCAATCGATTCGAACCAAACATCATTCAGCAACACGAGATCTGAGAACGAAGAGCAACCGATTGGCATCAACAAAGGATTCACTTCAAGCTCATTGAACAACAGGCTGCACCTTTTAAAACAATGGCGAGAACGCCACACACAAAAGAAAAGATGTCAGGACCTAAGTCACACAAGACATGAAGCCATACAGCTAACATCAAATCCAAGCGTATCAAGACTACAGGCAATGTTCATGTACATTCCTGTTTCGGCATCATTGATGTGGTTGTGAAGGCATGATGAGAAGACTAGGAGCAGGTTTGATCAAGATCGCATGATCAATCGTCTTTCTTTTTAGAAATTGTCTATCTATAATTCGTTTTCACTTGTGTGGATGAAAGAAAAAAGAGAGAGTGGCCATATGAACTTGGTGGGGGGGGGGGATTCAGGAGGTTGCAGGCTGAATTGAGTCTGATTCCAAGTTCCGGAGGCGAATGTTGCGGACTTTATCTGAAAAGTATGGGGGGAAAGAAAAGAGGAGGGCAAGTTCAGGACATGCTGTGGGTCTCGTTAGGAAGAGGGCTTGTTTTTTTGCAGAACAAAAGATTGAGGTGAGCGAGAACAAGATTTATGATTTAAGTGCAGAGAACTGGAATAGATAATAACTTGTCTTTGCTGATTTGGATAAAATTGACTTTGTTTGTTTGTTTTCGAGAAGCTGTGTTTATGATTTCAGATTTTTGATTATCCGCCATTGCCGATCTAAACGCCTAACGTATGCGTTTTCGCTCATATCAAAGATAGCGTTGGTGTAACAAGTGCTGCACAGGGCCTTTCAGGCAATATTGTCAGTGGAGATGCATGCCACGTCAAGCAATTGCGTAGGACATGTTATTGTGTTCTGAGAGGTCAGTGTAGCAGATTTTTCGAAAGGCGTTTCATAGCTGTGAAGGAGAAGGTTTGAATGTTCATGGCCTTAAGATCGCGGCGGTAACCATTACTTCTTTTTTCTTACAGGATTATGTGTAAATGTGTAGATGAAACATGAGAAAGAGTACGAGCGGAATAACACAAGGAAAATATATAAATATATATATATATATATATATAAATATATAATAAAAATATATATTATATAGAAATATAATAGAGTATAATATGTATTTACATAAAAACATAAAATAAATAATAAAATACTAAAAATAAAGAAGAAATGAAGTCTGAAACACAGTTGTTGTGTTATATTTTCATTTTACTATTGTTACTACAACAAGTGTGCTTGAAGGAAGTGGTGTCCCAGCATAATTGTGGGGTTTTATCAAGACAAAAATTCTATCTATCTATCTATCTATCTATCTATCTATCTATCTATCTATCTATCTAATATACGGTCTCTCTCACTCGTCTCTCATCTCTCTCATCATCTCATCTTTTCATCTCCTTCTCGTTGTCTCTCTCTGTCTCTCGTCTCTCTCTATATATAATATCTATCTATCAATAATATAAAATATAGTCTAAATATCTAACACTAGTAATATATACGTATATATATATAATAAGTATAATATAATATATATAGATATAATATATATTACTCACAAAATGGATGTTCCAAACTCTATAACAGGATTTACTACAGAGGCATATCTACCCTCAAAAGTGTCTTTCTAGTCATCACATGCACTGTTCTACATATTTTGAAGAAAACCACAATAATAACTGTACAGTACACTGTTCTACCACTGTTGTTAGGTTCCATAGAAATATTCACTGACATTGTCTATCATCAATACTGATCAAGTAATACTGTCACTGATACTGATGTCACTGACACAGTGTCTTCAAATCCATCATAAATAATTATATCAAGTGTTCCCTTGTGGAGGTATTCCTGTAGTCAATGTATGCTAGACATCGTTCGCCATAATTGTACACAAGAAAACCATTGTAAAAAAATAAATGGGGAACAGGTGAATTAAAGGATTTCTGTTAATTTCTTGGAAGAAAATATGATAAATTCTGAGTAACAAAAGCCAACTCCTATGTAAAAAAGCCAATCGCTCTCAGTTTTCAACCTCCTCTCCTTGGTCCTCTGTATATAGGTTAGGAAGAAATGTACAGATGTTCATGTGTGGATTGTTGCACACAGACTTTGTCACACACGGACAAATATGTAAAAATCACAAGTAGAGAGAAATACTACATTTAAAACGAGCGTATGATCAAGCTCAACAACGATCACATACTTATGTATATCAAATCTACGTCTAAAATAGCTAACTCTTGTAGGATGGCTTGAGGAGCGTATCATTTAGGCCAAGAAATTCTTCGGGCTTCGGGCACATCACTCAGATCCTAGAATACATATACGAACACATAGTTGTATATATCAATTAACCTATAATCAGTGACTACTACCTTTATACAAGCCCGCCTTTTTCCTCATATCATAGACTACTCATGCTCATGCTGTATCTAAATGCTCCCTGAAGAATCTATAACTAGATGTATAATAGTTATTTGGGTTGCGAGGAGGAGTTGATTGGTAATTCAACTTCAACTAGATAGATAAATATATTCTTTGTTGAAGTAAGAACTTAGTATAAGACTAACAGAGGCATTCTAGAGAGCTTCCATATGCAATAATGTTACTAGCACATTATAGCTGCTCTCTCTCGTAGCTCATCTCCTTCTATCTATCCGGATGAGCGTTCTCAATCTACTGCACAATCTATCATCTGGGCAGAGGAGATCTCATCTCTCTCGCATCTCACAACCTGCTGCTGACATGCGTACCTCCGCTATCTCAGCATCACTCAATCATCTACTCTCTCTCTCTCAAGGTTCCCCCCCCTGTATCATAACATATCATCATGCACCAATTGGTTATCTAGACAGTGACAGTCACGAATTCATATCAATATAGACATATACATAACATTAACATGTAACATGGTGTGTTAAGGCATGTCAGTTGATATACATCAGGTCATAATCTCATCAACCGCTACCATTACATACTGTTATACTACTATGTCTTGACAAAACACGATAATATTCTATACTATTAATCTCTAGTCGTGGAAGGATCACGATACGATGAGGAGCTGCAGTAACTGGAGGACTGCACGCATCAGCACGTGAAAGACTATAGAATGATAGTGGTGATGTTTATTGTGATTATTATGACATTCACATCCTTGCATCTCTCTATGTCTTAGTCGCGCGATGAGTGTACAACCATCCGCTTAGCTTAAGTCTGCCTCATCCTTTTCGAGGGCTGGATCGTAAAACAAAAAGTCTTGTGAGCGAGTATTCTATGTAGCGCGACTCAGAAAACAGATGTAGAAGAAAATTAATCGTAACACATCGTTATACAATTATGTCATACAACCTATATTGCTAGATACAGAGTGGACGAGAACTAGATGACAAACGCCACAATGCCGCAGGACATGCTAGACTTGACTAAACGATACTCTGATAAAATACCTTCACTACGATGTAACCCTTACCTCAGCTCCACACAGATGAGTTAATGCTATAAGCGACAACATATCAGTCTAGCTGTCAAGCTGACGAGTGATCTAGCTATTAGAGTCGCATAGACTCTGTCAGCTGTGAGAGTGCATGCCGCTCATCCGACGCCATCGTATACACTCAGTGTCATGTGAGCTTATAAAAAAAGCTATGGGCTAATACTCGACACAGTAATCTATCTGTAGGTCTAGACATCTAGCCTCTATACGACGTACTAGTTATACGTAGGCTATTAGCTCTCTACGAACGTACTCAGACTATTATTCTTTCTCATTTCTCTTGTCAAATCCGTAATAACACACTACACTTCATCGAAGCAATAATTAAACACACACCACATAGCTACTCATGTGAAAAATACGATACGAGCTATCTGCGACTTCTTGAGCTACGACGTCGATGCTTAGAGATGACTCTAGATCTGAAGACTGAGTTACAGAATTAGTTTAGTGAGAATCAGCAACCACGACGAGAGGTAGTCTGTAGCAGAGAGTCTACACGAGCAGCATGAAGAGCAGCTTAGACGAAAGCATACATTAGTGCTCTATTCTCTAACTGTATGGAAGGGGGGGGGGGGGGGGGGGGGGGGGGGGCCTGCTGCTGACATTGTAGCGTTTCAGTCCTAGAATTAGGACGATAGAACACGCTATCGCGAGTTCATAGACACGCCTATTATATAGCCCAATTGAGTGCCTTGATTCAGATCCACGTCTCATTGACTCTATGTAACACATAACAGCGTTTTTGCGCATCTGAGAACCAGAGGCATTCTGACTATCCATTATATTGATCTATCATCTGTACTGCACAGTCTGGAATATTTTGTCTCCTACTGCTCAGCATAGATTAATGTTATATCAATTAGCTTGATGGCCAGCTAGCCTTATGACTTCAGAATACAGTACACAATGAACTCGAAATGAATGTCTTGCACACTCGAGACATCTCAGCATCAATACGATCATAGAAATCAAACTGACAGTACTGATGCCACAGCCTGACATGACCGGGAGCGCATAGTGAGGATGGAGACCAGGTGCATGTCTTATCCTCACAGATGCGAAAAGCTTATAGCGGACTCCATTACGTATCTTACACACAACCTAATACTTAATTAAGATCCATATATAGCGCTTCTTGCACTCACTTGAGATGGCTAAGTGTCACATCGCATTCCGCACTCTAACTTCCTCAACAATACTCATAACATGAAACTATTTTTACATAGGTCTCATGCATTTTGACTTGACTCGACTATATATCTATGCAAGATGAGTCTGATCATAAGAACTAACCTCCTTATCATGTAGTCGTCCCACTTCTCCGACATGCGTCTGTATCGCGCATGGCATCGATCGTGCAGCTTATCTCATCATCTTAACTGATGATCAATTCAGCAGTCAAGGCCATTCTACCGAACATCATTATTACTAGCCGAGTACAATAGCGTATTCATGCGTAGTCTGTCTAAGCAGCGCGACTTGCCAGAGACTGTACAGAAAAAAAGAAATAGTCTCCGTTAACACTCTCAAGTAAGTGCAGCATCGCGTAGTGTGATGTATGACCTAGTACGACACTACAGTTCTGAGAAGTGAGTAATTCTTTGACCATCAATCAAGATGATGGGGGGGTGGTGGGTGTGAGGGGAGGGGGGGGGGGGGGGGAGGGGGGGCGAGATGCTAGTAGACAGGGAGATCTGTGGTCTGATCGCTCTCTATGTCAAACTGCGATAGAGACTAGTTTACATCGATCGCTTCGATAGTATTAATAAACCTGTCATCACTTCAGTGTATATCTGGAACAAGTGAGCCTTCGGATCTATAGCAGGTTTCTTCATTGACTACTTTATAGACTCCATGCCCGACCCATGCTCATTACGAGATCTTACCTCCTACACCTGACACATACGCTCGTGCAGGTATCTGTCTACCGTCCTACATCTTATCGGCTCCCTCTTCACCGTATCACTCCACCCTTTACTTCCATCCATTATATCCTTTGTCGCCTCTACACGACTGAGGTATGTAGCGACTACGTTTCACAGTCTAAGTCTCTATACATCAGAGCCATTGACTAGGATATAATGCCATAGTGCAAATCCAATGCGTCGGCCATAGCTCTGTGTGTCACTCTTGAATCTTCTCTAATACAGATTTATCTCCTCAAGAGAATAGTAGCTAGATACATGCTAGATCGTACCTTAGGCGTCAGCGCTCACTAGAGAGCGATGCTAAATACGATCTCGGCGCCTCTCGATAATCCGATAACGTCGCAGCGAGCACACAGACATGTCACATCGACAGCCGAGTCTCTGATGTATACCCTGATAGGGTCACAGATGCCTTAGTAAGACAACGCTGCAGCGAAAATTCAGTAACAAAACGTGCTGTTCTAAACATTCATAACACATATGATAAGTGTTTTATGTGGTGTGTGCTGGCTAGGCTGTACTATGTGGCAAAGAATACAGAGAGAGTTTCAAACTATAATGAAAATCGTGACAAGCTTGACTTAACGGACATTGATTTTCCTGTGGCTGTTAGAAGCATTGACAGGTTTGAGGAATTAAACGCAGCAATTAGTGTATGAATGTGTACATCTGGGAACATGCGTCCCTAAGACCACTATGCATCTCAAAAAGGTATCCCACTGTAGGTAATCCTGATAAGAACCATGTAAACCTCTTGCTAGTGACCAATGAAGAAACAAACCATTATGCACTCATTAGGCTCATTGCTCAAACAACAGAAAGGCTTCACAAACAAGAGTTTTGCAGACGATGTTTGATTAGATCGCCGTCTTTACATGCAGCAGACAAACACAGAAAACACTGCAAGAGTGACTGAAGCTATTACAGAGCTTGTAACACCACAGCCAGGCAGCAAGGTGTACTTCAAGAATATAAAGAAACTACAAATAGTCCATATGTAGTGTATGCTGATTTTGAATGTATCATTGTGCCATACCAAGGGACAGCGCTGAAACATATTCTTAAAACAGTCTTACTCTGTGATCATCAAGTTTGTTCCTTTGCTTATGTTGTTGTTAGATCAGATGTTGCACACTCAGAGCCATTCTTGTATCGAGGACCAGATGCTGCAAAGGTTTTTCTTGAACACATGAAAGCGAATCATGGATACTACTCTCAACAACTAAACCTACAAGAGATCATTATGACTGATGAAGACCAGGAGCAGTATGCTTCTGCAACACATTACTGGATCTATGGCAAACCCTTAACACCACAGGTAGCAGACAATCCCACATTCAGAGATCATGACCACATCAGTGGTAATTTTTGCGTTGCAGCACATAGTAAGTGTAATCTGCAACTAAAAGTAGATCCCAAAACATGGAAGGTGCCAGTCTTTTTCCACAATCTAAGAGGTTATGACTGGCACCTGATCATGCAGGCAGTGACTGATGAGTAAAAGGCCCACTGCATTGCACAGTCATCAGAGAAGTACCTGACTTTTACACTGAATAGCCTGTCCTTCTTTGATCCTGCACAACATCTGATGTGATCTATAGAGTCCTTGTCTTCATCACTGAGTGCTTGCCCTATAACAGAAAAATACTTCAACACAAAGCTTGCACGGAAAGGTGTCTCTCCTTATAAGTACATGGATTCGTGGGAAAGGTTTGATGAAGAAGAGCTTCCACCACAAGAAGCTTTCTTCAGCAGACTGACGGGTAAAGGAATCAGTGACGATGACTATCAACATGCTCAGTGGGCATGGCAAAAGATGCAGTGTCAGATGATGGGTGATTACAATGATCAGTATCTTCTGGCTGATGCATGTTTGCTCACTGTTGTCTTTGAGAACTACAGAAAGACTGGCATGAAGCACTATGGTCTAGCTCCATCACATTATATTACAGCACCAGGAATGTCATAGGGTGCTTTCTTGAAGTTTACCAGGGTGTAGATTGATTCGTTGTCTGACCTGCCCATGCTGCAAATGACTGAGGATGGTTTGTGTGTGTGCTGGCATCAGTATGGCATCACACAATTACTGTACGGCCAACAACAAATATTTAGAAGACTTTGATCCTAGCAAACCTTCAAACTACATCATGTACTTAGACACAAACAACCTGTATGGGTGGGCGATGTGCCAGTCACTGCAATTGCAAAACTTTCAAATACATATTGATCCTTTTATTGTTCATGTGGTTCTAAAAAGATATCATAAATGACACTAGATCAAGCACAGGGTTGGATCTTGGAAGTTGATCTGATCTATCCCCATGAACTACATGATGCGTACAATGATTACCCAATGGCTGCAGAAAGAGTAAAAACATCACCCCACGAACCTCCAAAGCTAGTACCAAATCTGAACAAGAGCAAGTATGTATGTCACTACAGACTGCTGCAGTTCTACCTAAGGCACGGGTTAATTCTTACTGCTGTCCATCGCATCATTGTGTTTTATCAACAGCAATTCATAAAACCATACATCATGAAGAACACTGATCTAAGAATGAAGGTATATGAAGCATCAGAAAAGGATTACCTCAAGCTCATGAACAACAGCTGCTTTGGAAAAACAAAGGAGAACCCACACAAAAGAAAATATGTCAGATTAGTCACAAAGGAAAACGAGGCCATACAGGTGATATCAAAGCCAAGCTACCAAGACTTCAGGCTATTCCATAACAGTATGTATGGTATCATGATGAAGAAGTTGCAGGTTAAACTAGACAAACCAGTATTCATTGGGTTCAGCGTGCTAGATCTGTCAAAGCTGTTGATGCTGGAGTTCTTGTATGATTACTTTAAACCTAAACATCCTGCGGTAAGGGTCTTGTACACAGACACTGACTCTTTCATCCTAGACATACCCACAGAAGATATATACAAAGCTATTGCAGAAGACGTGGTGCTGGGATCAGAGTCATGGTATGACACCTGTGATTATCCAAAAGACAGCCCCTTGCATCCAACAGTAAACAAAAAGTTATAGGTAAGATGAAGGATGAGATGAACGGCACCATTATCAAATAATATGTTGGGCTGAGGGCCAAGATGTATAGCGTTGCAAGCCAGACAGGTGTTATAAAAAAGGCAAAAGGCGTTGGCAAACAGATGGTCAAAACAAGCATCTGTCATGATAACTACAAAGAGGCTCTGTTTCAAGGCAGGGTATTTCATCACACAACCCAAAGCTCTGCTCAATCCTGCACCAGATTAACACAACTGTGGTTAGAAAAAAGACTCTGATTGCACAGGACACAAAACGAGTATATTCTTTACCAGAGCACTCATGCCAGTTGGTCACTTGAGAACAAAGTAATTGATTAATGTTTTTTCCTATTAATATATGAGTTAACAATTTTGATTGAGATTCGCAATGGATTATTTACTCTGTATCAAGTCCTATAGCAGTGGTACAAGACCTTGTCTCTGCTTTTACAGCTGTGACATAATAGCAGACTTTGGTGAGCAAGTAGAAATAAAACTTAATGAAGCAACGAAAACAGATGTGTTAAATAATATTCTAGGAAGTGTTAGTGCGATGACAACGTGTCCAAAAAGCTTCATTGTTAGTAAAAGCGTGCCAAAGTGTCATATTAAAAAAACAGTTAGATGAGATCATGCAGTCACTTACTTCTGATGAAATAGTAGCCTACCTTACTTAAGTGGAACAGGATTAGGTGGCACTAGCTGCAGTTCCTCTCTAACAAAAGCTTGCTGTGATGCAGGCAGTAACAGATAATAGATTGGAGGAACCATCTCCATAACTTTTTTTATTTCATAAGTGTCTATGCTCCAGATAGGATCTGTTGCTCGCTTGCCACTGTTGCTGGCTTCTGCTTCTCTAGGAGCATACAAATATCTAAGGGTTTTTTTTCTTCCAAAGGGTATTAGTGGTTACATAGGGGGTGTTGTTTGGTTGTGCTGCTGTATTGTTTTGTGTTTGATAGAGTCAACAGGTTTTATTTAACCCTGTTGCTTTAGTTACCTCACAGTTCATTGCTCTTATAACAGCAGGCAGTCTTCTTACCCACTCAGTATTTCGTGTGCCTGGGGTCATGATTTCTTGGTGGTACTGATATGCCAACAGTCTTTCTGCTAACAGTTTGTAAAATCTTTCAACTAGTGCTTGAGATCTGTGGTTGGCTGGTATGTCCCTTTTTATTGCTATTCCATGCTTCAGTAACAGCTGATTAAATGTTTCTTTAAACTCTTTTCCTTCATCACACTGGATGAGTCTAAGATACTTTAATGGGATACGTCTATAGATATCCTGCAAAGCAACTGTGGCGGTAGCACTTTTTTCAGTAAGGGGCTCTGCATCTTTATACCTAGAAGCTACGTCTACAACAGTCAGTGCATACTTATACCTCTTTCTTCTGATCGTGTCATGGGATAAATATAAAAGGTCTATTTGATGAGTATCATTTGGCTTCATGTTGATGAAGGAGGGTCTGGTAATGTGCCTTGGAGCAGGTAAATAGATCTGCCTTAATGCTTGTTTAGACAGTCACTTCTTTGCTACCTCAGAACTTACTCCTGCTGCAATGCTCAGTTTATTAATAGCTGTCTGTCCTTTCAAGTACCCTTTTGGCGTGTAGTAGATCTTCGAGAGCTTTGCATCCATTGTTTCTAAAATAAATTAAAAAAATTGCCTGTTGGTTATCCAACCTTCTGTGCTAAGAAATATACAATTGTCATGCCCACCACAATGAATGCAATCTCACCCTTCTTTTGGGTTTCGGTGGGCTGATAATAATCACAAAGCTATGGTTTACTAATAAGGAATAGTTGTCTGATTGTCACAATGTAATGCTCCTTAATTGCCCATCAACATCAGAAAATGTTTTTGTGGCATGTCCTTGTTCACGAAGTTTTTCGTTAATAAAGTCTAACTAAGCAATTCTTTGTCTTTCGTTTCTGCCTGTGATTGTTCAGTTAGTCCTATTGCTTATCGTGTCTCTTCCTTTCTCCTTCTGTATGAAGTTTAGAAAACAAGTAGATGCTACCTGTAAAAGCAAGTGTGTTAACTACAGTACCACCAACCACCATCACTAAAGAAGGCATTATGGTTCTACTTATAGGCTAGTATTTTCTGGAATGATTCCCTGCTTAACCCAGAAGTCTTTGAAGCAATGGATGTTGTTACAACTGCAACTAGCTTGGCGCTGTCCTCAAAGTCTAGTTTTCCTAGATCAGCAGGCTTCATTTTCAGAAGGTTCTTTCCCAGCATAGTATAACCAACGCTGAGACCACCAATAACAGTGCTGTGGTAGACCAAATTTACTGCTGTCTTTTCTGTACTCATATTTCTACTATAAGTATAGATTAAATATTTATATAATTATATTAGTACATTTTGAATGGGTCCCTGTCAGGCTGTTTGCTTTGCAATGGTTGTGGCTGTGGTGTGGGTTTGGCTTTTGTTCTTGCTGCGGTTCTTGCTTTGTTGGTCGCTTGCTGCTCGATACTCTATAAGCTGTATAACCCATGCCAATAACAGTTATGCCGTATAACAAGTAACACTGAATATTTGTTTTCAGTGGTGTGTCTTTTTTCTGTGTTTCTATAGGCATCTTTTTTCTGATGCTTCTCTGGATAAGATCTTTTGCTTTGCTTGATTACTAATTTTTTTTCTGTCAATTCCATTCCACTAACCTCTTGCCAGCTTCAACTCTCCCAGGGCTCTTACCCTCTTGGTGACAGTTGTGACTTGTGGAAGGGTCTGCTGCGATTCCTGTTGCGCTTGGTTCGTGGCATTCTCCTGTGCTTCCTGTTGGTTCCTCACTGTGTTCTGCGCTTCCATCTTTTTATGATTTAAAGTTATCATACTAGTAACTACTGGTGCTAACAGGGCGTCACAACGATAATACATCTCGCAGGCAAGTGTCTCCAGCATCTTAGACAAAACAGGATTTTGTGACAGGTCATATGCTAAGTCAGCTTCTGAGTCCACATTGAAGAACCTACATCTTTGGCCAGAGAAGATCTCCAATGAAGACCTACTACGGAGATGCAGGCAAGAAGACATGTTTGTTTTTTACAATATTCAGCGCTATATAAATTCCATATATTATTATTATTACCAGACGACGGTGGAAGTGGATTGGGCACATCCTCCGAAGAGACCCACAGTCAATCACAAGAACAGCATTGCACTGGACCCCAGAAGGAAGTAGAAAGAAAGGAAGACCAAAAGCAACGTGGAGAAGAACTGTATTAAGTGAGATGAAGGCCATGCAGCGCTCTTGGGGATCAGTGACTAGGTTGGCCCAGAATAGGCAGGAGTGGAAGCGCTTTGTTGCTGCCCTACACACCGCTGGGTGTAATGGCTAATGATGATGATGATGTTGCTTTCGCGTATAGGCCAATAACAGTATGCCCTAGGCTTCTCACCATTTTTGCTCCTAGAAGGGATTCATATCTAGTATAATACTTAATATTGTCTTGTGGTGGTAACTGCTGTACCTGTTCAACTAGTTGTGTTCCTAAGTAATGCTTTGTTTTACCACAAGCAGCAAGAGAGTACAACTTCTCCTTCTTATCCAGCAGACTATTCTCATCAGTTATTTCTTCTTGACTAGAGCCAGTAGATGTCAAATGCACAAGTTGGTGACAAATCATGATGTTCATCTTTATCATTATATTTTAATTTTTCAATTTTTGAATAAGTTCTTATCAGGTTCTTTGTGATGTTCGTGTTAGATTCTTGCCAGGTTCTTGTTTTAGTTCTTGTTGGGTTTTGTTTTGGTTTTTTAAAGTATTTGTTAAGTTTATGTCAGGTTCTTAAATATTTTATTCAAATAAAACTTGTTTTAGCATACATTTCCATAATGGTATATGTTTTATCTATAACAAATAAGATGGTATCACTTTAATTTTTAAAGTTACGGCAATTTGTACAAAAACACGGTGAATGAGTCTGAATGCCCAATTAGACTATCTTTATTCCCATTCAAGAGAATTTTTCCCCAGGAGTTAATATCAGTGCCAACTCAACTCTCCCCAAAAAGTCCTTCTGATGAGACTATAAACCGAGGTCCCGCGTGCAAACGCATGCAGAACATCTTGCGTTCATGTTAAAACCCGTTCCTCTTTACAGAAGTGTAGGCCACTGTGTGTCGGTGGGAACGGATGACAAAATTTACACAAATGCATACACACGGGGACTGGATAAAAAAGCACAACAGTGCTTACTCCATAATCCTCGAAATAAAAGAAAGAAAACAAAATAAGTATTTAAAAAAAATAATTAATAAATGAAAGAATAAATAAATAATTCGATAATGCCACCAGCATGCATTAACTGGATAGAGATTTTTTTTTAATGGACACTATACAGACAAAAAACTATACTAAATGTTGATACAACTTTACAAGGCTGACATTTTCAAAGGAGAAAATCTCTTAGGCCTACGGTTTGCCGTTTTCGCACGTTTGTCACTGTAGTCTTCTTTCACTACACATCCCAAAGCACAACTGCCCTGAAACACACTGTCAGCGAGCCTAAATCGCCTGTCTGGGAAGCCAGTGTATGGCTACCCTTTAGAGTCAAAAGGCCCAAAGTTCTTCTCTCTCTCTCTCTCTCTCTCTCTCTCTCTCTCTCTCTTCTCTCTCTCTCTCTCTCTCTCTCTCTCTCTCTCTCTTCGGGAGGGAGGGAGGGAGGGAGGGACGGAAAGGAAAGAGAAGAAGGTGGTCAACTAGGTGACCTAGAGGGAAGGGGGAGGGGTGGTAAACTTGGTAAAAAGGTAAAGGTAAAGGAGTCCCTTAACCTATAAGGTCGTAGAGGGAGCGAGGCGTCAGAGACCTCACTTCTCTAGGACCAGCATATTTAGGGCGGCGCCCATCTCCTCTCCCTTGCTGCTTTACCTTCCCTGACCCTAAAGATGGCAGTGCTCCGACCACTGAGCTATCCAGTCCCCTTGGTAAACTTGCTTCAATAATATTTGGAACGAATCAAAATATATAAGAAATAATAATATCCTCTTCTTCAAGTGTCCCGTCTGGTCCTGCAGACATCAAAGATCATGGCTCTCCAATCTTCCCAGTTCTCGGTCCCTCTCATGAGCTCATTGTTGGTGCCCTCTTTATTCGTTGCTAATTTGTTTAAGCTGTCTGTGAATTTTTTGCGTTGCCTTCCTCTGTTCTTGTTTCCACATATTTTGCCACTCCATAACAGTTTCTCTAGTCCGTCAGCCCTGATTATATGGCCGAAAAATTTGAGCTGTCTTTCTCTGATGGTGTTGAGAAGGGATCTCTTGTACCCAGCCATTTCCATTACTTCTGCATTTGTTTTTCTTTTTGTCCATGAGACTTTCATGATTCTCTGGATGAACCACATCTCCACTGCTTCTAGTCGCTGTTCTGTGTCCTTGGCTAGGGTCCAGCACTCATATCCGTACAGAACAATGGACCATACGTAGGCTCTCACAACATGGATCTTTGTCGTGAGGCTTATCTTACTGTTGGTAAAAATACATTCCATGTTGTTAAAAGTTGCCTTAGATTGACCGATTCTCTACTTGATTTCTGTAATACACTTGCCGTCCGGGGTGATAGTACAACCAAGGTATTTAAAGGTGTTCACTTGTCTGATTATCTCTCCTTTACAGGCTATGTTGCATTTTGGTATAACAGCTTTTTTCAGATCACCATGCATTCTGTCTTCTTTGCATTGAGCTGTAATCTTTTCTTTTCGCTTTTGTCTGTTACTGGTGTTAAAATCTGTTGCAGTTTTTCTTCAGAGTCGGCGATAAGGACTATGTCATCTGCATATCTCAGGTTGTTGATGTTGTGGCCACCTACACTAATTCTCTCATGATTCTCAATATTTCATAGAATTATTTTACTATATACATTAAATAAATCAGGTGAGAACACGCAGCCCTGACTCACACCCCTGTAGATTGGTCTATATTGACTGATGTCATTGTCGACTCTAATGGCTGCCTCATCTTCCCAATATATGTTTCTGAGGAGTCAAAGATCTTTCCCGTCGATGTATAGCCCTGCCAGAATATCAAACAAGTCGGAGTGTCGTACTTTGTTCAACACTTTTGAGTAGTCAATGAAGCAGAGGTACAGGTCTTTCTGGACCTCGATGGATCTTTCCATGAGAGTTTTCAATGTGAAGATTGCATTTCTGGTGCCTTTGTCTACCATGAATCTAAATTGCGTTTCTGATATTTCTGGGAGTATTTTATTTCTCATTCTCTTCATGAGTATTCGTAAAAGAACTTTGGTGAGGTGACTCATCAGGCTGATTGTACGATGTTGGGCACATTCAGCTGTGCCCGGTATCTTAGGGATTGCAATGTAGATGGACTTCTTAATATCTGTCGGAATCTCTCCTGTGTCATATATATTGTTTAGTAGTCTTGTGACTGCCTTAATTCCCACTTCATCCAGGGCTGTTATCAATTCAGATGGGATATCATCAGATCCTGGCGCCTTACCATTTTTCATCTTGCTGAGTGCATGTCTCACTTCGTCTTCCATGATTATGTGGCCATCTTCGTTGCTAATATGAGGAGGTGGACCTCTGTCGTCATGGTATAACTCTTCGATGTATTCTGACCACCTGTTAAGAATATCTTCTTTTTCCATGAGTATTTCTCCATCTCTCGTTTTTATACAACCTTTTTTTTGCAGATGATTTCTTCCCTGTCACATCTTTTTTTTTTCATGCATAAGTTTGCTATCAAAATTTGCATTCGTTTCAATTTCCTTGCACTGCATATTTATCCATTCTTCCGTGGCTTCATTACATATTTTCTTAACCAGTTTGTCGAGTTCTTTATACTTCTTTTCATCTACTTTTGCCTTTCTCCTGTTTTCCATTAGGTTTAAAATCTCGGAGCTCATCCACTTCTTATGCGCCTTTTTATTTATGACTGGTATATATTCTTTTGCTCCCTCACCTGCAATTTTTCCTCTGTAGTGGTGAGTTGATCTAGGCCATCGAATTTGTGTCCACCTTTGATCTTGTATTTTTCTTTGATTTCTTCGTCAGTTTGTAGCATGTTCATTTGCAGTTTTGGTGTTCTTTTTGCTTTTGACAACTTTTTAAATTTTAGTCGCATTGTCCCGATAACTGGGACATGATCACTTCCACAGTCTGCACCTGGCATGGACTTACAAGACGTTATAGAGTTACGGAAGCGTTCTTGAATCAGGATGTAATCTATTTGATTCCTGGTTCTGTCGCCAGGGCTTTTCCATGTCCAGCATCTTCTTGGATGGTTTTCAAACCATGTGTTCATGACAGCCAGCTTTTGTTCCTTGCACCATTCCGTGAGCCGCTCTCCTCTTTCGTTTCTCATTCCTATTCCAAATGGGCCAAATGTGGTTTCATCTTTCCCTTTTCCTACCTTTGAATTGAGGTCACCCATTATTATTCTGATATCTTGAGACTTCAGTTGCTTCATTGCCTTTTCGATACTTTCATAAAACTCCTCAATTTCTGCAGCATCTTTTTCAGCTGTTGGTGCATTTACTTGTACTATTCCAATGTCGAAAGGTGTACCCTTAAGTTTTATTATCAGGACTCTGTCATTTACAGTCCAGGAAAAACCTTGATTGGTCTTTAGGTTTCTTGATCTAGAATCATGCCAACTCCTTTTGGTGTTGATCTCCTCATGAGTAAAGAATGGTGTAGTTGTCGGGTGTTATGCAGCCTGCTCCTTTCCATCTCAATTCTGAAGTCCTAGTATAATTTAGGTTCATTCTTTCCATTTTCTGTTTGAGATTTTCCAATTTTCCTTTTTGTAGTATAGTCCGTACGTTCCATGTACCCATTCTGAGAGGTTTTCTGATGCGGACAGTCGCTGGATGATGATCGAGGGTTACCTGTCGCACATAATCCACCCTACGAGGAGGAACTTCCGGATAAACTGGAAGCCCCCCTTCACGCTGTTATCTGTATTCTGTTTCTTTCTGATTAAACAACTGATTGCGCACAAAGTATAGTAGGTTCAGTGGTCAGAGCCCTTGTGCAATTGCTTTTCCCTAGCTAAGGTTAACCACCATTGAGCATGGTTACCAAGTGGGTGGGTGACCGTTTGTGTGTCTTGGCTTCAGGACAGTCTCCCAGTTCAACCAGCTGTTTATGGGGTCTCTACCTCTTCAGGGTCAGGGAAGGTAAAGCAGCGAGGGAGAGGGGATGGGCGCTACCCTCAGTATTCTGGCCCCTGGAGAAGCTTTGGTATCGGACATCTTTCTCCCCAACAACCGCATAGGTTATGGGGACACCTTTACGTTTAACTTGGAAGTATATTACATGGGTAAAACCATGTTTTAAAAAAAGACCCGCGTTATTAAGACTTCATTTAACATTCTTTGCATTGCAATGCTTTCATCACAATATTCTTTTACTACAAGAACATGACATTATATAAAAGCGACAATCTGACATCATCACCAGTCACAAATATTGAGGTTTTACCAAATTTCTATTGGTGGTTCACTGAGTCTGTCATTTTCTTGTCTTAAAAAGCTTGGTATAAAAACCTGAAGGTCAAAAACAATCAAATGCTTCTGCATGCTGCCCATGACATTTCTACATCTGTTATAGACATGTATTCAGTAATTCTTTGTTTTTAACTTTTAATCATGTACATTAACCCAATAGAAGGAAAATACAGGTTCAATGAAACAACAACAAAAACTTTGGATAGCCTTGGAATTTTTTTTGCAAACTTGTGAGTTATGAAGGCAAAAAGTTATGTGTTCGGCACTTCTTATATCTTTGATATATGTTTAGAGTAGCAGTTCAGTCATCACCTATAGCAGTTCCTAAATAATCACATTTGTGCACAAGCTCCATTTTCATTCTATCAGTAAAGTGATCAGAGTGCGTCTGAAAACGAAAGTCAGTTTGTATTTCTTTCTGTCTTTCTTCTTTTCCTTTTTTGTTTGTTTTACTTTTACATGAAATGATTATATAAGCACCATAGAGAGAACTGATCAACTTCTTTGGAATACACTCAATACAAATTTTACGAATCTTCAAGTACAACATCATCAGGATACTTTATCAGCAGGATAGTATTGGATCCAGTAAAATCGTTCCAGAACTGTGCCTTTGGGGAACCAGTGGAGGTTGGTTTTTCCAATGAGATTGCATTTTGAAAGAAAACATATAAGTCATAAAGTATGGAAGAGTATCTACCAACACTGTTAATATTTTGACTCCCCCCACGCCCCCACCCCCACCTCATCCCTGCCTTGTACTCGTCTTCAATCCAATCTCAAATGATTGCATCTTTTAATTCGAAAATATAACCATACTTTTTTGTGGGATTTGTGTGTGTGTGTGGTGGTGGTGGTGGTGGCAGTGACGTCAGCTGTAGCACTGAGGCAAACCAGCTGTGTGCACGGTGTTCAGCAGTGAAGGAAGGACTGACTGTGTGTGTGTCGGGTTTGGCCTGCTGTGGGTGTAGGACTGGATAACGTGTTTGACAGTTGTGTCTTAGTGATCACCAGCATCGAATGGCTTTGTTGTGGAGGATGAAGAAGTCACGACAATGTGCGTTTCTTGGAGGTTTGTTAAAAAAGGGGGAGGAAGGTTGGGTGTATTTTTTTGTGGTGGGGAATGATTAAGGGGAAAACCCCCCCCCCCACAGGACGAATGGCTGTTTTTTAGAATCGTTTTTTTGTTTTGGTTTTTTCTTTTTTTAAAAATTTTTTTTGGGCAAGGGTTTTCCTCATTTCCGGTTTGATTAGGAGTACCATTTTTCACGGGTTTCCCCATAATGATTTTTCCTTTAAATTTGGTTTTTTGGTTTTTTAAAAGTTCTTTTTGACAAGGTAAACCTCATTTCCCGGAATTGTGAGTAACATTTGTTTCTTCCACAATGACATGCCCTTGAAGTGTCAGGTGGTGGTCGAAGATTGGGGTGAACCACCCTACGGGAAGCGTGTGCATTTAGTCTCCTCCGAATTTTTGTTTTTTGTTCTGTTAAGTTCGTGATGTATTAGGCGAATGGCTTGAAACTTTTGGGTTTGTGTCAGTCTGTGGTGTGTGTGATGTGTGTGAGTAGTGTGTGTGTGTGTGTGGTATGTGTGTGTGTTTTGTGTTGTGTGTAGTGTGTGTGTGTGTTGTGTGTGTGTGTGTGTGTGTTGTGTGTGTGTGTGTGTGTGTGTGTGTGTGTGTGTGCCCACGCGCGTGCGCCAGGGCTACAAATCGGCTTTAAACGTACATACATTGCAATGTCAGGAATCTGTGCTTCAGTTTTATCACTGTCATGTAGATAATCATAACGATGGGATTCTCCTCAAATGGCAATAATCCTATAGTTGTATTCACATCCAGAGACTAGTTTTCCGCTTATCATTAAGCTTTTATTCAAATCTAGTAGTTGATTTTTTAAATGTGAATATTGCTGGTTCTCCCAACCATTTAACCTACCTTAATTTAAAGTATTTCGTTTGTTCTTTAATTGTCTAGCCATTTTGTATGATTTTCAAGGAAATAGGTAAGTGATTTGTTTTTTTTCTTTAAAAAAAATAGAACCTGTTATTGAAGAGAAAGAGCGGCATTACAAGTGATCAGGTCATAAACAATGATATAGAAGTCAAACAACAATCTAACAGAAAAGCCAAGAAACTCATGACAGTAGTTTGTACAGTGTAAATGGTCCTCTGCTTGATAAAAAGAAAGATTCCTTTAAAGTATGTTCATTTCTAGTGATATCTAGCTAAAGAGAAAAAATCAAACAAACGACCAAACGTAAACTAAAAGAACCAGCAACAACCACAGCATTGATTAAATAAATAGGTGATAGGTTTGTTTCTCTGTTAGTTTGTTTGTTTGTTTGTTCCTTCATCTCACACTGCAACTTGTTGTTTGTTTATATGTCCGTCTTAGGGTTAGTTCTTTTGTCATTATTTACCTGTTCATGTCTGAACTATTCGGAGGTGTTGAACAGCAAGGGGTTCTGACATTTTTCCAAACTTTGTTTATTCATGCAACAGACATGTCTTTTGGAGAAACCTGGATCTGTCATTATCTGTAAAAGTTAATGTGTTATCTATTCAGTCATGTTTCTTTTGTATGGATCATTAGCCGACATGTGGTGTTGATGTTGTACTTAGCACAACATAAGGTACTGGCTTTTTGTTGCCATGCTTAATATAGTCATCATGTTATGCTTGTTCCATGCTTATTAAAGAATAGACTTACTTAAACCAGATGGGTTTAGGGGAAGACAGGGAAAAGCGAGTTCAGTTAATCAAATGGCTGAGTAATCAGATTCTACAATAATAATCAATGGTAGATCGAGAAATAAGTTTTGCTGTAGAAGTAGCTCTATGTGTCTGTAAATACATATCAACAGATCTTGCTAAATCACTGTCAGTGCCAGAGTCATATAAATAATTCATAACATGTCATTGGAAAAGAATGTGCTCATGAGATAGCAATGGAAAGTATATTTTACATGTTGGGAATATTTAGTTTACTAAGAATTCAACCTAAATTTGTAAATCAAACTTCAGACACACTTAGGATAAGTGTTATAGCCCGGTCTCATCAACCAAACCCTTAAAAATCCTTGTGCCTTAAATGGTCAACACAACTATGTGTATACATAAATTATATATGCATACATCCATTTTGAAATTTGTACTGACTGAATGACAAAATGGAAAACCTGCTATGTCTATCTCATATGCTTCACTTTTCCTTCACAGCCACAAGCATTTTCACACAAAATATGTGGAAACACCACTGTGGCTTATCCAGCAGCATATTATATCAGCATGTTTTCAATAGTTGAGCTACTCGGTCTCTGTGAGCACACAGATCTACAAAACACTTCACAGAGTGAGGGGCGGGAAATCCCCTGATCCAGGTTAGCATGGAGGACATCTGGGCTGTCACGTCATGCCCAGCATTCCCAAACTGTCTTCTGCACAACATATTATTGTACACCGAAATATCAAAAATAAAACATTTTCTGAATAAACACTCTCGCAAATCTTTTTTTTGCGGCCATATTTGCCTATAGTTGACTATGCTTCTCTTTGGGAGAGCTGCAGTGAAACAAATTTAAAATTAAATTCATCGATTGTATAAAAGAACACTGAAACTTGCTTCTATTAAAATCAGGCTCCCTAACCATGACGATTATAAGCAAGGAAATATTCTAACTTTCAAAAACAGACTTTATCTAAATAAAGCTTTATTTGTCCAAACAAGTTGTCAATGGAAATGCCCCTCCAAAGATCACATAGTTCAAAATCAATGAACACAGACATAATCATCTACTAACATTTCCGAGACCAAGAAATAATCTTTATAAAAAGTTCTTGTATTCAGGTCGTTATTATAGAAAGAGCTCACAATACGCTTTAAAATGTATCAAAAACAAAATCAGTTCAAGATACAGCTAAAAGCCATCTAATGCATAAATGTTAGGAATTGACTAATGAGGCAAGTCAATCATACTTAAATTTATCAGCACTTACTGCGTTTCTTAATAAATTTCAAGTATGTTTTACTGTGACTGAAATTCTACACAGTCACATGTTGTATGTGTGAGAGGGAGGGTAGGCGGGAAGCAAAGATAGTCAGAGTAATCTGTATAAGCTTGTTTATAATCTAACATTTTTAAACAAAATGGAAGAAAAAAAGGTAGACCTGATAGCTATATATTTCGACATTCTCTCTCTCTCTCTCTCTCTCTCTCTCTCTCTCTCTCTCTCTCTCTCTTCTCTCTCTCTCTCTCTCTCTCATCTCTCTCCTCTCCTCTCCTATCTCCTCTCCTCTCTTCTTCTCTTCTTCTCATGCCGTTTTTCTTGTCCAATTCAGTAGGTGTTATCGTGGATGTTGTTCTTATTGCAGTTAGAGATGAGATCATTAGTACTATTATAAGCGATTTTGTTTTAGTTTGATAATCCAGTAGATTATGGGCTTTTGGTGTTTGTATTGTATAGGGGTTTTATTTGTTTAAATAATAGTTTCTTTATTATTGTTATTCTTTTTGATTGACTGTGTTTTTCCCATTCCCTTTTGATACGCCACCCCCACACCCCCCCTCCCCCATCCTCTTCAATGCTTTTATGTTATTATCGTTATGTTGTTGTCTCATGGTGATGGGGATTATTTGTTATATTTTTATCTCATGGTGATAGGTGATTGTTGTTATTATTGTATATATTTATAGTTTTTTGTATTATCATTGTCTTATTTTACTATTTTCTTGTTTGATAGTTATTGTGTGGAATATATTATATAAACAAACAGAAGCACCACAGAACAATATTTTAACCTGCGAGTTCTGTCCTGAAGTACAGCCAGCACCAACAGAAACTATACTACGTCTCATATACTTCAAAAAGGCGTTTTGCCGTGTATGGCACGACGCATTATGGACCACGATGAAGAAATACAACATGGGACAAACAGATCAATCGGACCATCAAAGAGCTATACACAAATGCCACAAGCGCAATGCTTTTCCAGGCATAGGTGGAGAGTAGTTCCATACCTCAGTGGGAGTTTGTCAAGGCTGTCTCCTATCGCCAACACTGTTTAATGTCTTTCTTGAGCGCATAATGACTGATGCCTTAAAAGATCACACTGGCACAGTCAGTATTGGAGGGCAGATAATCACCAACCTCAGGTTTGCTGATGACATCGACGAACTTGCAGAAAATGAACAGGAACTAGCCAAACTAATGTGCCACCTTGACAAAAGATCCTCCAGATATGGCATTGAGATCAGTGCCGAGAAAACAAAACTCATGACAAACAGTGCCCAGCCAATCACTACCAAGATCAAAGTCAGTGGAAAAGAACTTGAGGTTGTAGATCACTTCAAGTACCTTGGAGCTATCATTAGTGAAGAAGGTTCAAAAACAGAAATCCTCGCAAGAGCTGCACAAACAATAGCAGCATTGGCAAAGCTCAAGACTATCTGGAAAGACCGAAACATCTCTCTCAGCACCAAGGTTAAGCTACTGCATGCACTAGTCATCTCTACATATCTGTATGCGTGCGAATCCTGGACATTGAATGCAGGTCTACAAAGGAGGATCCAGGCTCTAGAGATGAGATGCCTCAGAAGACTCCTTGGCATTTCATACATGGACCACACTACCAACAACAAAGTCCTACAAACCATCTCCCAACAAGTTAAGCACTACGAAAACCTGCTGACCACAGTCAAGAAAAGGAAGCTCAGATGGTACGGACATGTGACTAGATCAGATGGGCTGTCCAAAACCATACTGCAGGGAACAGTGCAAGGGAAGAGAAGGCGAGGCAGACAGAGGAAGAAATGGGCAGACAACATCACTGAATGGACAGAGAAGAGCTTCTCCACAACCCAGGCACTTGCACACAACCGCCGCAAATGGAACCAGCTGGTGCAACATTCGTCAATTCAGTGCCCCTACGACCCCGGAGGGGGTTATGGGAGCAGATGAGATGAGATGACATTATATTGAAAAAGCGCTACTTGAAGAGTATGAGCGTATATGAGCACACGTTTGTGAGGTGGAGGAGAAGAAGAGGGGGGTCATTGCAGGCAATATTGTCAGTAATGACGCAATAAATGCCTTGTATTATCTACCGTTTTGTTCCTGTACCTTTTTATTATCTAAAGTATAAACATGAAAGAATGGATGATGTTGTAGGTGAAGTAATCTGTTTGTCGTGACGTTTTATAGTTTTATTTTTTAATTCTTAAAACATTATTTATCTAAGTGTGTGTGTATGTGTGTGTGTGTGTGTGTGTTGTGTGTTGTGTGGTGTGTGTGTGTGTGTGTGTGTGCGTGCGTGTACGCGTGCGCGAACGCGCGCGCGAACGCGCGGAGGTGTGTATGAGTGTGTGTGTGTGTGTGTGTGTGTGTGTGTGTGTGTGTGTGTATGTGGTATGTGTGAAATTTGTATTTTCCAATGAATCTATCACTGATGAACTACTTTCTGATCATTCCGCTGCTCTTTTCTCTCAAAACATTGCAAAGCCTATCAGAAAGAAAAAGTATGTCACCCGTCGCAACCTCAAGGCCATAGATATTCAAACTTTCTCTGCACAAGCTGCTGAACGCCTATCACAAACCTCTGACAACAATAACCCCTCTAAACACTACAGTGATGTTCTCAGCCAACTGCTTGGTGTGCATGCACCTCCCACTGACCGTCTCCTGCCTGATGGGCCATGTGCGCCATGGTACACCCATGACATCCTGGTCGCAAAGCGCAAACGCAAGCAATTAGTGCGGCAGTGGCGAAAATCAAAAACGGAAATTAATAAGCAGCTCTCTCGAAAACAAGTAAACATAGTCAAATCTTTAATTATTTCAGAAAAAAAACTAAGTATTACTCGTCTCAAGTTCTTGATGCCATGTCTATGAAATCTCTCTTTTCCCTCACATCCACTCTTCTTGGATCTGTGAAGGCAAGCCCTCTGCCCTCCATCCACAACCACTCCGAACTTCCTCCTATATTTTCTGCATTCTTTTCTGAAAAAGTCCATAACATTCGCTCCAAACTGGATCAGGCTCCTTTCCAGCCTGTACTTCCTGATCCCCAATTCTCTGGCACTCCTCTCCTTTTTTTTCATCCGACAAGTGAGAAAGAAATCATGACGATTCTAAAAGAAATGACTATAAAATCATGTGATCTTTATCCCACACCTGCTTCTCTTTTCACACAGTGCCTACCACAACTTATACCCGCTATCACGAAAATAGTAAACTCATCTCTTGTTTCAGGAAATGTTCCATCAACTCTCAAAACTGCTGTAGTCACACCTCTACTCAAAAAGAATGACCTTGACCCTAATATTCTAAAGAATTATAGACCTGTTTCCAATCTACCTTTTATTTTTAAATTCCTTGAAAAAGTAGTTCTCAAACAGCTCAACAACCACCTACTCTCCAACAGTCTTCTTCCTGAGTTTCAGTCTGCCTATCGCATCAACCACAGCACTGAAACCACCCTAGGACACACTTTAAACACGCTTCTACTCGCTTCAGACTCAGAGAAAATCTCCCTTCTCACTCTACTCGACTTATCAGCAGCCTTCGATACTATAGACCACTCATTTCTTCTCTCCCGTCTAGAAAAAAAGTTCGGTGTTACTGGCACAGCCCTCACCTGGTTTAATTCATACATTACTGACCGATTTCAGACAGTTACAGTAAACAAGATTCAATCAATACCTGCCAAACTGGATTGCGGAGTCCCACAGGGATCAGTCCTACGCCCTGTTCTGTTCACTCTTTACACTGCCCCACTGTCACATATAACCGTCATCAAATCAACGATCATTTTTACGCAGATGACTCTCAGATTAAAAGCAGTGTTACTTCTGAAAATCTGCATTCTCTCCTGACAAATATGGCCCACTGCATTGAAGATATTCAAAACTGGATGACACAGAACAAATTACAGCTAAATGCAGACAAAACCGAAGCCATGCTCTTAGGGACCAAACACAAACTCTCTTCCATTACAACAGCTTCAATAGAACACGGCAATACATCAGTCCCTCTATCAACTGCTATGAAGTATCTAGGTGTTGTTATTGACAACACACTCTCTATGTAAAAATTCATAACCCAGAGCTGTCAGTCGTAATACTATCAATTACGCGTATTAATGCAATTCGAAAGTACCTATCCCCAGATGCAACAGCCAAACTTGTCACTTCTCTCATTCTTTCACGTGTGAACTATTGCAATTCTCTTTTGTCTGGTCTGCCAGCATCATCTATCCTCTCCCTTCAACGTATACAAAACTCCGCAGCTCGACTAGTACTCAGAAAGAACAAATCTGAGCACATTACCCCTCTCTTGCGATCTCTCCACTGGCTTCCTATGCCACAGAGAGTAAATTATAAGATCAGTACTCTCTGTTAAAAATGTCTCCACAAAACTGCACCCTCCTACCTCTGTGAATGTCTTAACCTGTACACTCCTTCACGTTCCCTCCGCTCTGCTGCATATAAAAAGGTAAAGGTGTCCCATAACCTAAAAGGTCGTAGGATAGCGAGGCGTCAGAGACCTCACTTCTCTAGGGCCAACATATTGAGGGCGGCGCCCATCTCCTCTCCCTCGCTGTTTTACCTTCCCTGACCCTAAAGAGGACAGGTACCCATTTACAGAACAGAATGGACACAATCACTCATCATACCCCTGCCCAAGAAGGGGAATTTACGCCAATGCAAAAACTATAGAACAATCAGCCTAATCAGCCATGCCAGCAAGAAGTTGCTCAAAGTTATTTTGAATCGACTAAAGAAGGAGACAGAAGAGCACCTTACAGAGGAACAAGCTGGGTTCAGGGCAGGCAGGAGCACAATCGAACAGATTTTTAACTGCCACATCCTGATGGAAAAACATCTTCAACATCAGAGAGACCTGTTCCACAACTTCATCGACTTCAAGAAGGCTTTCGACAGAGTATGGCACGAAGGCCTGTGGCAGGTCCTCAGAATGTTTGGCATTGAAGAAGGACTAGTGCAAACCATTCAAGCACTATACAACACCGCAAGCAGTGCAGTCCTTCTGAACAATCAGGTCGGAGACTACTTAAAAATAACAGTTGGGGTCCAACAAAGGATGCCTGTTATCTCCAGTCCTGTTTAATCTGTTCTTGGTAAACGTTATGAGAGAGACCCTCCATGACTTCCACTCTACCATCTCCATTGGCGGCAGACCCCTTAACAACTTGCGGTTTGCCGATGACATTGACCTCATGGGCGGAAGTAACACAGAGCTGCAAGATCTTACGACCAGACTTGAGAACAGAGCTGGAGCATATGGGATGGAGGTGAGCTCGGAGAAAAGTAAAGTACTTGTGAACAGCACGAGCAACGCCACTGCTAAAATTTACATAAACGGCCTGCAAACTGGAGGAGGTAGACGCTTTTAAATACCTTGGCGCTACACTCACAAGGACGGGCGATCGACGACAGAAATCAAAGTCAGACTAGCCATGGCAACATCTTCCATGACAAAAACTCACCACCATATGGAAAAGTAAAGAGATCAGTTTCCCAATCAAAGTAAAGCTCTACAAAGCTCTAATTCAGACTATCCTGCTGCACGGAAGTGAAACCTGGACATTGACTGCTGAAACAGCAAAGCAAATCAAGTCATTTGAAACAAAATGCCATAGAAAACTGCTGGGCATATCCTGGAGAGAACGAAAGACCAATGAATTTGTCAAGAGTCAAATAACACGGCTGGCAGGTCCACAGGGACCCCTTCTCACCATCGTCAAGAAGAAAAAGCTGACATGGTTCGGCCACGTCACCCACCACAACACTCTGCCAAAAACAGTACTGCAGGGAACACTCGAAGGTGGCAGAAAGAGGGGAAGACAGAACAAGTCATGGATGGACAACATCAGAGAATGGACCAGGATGAATGACTCGGCACTACTGCGCAGAGCCTAGGACCGAGATGGATGGAGGAGGCTTACCACGGCATCGTCTTTCGTGTCTCCCCCACGACAGCCAAGGTCACGGGTCTGATGACGATGATGACCCATTTACAGCTGGGGGTACTGGGGGAACTGTACTGAAGCAAAGGCGCTCAAACGTTCACCCATCCAACTGGTAACCACGCTCGACAAAGCATATACCTTGTGCTTAAGAATACCTAGATTCAACCAATCCACCGTTGGCCGCCGCTCTTTCTCTATTTCGTGTCCATCGACCTGGAATGAGCTCCCTCTCTCTCCTCGCCAGAAACCTAGTTATGACACTTTAAAATCCAGCTTCAAGACATATTTATTTCAAACCTAAGATTTCCCCCCTCCTGTTTCATATCAGAACTATCACACCTTCACTAGCCCATGTCCAATCACCCTGCTAAAGTATACGACCTGTGTGAGTGTGTGTGTGTGCTTTTGGAAAACATTTGACTATTGAAATTTTATTTCATAGATTTTGTCTGCAGCGCACCATGTTTGTAATATCTGTTTGCTTAAACTTTTGATTATTTATCATTGATTGCATGACTGTGTAAGATTAGGTTGAATGCATGCGCTTTGATTTGTCTTTGCAAGATATAGTGCTATATATAAGTTCAATTTATTATTAGTAGTAGTAGTATTACTTTATCGATTTTTCTCCTTTTACTGGTTTAATTTATTGGTAAAGGTTGCAGTAATGTAGTATTTCAGTATAATCATTAAGAAATTTGTCTTAGATAGATGGCTTGATGAGAAAAAAGTAAATGCATTGGTTATTCAATGTACCATCTGGAAAAAAATTGTCTTGACTTGACTTGACTTGACACCTATCTTACAACTAGAGCCATCTACATTCATTATCTTCAGCAACAGCTTGTCAAGTCACAAGAGGACTGTGAACGCTTTTATTGTTCTTCTATAATTATTATAAATATTTCTAGTTTTTTTTTCCCTTTTTATTTTACAAGTTCCTTTCTTCTCTTACAAGGTTTTCTTTATAAGCCACCATGTAGATATGTTGTCACATTTATTCAATAATAGAATGTGTTATATACAGTACACTTAGCTTATAAGGAAGTCATGGGGACACAATGTTTTGGTTTCTTTCATCAGAGGTTTCTTGTACAAAGAATCGGAAGACTCGGATATAAGAAAAAACATTTAAGTGTATTTTCTCATAATTGAGGAAATTGCAAGAAAGAAAGAAAAGGAAAAGAACACTCTTGTCAAGAAAAAATGCGAAATAGAGGGAACGTTATTTTATTTCAATATACAGTTCCTCTTCCATCATACATTATTCTTGCTGTTATTCGTGAGGAGGAGGAGGAGATTCAGTCTTTTGCTAACTTTGTTGGTCACCGTTCCAGCGTGGGCTGTTGGGCGCCGCGTAGTGTTGTGTCTCTTTTTGGAGAGCAGGGGGGAGCAGTACCTTGGAGTAGTTCAGGCTCCTGTGAACCAGGTCTTCGTTCTTCGTTGTGACGTCATGTCCTTCCTGTCAACGTCTTCCTTGGGTGCAGGAGTGCACCGTTCTTCCTGTGGTGTTGTGTCTCTACTTGGAGAGCAGAGGGGAGCATTCATCTTATGGCTGCATGTGAATGACTAGGATGAATGAAAGCGCTTTGATTTGTTTTGTTGCAAGATATAGCACTATATAAATTCCATGTATTATTATTATTATTATTATTATTATTATTATTATTATTATTATTATTATTATTATTGTAAGAAGACTACATAAGTATATGCTGCCAGACGAAACAACAGAATAGGATGACCTGACGCCGTGAGCATCTTCTTTTCTTCCTGGCAGAATACATCACAGATATTATTTCTCATATTTGCAAACAAATCTCTCAAAGACTGTTCCAGCTATCAAAAGTTAAGCAGCTTTTGAACATCGTGCCCGTAAGTGTTCTTTCAAGCACATATTAATAATAATAGTAATAATAATAAATAATAATAATGTTCAATGTTCACTGTTCATGGTCCGTAACCCGCCAGGGTCGTAGGGGCGCTGCATGGTGGACGAACGGTGGACCAGCTGGCTCCACTTAGCACGGTCGTGGGCGAGTGCCTGGGTGACACTGAAGTCCTTCCTGTCCAATCACGGATGTCGTCATCCCACTTTCTCCTCTGTCTGCCCCGTCTTCTCTTCCCCTGGACTGTTTCTTGCAGGATGGTCTTTGCAAGTCCTTCTGAGCGTGTTACGTGCCCATACCATCTGAGTTTCCTCTTTTTCGCCGTGGTCAGTAGGTCTTCATAGTCCCGCACTTGTTGAATGATCTTTCTGCGGACTTCATTGTTGGTGATATGGTCTTGTATGAGATGCCAAGGAGCCTTCTGAGGCATCTCATTTCTACTGCTTGGATCCTCCTTTGTAGGTCTGCGTTCAGTGTCCATGCCTCACATGCGTAAAGCATGATTGAGGTGACTAGCGCGTTTAGTAACTTTACCTTGGTTCCGAGAGGGATGTTTCTGTCTATCCATATGGTTTTCAGTCTGTGAAAGAGCTCACCAAACAGAAACAGGCAAGAGTCAGTAACATCCAGGACAAAGAAGGGAATTGCCTAACAGAAAAGAAGGAAATCGTTGGCAGATGGACGGAATACTGTTCTGAACTCTACAATCATCAGACACTAGGCGACCCCAGCGTACTTGCAAGCCAAGCCTCATCGAGTAAAGACAACTTCCCAATTCTACGCGAGGAAGTAGAAGTAGCAATTAGATCGCTGAAGAAAGGAAAATCAGCAGGAATCGACAACATCCCAGCAGAGTTGATCCAACACGGGGGAGAAGCAGTGGCAGACATCCTTACAAGTATCTGCAACAAGATCTGGCAGACCGGAGAGTGGCCTACACCATGGACTCAATCACTCATCATCACTCTCCCCAAGAAAGGAAATCTCCAGCAGTGCCAAAACTACAGGACAATCAGCCTCATAAGTCATGCCAGTAAAGACATGCTAAAAGTGATCCTGAACAGGCTGAAACCACAGGCAGAAAAGATCATCGCCGAAGAGCAAGCCGGTTTCCGCCCAAATAGAAGCACCACAGAACAGATATTCAGCCTGAGGGTTCTGTGTGAGAAATACAGCCAGCATCAACAAGGCATCTTCCACGTCTTCAATGATTTTAAGAAGGCCTTCGATAGAGTATGGCATGATGCTCTGTGGGCCACCATGAACAAATTCAACATGGGCCAGAAGCTGATTCACACCATCAAGGAACTTACTCAAAGGCCACCAGTGCCCGTACTCGTACAGGGCACGGTAGGGGAATGGTTTTCCCTACCTCAGTTGGGGTCCGACAGGGATGTCTGCTGTCGCCGACACTGTTTAACATTTTCCTCGAACGCATCATGACTGACGCCTTGAAAGACCACACAGGCACGGTCAGCATTGGAGGGCGAACAATCACCAACCTCAGGTTTGCCGATGACATTGACGGTCTGGCAGGAAATGAAGAGGAACTGGCCAACCTAGTGAAGCAACTGGACGAAATATCCTCACGATACGGCATGGAAATCAACGCCGAAAAAACCAAGCTCATGTCAAACAGTGCCCAGCCAATAATAATAATAAGAAATAAGAATAAAAAAAAAAGAAAAGAAAAAGAAGAAGAAGAAGAAGAATGTATGGAATTTATATAGCGCTGAATCTTGTAAAGCAACAAATCAAAGCGCTCATCACCACCAAGATCACTCTCAGCGGAAAAGAACTGGAGACAGTTGACCATTTCAAGTACCTTGGAGCCATCATAAGTGAGGAAGAATCGAAGACCGAAATCTTAGCAAGAGCGGCACAAACAGCAGCAATGGCAAATAATAATAATATAAAAATAATAATAATAATAATAATAATAATAATAATAATAAAAATGAATAATATATAATATAATAATAATAAATGGAATTATAAGCGCTGTATCTTGCACGACAAATCTAAGCGCTTGCACTCAACTCATTCTTTACACAGTCATGCAACCGATAGCAAATAATAAATATTCAGTCGATTATGGACTCTGCCTCTACATTGTGGGATTCTGCAAGTTCAAGTGCTCTAAAACCTTTATTGAGGCTACACAAGCAATTTCGAAAATTAGGTCTTCTTAAGTCATGTTCATTGACCATAACTGATCATGAAACATTGGGTATTTTACCATTAAAGCAGATATGCTGCTACAACAAGGCATTATTGATGTATAAGGTAATTAATAGTGTAGCACCTCCTTCAATATCAGATTGTTTCCATATAAATAACAATAGGCATCATTTCAAAATAGCAGTGTCTCTTCCATGAGTTGATGTTTTTAAAACAAGCTTTCTCTACAGGGGTGGTTTTTTGTGGAATCAGCTTCCATTGTCTCTTAAAGGGATTTCCAATCACAACTCCTTTAGACGTTCTTTAAAAACAATCACTCTTTTGATGAAATGAGTTTCATATAGCTTCTTTATATAGCCTCTCTTCCATTACAACAGCTTCGATAGAATTGGCAATGCATCAGTCCCTCTATCCACTGCTGTGAAGTATCTAGGGGTCATTATCGACAACACTCTGTATGCAAAAATTCATCACCCAAACCTGCCAATTGGGCTACTATCAATTACGCGTATTAGTGCAATTCGGAAATACCTGTTCACAGATGCAACATCCAAACTCGTGCTGTCTCTCATTCTTTCATGTCTGGACTACTGCAAATCTCTTCTGGCTGGTCTGCCAGCATTAACTATTCACTCCCTTCAACGTTCAAAACTCTGCAGCTTGCCTAGTCCTCAGAAAGAAAAAATCTGAGCACATTATCCCTCTCGTGCGATCTATCCACTGGCTACCTGTACCACAAAGAATAAACTATAAGATCAGTACTCTCTGTTACAAATGTCACCACAAAACAGCACCATCCTACCTCTGTGAATGTCTTCACCTGTACACTCTTTCTCGTTCCATTCGCTTTGCTGCAGATTCCTTGTGCTTACGAATACCTAGATTCAACCAGTCCATCGTAGGCTGTCGCTCTTTCTCTGTTTCTGGTCCATCGATTTGGAATGGCCTCCCTATCTCTCCTCGCCAAAGGCCTTCTTGTGACACTTTTAAATCCGGCCTCAAGACATAATTATTTGTTTCAAACCTAAGATTTTCCTCTCCTGCTTTATTTCATAGCTGGGTCTGCTTTTCAACAGCCAAAATCCCATCACCCTGACAAAGTGTATAACCGCAGTGTGTGTATGTGTGTGTGTGTGTGTGTGTGTGTGTGTGTGTGTGTGTGTGTGTGTGTGTGTGTGTGTGTGTGTGTGTGTGTGAGTGTGTGTGTGCATTTGGACCTGTTAGAACTATTACTTGCTATTGGTTTCCTGACTGTGAGAATGAATTGAATGCAAGCACTTTGATTTGTATGTGCAAGATACAGCGCTATATAAATTCCATTTCTTCTTCTTCTTCTTCTTCTTCTTCTTCTTCTTCTTCTTCTTCTTCTTCTTCTTCTTCTTCTTCTTTATTGTTATTATTATATAACGAAACATAGAAAATAGAAAAGTAACGTATATTATGAAAGCTTGCACTGCATTGTTTACTACTAGCTTTCTTTACAATTATATATATATATATATATATATATATATATATATATATATATATATATATATATATATTGTGTGTAGGCAAGTAAGCAAGCGTCAGCGTGCATGTGTGCGTATGTGTAATATTCATGTATTAAGTGTATGTATGAGTATGTATTATATATTGTATTGTATGCCGTCTTGAGCTGTCAGCCTGTGTCCAGCAGACTTATTACCATCCGCCTGAGAGCAGCCCCCTTTAACATAACAGTAGTACAGGCATACGCCCCTACATCAGACTGCACAGATGAAGCCATAGAAGAATTTTATGACCAGCTACAAGAGGTTCTGAATCAAACTCCCAAGAAAGACATCCTCGTTGTGCAAGGTGACTGGAACGCCAAGGTAGGAGAAGATGCATGGAAAGATTGGGAGGGCGTTTGTGGGCCACATTGTAATAACCAATCAAATGAAAGGGCTGAGACTCCTGGAATTTGCCAGTAACACCACCTCCAGCTAGTGAATACACTTGGCCCACACAAGAAAATCCAGAAAATGGACCATGCATAGCCCAAATGGAGAACACACAACCAAATAGATTACATCATGGTGAATAGACGGTTTCAGTCTAGCGTTAACATCGCACAGACACGAAGTTTTCCAGGAGCAGACATAGGGAGTGATCATGATCTTGTGATGATGACTTTCCGACTACGTCTAAAGAAAATCAACAAGCGGAACAACATCAGGATCAAATTTGACCTGGAGAAGCTGAAGGACCCAGAGGTATTAGACATTTTTCAAGCAAGGATAGGTGGAAAGTTTGCAGCACTCACTGTGATAGACTCAGACATAGATACACTGACAAATAGTTTCAATACAGCAGTGACTGAAACAGCAAGCGAGCTTCTTGGCAAACACCGACCAGTCAAAAAACCATGGGTCACACCTAACATCCTACAACTATGCGACAAGCGTAGAGAGTTGAAGAAAAAGAAAAATGAAACAAAAGAAAGAGCAGAACAATATAGGGCAGTCAACAAAAGAATCAGGAAGTCCATGACGGAGGCAAAAGAGAAATGGATCGGTGAACAGTGCCAAGACATTAAGGAGAACATCAAGAAAAACAATAGCAAGAAAGCATATCAGCTGGTGAAAGACCTGACTAGCACAAAACAGGGAAAAGGTTGAACAATTCAAGACAAAAATGGGAAGTGTCTCACTGACGACCAGGATATTCTGAACAGATGGACAGAATACTGCTCCGACCTGTATAACTATAGAACCCCAGGAGATCCAGAAGTCCTTAATGTACCCGAAAGCAAAGACACAGACAGTCACCCTATCCTCCGAGAAGAAGTGGAAACAGCAGTCAGATCGCTGAAAAAGGGAAGTAAGCAGGGGCTGACAACATTTCCAGCTGAGTTGGTTCAAGCTGGAGGGGAAGCCATGATCAGCCCCCTATAAGAATCTGCAACAAGATCTGGCAGACAGGAAAATGGCCAACACCATGGACACAGTCACTCATCATCACCCTCCCCAAGAAAGGAAATCTACAACAATGCCATAATTACCGCACAATCAGCCTCATATGCCACCCCAGCAAGGTCATGATGCAGATAATATTAAATATACTGAAGCCACAAGCAGAGACCATCATTGCTGAGGAACAAGCAGGTTTCAGAGCAGGGCGCAGCACAACAGAACAGATATTCAACCTCAGAATACTATGTGAGCGGTACCTTCAACATCAACAAGACCTTTACCACGTATTTATTGATTTTAAGAAGGCATTTGACAGGGTGTGGCATGCAGCTTTGTCGGCAACCATGAATTTGTACAGCATCAATGCAAACCTGATCAGAGTCGTCAAACAGCTGTACAGAGAGGCCACCAGTGCAGTGTACTACAACAACACATCGGAGAATGGTTCGAACAACAGTTGGGAAATAAGGCAGGGGTGTCTACTCTCACCCCCTCTTTTCAACATCTTCTTGAGAGAATCATGGCTGATGCACTGAAACATCATGAAGGATCAGTCAGCATTGGTGGCAGAATGATCACAAACCTCCGCTTCGCAGATGACATTGATGGAATAGCGGATCAGAAAAAAGAGCCTGCCAGGTCACCTAACAGATACTTTGGAATGAAGGACTCCAAAAACTTACGGCATGGAAATCAGTGCCAGAGAAGAACAAATGATGACTAATAACACAACGGCATTACGTGATATCAGGGGTTAATGACAGAAGCTGGGGAAACCGTTAACGTTTCAAGTACCTGGGAGCCATTTGTATCAGACCAGGGATCCAAGCACAGAAGTAGTATGCAGGACTGCAAAGACAATAACAGCTTTGTCAAAAAACTAAACACATCTGGAAGAGATAAAAATATCTCACTTATCTCCAAGATCAGACTAATGACGTCCGCTGTCAATCTATATTTCTGTATGCCTGTGAATCAGTGACCCTGATGCTGTTTGGAGAGAAGAGTACAAGCAGTGGAGATGAGATGCTTTCGGGAGATCCTTGGACCTCCTTACAAAGGACCACATAAGCAACGAAAGCGTGCATACAGAATCCAGCAAAAAACATTGGACCCTATGAGAACCTTCTAACAATCGTGAAAAAAGCGTTAACTTAAAATGGTATGGGCATTGTCACAAGATCCAAAGGACTTGCAAGACAGTTTTACAAGGCATGTCCAAGGAGGATGAAGAGGTCAGACCAAGAAGAGCTTAGGAGTAGATTTAGTTCGGGATGGACTGATTTGTGGTGATAACAATCAGCGAATGGATCAGGCCTAGAACTCAAGAAACCCTGAGAAAGGCGAACAGAGAGAGGAATGGAGGGAACTGGTTGTTGAGTCTCTGAGGGTGCCCCCACGGTCGGCAGACTACGGACAGATGTAGATAGTAGGTAGATGCCGCCTTGGGGTCGTGGCAGGTTTCTCTTCCCAGGAAGAGAATGTTGTACAGCAGCAACGCCACCATTACTATTAATATTTTTCCATTATACATGTGAGAGTTTGGTCCATAAAGATGTGGTAAAATTGTGATTAGTGATTGGCCAGACATTGTGCATATGACTTGTGTGCACGCTTCGGTGTCCAGGCTAGAACAATGAATTTGTAGATGCAAATACATCTCTCTCACTCTCTCTCTCTCTTCTCTCTCTCTCTTCTCTCTCTCTCCTCTCTCTCTCTCTCTCTCTTCTCGCTTACATTTTATTTTGATGGTTCTTTCCCTTTATAATTGGTTGTGATTGTTGTATGTAATAGGTGATGATATAATTTTTTCTTTTGGGATGGTTGTATTCTTCACTTACAGGTTTTTTTTTTGGAAGTTTGTGAGCGTGTAGTTGTGTGTAGGTTTTTTTTTTACTTATGTTGCTTTCAAGGGCTGGGTAGTAAGCAGGATTCACAATGTACCCATTTCAAGCCATCATGATACAGAATATGCTTGTATCTTTGTGCCTTGCCTTGATTATTATTAAATCAAATATTCCAGCACATTGGTAAAGGTGTTGGCAGAAGAGTTGCCAAGTGTGCAGGTGCACTGTAAGTAACAGGCCTTTTATTCTTTACTGATAGTCTAGTGCATGGTTTTATATTATTTGAGTTGCATGGCTTTTGTGCACTTCAAGTAACTTAATCTATTGTAGGAAAAAGCAACTGTCCCTTCTTTGTTCAACAAACCTGCTTAACATTAAGGCAAGGACTCCTCTGCAGGTAGCTTAGGTTATCAACATCCAGGATGTAGCCTAGGGCAGATGAGTAGTCTCTTCACCATGCAACCCACAACACAGCGGGAAAAAATCCATTTTTAGAGCTTCACCACAAGGCGAGAGGCTGAGTTCCTTTCCAAACACCCTGGGGTTGCTGTACACCCAGGAGGTAAGGTGCTGGATATGCCTACTCTAAAACCATGGGTTGCTGTCCACCCAGAAGTATGGTAAAGGGTTTAACTTCCCAAAATCTGGGACATATGGAGAAGATTTAAGGCAAAAGGAATAAGAAGTGAGCTACACAAACATGAAAAACGACCCAAAAAAAAAAAAAAAACAAAAAGGGGGGGGGGGGGAAACTTTGGATGAATAGATACAAATACAGGTGTCTTGTTATCTCACAGTTATTTTTTTGGGAGTCATAAAGACATTAATTCACATTACAGCTCCTTGTGTGACATTGGTTTATGTTGGTTTTGGTTGTTTTTTTAGTTTGTTGTTTTGCTGTTACTGTTTTGTTTTCCTCCTTGTATGTTCTATGCTTTCTTTACACTGTGTGTGTATGTGTACATATGTATATATGTATGTTCGTGTGTGTATGTAAAATATGATAATATATATATATTCATATATATATATATATATATACATACATATTTATATATATAAATCAGTGTGTGTGTGTGTTCAATGTGTGTGTTCTAAGGTGTGTTTTATATGTGTGTGTGTGTGTTCTGTGGGTGTTGTGTGTGTAGTGTGGGTGTGTGTGTGTGTGTGGGGATGTGTGAGTGTGTGTTGGTCAAATTATGCTTCCACTACACCTCTTGTGCTCATAACCGGCACATATCACACTCACGTATGTTATATTTGTCCGTCGTGTCCGATGTATTGACCTCCAAAACAGCAGGTGGATGGCAGCTGCTGTTTGGAAAATGGGCAAACATTTGAGTAGAGTGGAGATGTCTGCCCACCGCACATCCCCACTCTCTAGGCCCAACCAGCCCCCAGGGCTGCAGCACATACGGAACTGTGCGAGGGTTAAGCCTCTAGTCAGTGAGTCTTAGTTCGTATAACAAAAGACTAAGTGTTAAAGTGGAATTCCATGAGTGGGAAGCCACTGGTCATACGCCCTTCACCTTGCTGTTGCCCCCAGCGTCAATGGTTTAATCACGAACTGTGAATAAGCTCAGGGGCGCTGGACGGCCCAAACACCACACACACACACACACAACACACAACACACCACACACACACACGAAGTAGGGGGATGAGTGTCTAGTGGTTAGAACTTTGCGCTAGCAATTCTGACGACCAGGCTCACGATTTCCGTCAGGGGGTATTTTCCTAAGGAGATAACATCACAGCTGACTTTCTACTCTCTCCAAAAGTCCTTCGATGAGGCTATAAACCGAGGCCCCGTGTGCGGCGCATGAGAACATCTGCGCCCAACATTAATTCCTGCTCCTGCTTTTCATAAAGTTTAGGCCATGTTGTGCTAGTGTTAGGATTAGATGACAAATTTATAAAACCGCTTACACACGGGGGACTGGATGTAAAAAGCACACAAGTGCTTATTCCATTAATCTCGATGTAAAGAATTAAATAAAAAATAAATGAATAAAAACACACGCGCACACGGCACCCCCCCCCCCCCCCCCCCCAACACCCCCCCCCCCCCCACACCCACCAACCCACTATACACAAAACGAACACACACCACACACACACACACACACACACACAGAATCAAAGCAAAACAGCCAACAAGACTGGGGTACATGTTTGCCCATGTTGTACCTTGTGTACCCAGGCAGCAGATGTAGGCTAAGCACTCCTGGTCTAGCTAATGTTCCTTAAATGCTGAAGTGGATCCTTCAGACTCAGAATGTGCTCCTGACAATAAACATCTTTGTCATTAATTCTTCCATTACACGAGCTGCCACCGCCCTCAAAGGAAAATCTCACAATGTTTAGGTGTGTTACCACTGGTTAAAGGGTTAAACCATTGGGGACCCCTAGCCTTAAAGTGAGGGGGGGTTAAGTTTTCGTTGGTGTAACCAGGGTCCTTTGTTTCTTTGTTTCTCTTGAGCAATTGTTTATCCACTACTGGAGCTAGGCCCTTCGTAGTTTTCACCATAGCCCCGTTGCCAGGCATTATTCTGTTTCCACCTCCTTGGACTGGGGAACGAGGGGTTGGGCTTTAGGAGGTCTGGCCCTGACAAATGCCAGGAGCAGAAACTGGCTGGTATCGTGCTTAGATCAAGTGGCTTGAGGAAGCCTGTCAACAAAGGCCAGGAGAGACAAGTAGAGAAACGAGGTGATCAGAGAATGGGAAGGAGCCACACCCGTCCTACACCATATGAACAACAAACAAAACCAAGTGGTTCGGGCACCTCACACGTTGCCGCCAAACCAGCAGCCTGTGTGCTTACAACTTAAGGTAATCTGGACTAGGGCCAGAGGTTTAGCCCAGGCGACGCTGGAGTGATTCCCCCTGTGCCTGAAACACTGAAAGTCCATGGATTGTCCATCCTCCAAGCTACCCGCCTTGCAGCAGACAGACTTTATATCTCCCGTGAGCCACAGAGTACATAGCAGAAGGAAAAAAGAAAAAGGTAAAGTAAGATTAAGCAGGGTCATGATATTGAGATTTTTGTTAAACGTCTGGGGTAGAGGATTTACCAGCTTATGGGGGAGAGCACGCCCCCACCAATACTTTTCGGGGGGGTATTCGATGCGTCTGGGGGGCCCCCGCCGCTATGGGCTGGTTTTCGCTCTCATTGTCTGCATAAACTTCAGGTCCGTTTTGTCTATCTTTTATTTCATTTCGCTTTTTATTCGTTTTTTACGTACTTTACTTATAATTTTTTTTTCTTTTTACGCTGATCCTTGCCACCTTAATCGCTCCACTGTAAGTGATGTGTTCTAAGTGGTATTGGGTTATAATAATAATATTAATGTATAATAATAATAATAATACTACATTATATAATAATGTTAATATATTAATAATAATAATATATGGAATTCAAAAGCGCGGAAGCCTGTAAAGCAACAAATCATAGGGCTCAGATGACTTTTAAAAAAACTATATTTTATATCGAGGATAATAGAATAAACACTCATGTGCTTTTTTTACATCCTGTCCCCGTGTGTATGCGGTTTTGTAAATTTTGCCATCTGTTCCCACCGGCACACAATGGCCTACTCTTTCGGAAAGCAGAACAGGATTTAATGCGAGCACAAGATGTTCTGCATGCTTTCGCACACGGGGCCTAGGTTTATAGTCTCATCCGAAGGACTTTGACATTCAGTTAAATTTTTTTTTGTCAAACTGGGAAGAAAGGGCGAAGGCTGGGAATCGAACCCGAACCTCACGGTTTTTGTTGGCCGACAAAGTCTTAGCCAATCTTTGCCACCTTCATCCTTGTTGAGGATTTACCAGCGGGAAGTCGATGAAGTGTGTGTAATAGTAGGTTCCATGAAATCGGCCACAGGGCAGGAAGCACCAGGAGGGAGACTAGGAAGGCTAGGGGGAAAAAAGAAAACGTGGAAAAACCAATCATAAACAGTGTGTACCTGATTGAGTGGAATGACATGTTACAGGAAGACTAGGAGGCATAGGACGAGAAAAACACGTGGGAAATCCTATTAACAGTGTGGACCTGGATTTGAGTCGGATAATGACATGTTACAGGAAGACTAGGAGGCATAGGGAGTGAAAACAGAGGAAAAAACCTACATAACGTGTGACCTGGATTTGATTTGACGTGGAATGAATGTTACAGGAAGACTGGAGGGCATAGGGAGAAACAAGTGGAAAACCTACATTAACAGTGTGACTGGATTTGAGTGGGAATGACATGTTACAGGAAGACTAGAGGCATAGGGAGAAAAGTGGAAAACCTACATACAACAGTGTGACTGGATTTGAGAGGACAGACATGTTACAGGAAAAAGACTAGGAGGCATCATAGGGAGCATACAGTGAAACCTACATAACAGAGATGCTGGATTTGTGTGGAATGACACACTTACGAAAGCTGAGATCACAAGAGTGGGACAAAGCAGGCAGCAAATGTTCCAGAGGTGGCCCAACCTTTTTTCCAGACTAAAGACAGGTGAAGTGAGTGAACGTTTAGTATCACCTGTTACGCTTGTTTTTGCCCCACCCTGTTTAAACTTGATATTGGCACAAATACATGTTGAGATTGTCTGACTTTCATAGTACCAAAGTGTCCTTCTAAAGGTGCAATTTGTTGACATGTTTGCGCTAGCTTTCTGGCTGTCTATCTAAACTTAGCTAATCACATTGCAATACACATATAATGCTGTGCTGGCAAGAAGTATCCTGTTTTATTTTTGCATACAAAAAGTTTATTGTTATAAACCTTAAGTCACGGTCCAGGTGCTTACAACGTGTAACCTTGTTGTTTTTCTGTTACTAAACATTCACAAATTAATTTAGTTTACTTTGATCCATCAGTGCCTGTATTTTTCCCTATGATTGTCCTACGATAGTTCATTTACAGTTTGCTCGTGGCCTTCAAGCGTTTTATGCTTGTTTGTTTGGTTGGTTTTTTTCAGTACTCACCGTTGTACTTGGAGGTGATTTAGAAGCAACCCAAAGTCCATGGAAAGTACGGCTCAAAAGCCAACCATTGTGTTACGTTTGGACAAGCATAAGTTTGATACCCTATGCACCAGGTCGCACCAATGGCCGCCTGTTTTTTCGAAGCAGTCCAGATGGTACAAGCACTTACATCACAAACTGCAAGTGACACAGACATCAGAACCGACTTGTTCCTTCCCTGTTGGTGCCTGGGCTGTGCTGTCCGTGAACAGTAACGATAATGGCTTCTACAATTGAGTACAAACTTCATGCTGCCCTGCTACGACGATGGTGGAGGGAGATTATCTTTGTGTTGACGACAATTTTGACCCCAATCCTGACTTCTGGCATCCAACTGTATAGTATAGCTGGAGGTAAGTTTCCATATTGTGTGCGTTAATTTTTATAGTTGAAGATAATTGTGATTAAGAGAATGTTTACAACTAGAGTGCGTGGCATGCGCGTGAACGGGCATAAGAACGCATGGGAATGGATGACAAAATATACTCAACTGTATACACACTGGAACCGGATTTTAAAAACCCCCACATGAGTACTTATTCCATTATTCTCGAAATATAAGAATAAGAATGCACCTGTGTGTGTGCGTGAATGCTTGCTCTCTAAAATGTATGGCTTGTGGTACTAGAGCTAATTTAAAGAACACTATAGAAACAGTTGATTGGGTAAATCATTTTAAGTTTGTTTTCTAAAGCAACAGAAGTACTAGCTATAATGACTGTCATAGTGATACAGACTTACTAGAGCAGGCAGATCATGAACTTAAAACCAAACATCTCAGGAAAAAAAATGAGGAGCTAAAAAAAGCCAATACATAAACTAAAAAATGTGGTAAAGGCAAGTGGGACTGGAAGGCATACCTTGCTGAAATGCTGAAGAGAATGGAGGCAAGAGGTACACTGTTTCTAATAAAACTATTCAATTCTATTTTTGACAAAGGAATATTTAATCCACACGCCTGGGCAAAAAGCTACCATAGTTCCAATCTTTAAGAAGGGTGTCCCAATTAAACAGGACAATTATAGGGGGAATTTCATTGTTGAGTATCCGGTCAAGTGCTTCAATCTATTCTAAACAGTAGGTTGTATTCTTGGCTAGAAAATAATCAAATCATATCTGAAAAATCAGGCAGGCTTCAGGAAAAAATTCGCTACTGTTTGATCAGGATCTTTAATTTGCATGCAATCGTCCCGGAAGTTACATGAACAAGAAAGGTCGAACGTTTTATGTTGCATTTATAGATTTTTAAAAAAGCTTTTGATTCTGTCAGACATGATTTTTAGAGGGTGCATCAACGATCAGGGAGTAAATGGAAAGTTCCTTGCAGCATGTCAGCAATTATCAAACATTATATTCATGTATACGGGCAAACAGTGAATTGTCTGAATTTTTTGAATGCCCAAATTGGTGTGAGGACAAGGATGTCTGTTAAGCCTCTTGTTTTCTTTATTTATAACCAATCTATCCGAGACCATGGGTAAAAAAGGGAAAACACGGAATACATCTTATACGAGACATCATGGAAATCTTTATTTTTTACTCTTTGCAGATGATGGGGCTCTTATTTCAACATCCTGGAGGTTTTTACAAATCCAATTGATGTATGAAATCATGTTGTGATGATTGGCAATAAATCCAATTCGGATTAAAATAAAGTAATGGTCTTTAGAAAAAGGAGGTTTTCTTGGAAAAAATGAAAAAGTGGGTTTACGATAATTTCAAATTAGAAGTGGTACATAAGTATTTCGATTTAGGGTTTAACTTTACGACAAAATTAGTGTACTAAGCTGGGCACAGTTCATCTTGTGACCAAGGGTAAAGACAGGGTTGTAGGAGATTTAAATAGGGTTTTTAATAAATATAAAGACATTAAACGCTGAAACATTTTTCAAGATCTTTGACAGTAAAAATACAGCCAATCTTACTATATTCATCAGAGATATGTGGGTTACATAAATTGGACATATAGAGAAAGTTCACATGATGGCTTGCAAGAGATTTTTGGGTGTACCATTGAAAAACTCAAATAAAATGATATATGGTGAGCTGGGTCGATATCCTCTTATACATCAACTCATGTATAAATACTCTTAGATATTGGATTATTAAATTATTACCGCAAATGAATTCTAACAGACTTATCATATTAAGGTTAATCAGAATTGTTGTATGACATAGATATATATCTGGAAAGAAATGTTGGGTTTCTATGATTAGACAATTTTATGTGATGCAGGATTCAGCTTTGTCATGGCTTCAACAGGGTGTTGGTGACCGTCAAGGTATTTCTTACATATATGTTTAAGCAAGACTTGTTTGATATGTTTATCCAGGAAAGAATGGTAATAGTCAATCAGAGACGAGACAGATATGACATTTACAGGTGTTTCAAAACAATATTTTGCTAAAGATGAATATTTTCTACACTTAGATACCTTACGGTCATAGAGTTGCTGTTTGTCACAGGTGAGATTAATGTTTTACCCACTCAAACAACAATGTACATCGATAATAGTGCACAGAATCAGAAGAAACAATGTCCATTTGTAATAACCAAAGTTGAAGATGTAAAAGCATTTCCTTTATGAATGTTTTGTGGTATTATGATTTAAGAATTAATTTTTTAAAGGGATGTCTTGATTACACTTTGCAGGATCTACTAAAGCAGAACACGTTAGTAAAAGCACTGCCTGTCTAGATATATACTCCATGCCCATCATAAGAGAAAAATTTTGTAGTATTAGGCTATTTACATCACAAACCTAGATTACGGTATCATTTTGTTATGATTTTGAAAAATCTTATAAGTTTATTGATTTTATCCAAGAACATAAGAAGATACATTTAGATCAAAATAGTGAGATTGTGTTTGATACATATGGATTTTTATGTATTTGTGATATGTGCTTCAGTATTTCTTTCAGGAAGGGAGTTGGTATTGTGATATGTTATCTGTTTTTTCCCCTCTGGGGCGATTGTCAATTTCTTTTACGCCCAACCTTGTCTTTTGGCCTAAGGATGAGATAACATCACATTTATGAGTTCTGAGTGTCTGAGTTCTCTCTTCTCTCTCCCTCTCTCTCTCTCTCGCTCTCTCTCTCTCTTCTCTCTCTCTCTCCTATCTCTCTCTCTCTCTCTCTCTTCTCTCTCTCTCTCTCTCTCAAGGTCCAATGCCACACTCAGTCTTTTTCTCACCTGCTTTGCTTTGATGTCTCCCTATAATTGAGCAGACTTCCCAGCAGGTGCTTTTGTTTCTGGCTATCTGTAGGGTTATATAAAAGGCGTCGTTTGTAATTTGAATATATTGGAACATTGATTCAGTAAACAGGGGGTAGTTTTACAAAAATGCAGGACAAATGCTTATGATAAAGCTACTAAAGTTGTTTAGTTTGATAAAGACTGCACGGCAAAAAGAACTGCCTATACATGTGACACTTGATTTATTCGACAAAATCGTTGTACCTGTTTTGTTGTATGGATATGAACTTTGGGAATATGAAAACTTAGCAATAATTGATAAGTTTCACTTCAGATTTGTAAAGTATATTTTTTGTTTAAAGCTTAAAACATCAACTTCAGTAGTATATGAAAAAACGGGCAGATATCCCCTGTCTGTTTTGGTCTCTGTTTGAATGGTTCGCTTCTGGATGCAGCTGCTTGACATCCAGTCTGAAAACCTATTCTCAAATGTTTATCAGATGATGACAGAATTACATTATAAATCTTTGATTAAATGGCCATGGCTAAATAAGATACACAATATTTTAATACAAAGCGGATTTGACTACTTGTGGAAGAGACAGTTTTGTTCAAGCATCAAATCTACAAGTTCACATATCAAAGATTTCTCAAAAGAAAATAATGAAAGGAGAACTGAGCTTTGGAATAATAGTAGATGTCTTTATTATAAAAGTTATAATATCGATTTTGGTATGGAAAAATATAAAACTTGTGTACCAGATGTGTATGTTTATGCTCTTATGAAATTTCGGTGTAGCTGTCACAAGCTTGCTATTGAGGTTGGACATTTCCATAATATACCAAGGGAAGAAAGAATATGTTCAATATGCAGTATGTCTGTTTTAGGGGATAAATTTTATTTTATCATGGAATGCACCCACTTCAAACATTTATGACAAGGTTTTATTCCCCGATATTTTCTTCAACCCATGTCCAGTTACAATTTTTGTAGGCTAATGAAATGCAAATCTCTAATTTAGAATGGCTCACTAACAAGGCGTTGATACCTTGTACGGACGGCGGGGATCTGGCAGCAGCCAGCTCCCCCACTGAGTAATGATGCACAGTGCAGATTCTGTCTGTTTGGACTGTAGACCTTTCTCTCCTCCACTGGGTCTGGAGTGGTGCCTTGGGCACTGGCCCTTCGGAGTCGATGACAGCGGGAGAGTTTGTCTTTACAGGGTTTTTCGTAGAGAAAGGCTCCTTCTCACCGTGACTTGGGTGCATGATGGAGGTTGTGAACAAACACTAAAGCAAATCTAGCTTACCTTGGAAAGTTACCTTTGCTTAGGCACTGGTGAGCAAAACGATTAGGACTTCACCCATGAAAAACACGATTGTGGGGAGGATCTCTCTCTCTCTCTCTTTCTCAGTATACCACTTACGGGACAACCTGTCAGGGCTTCATTGCAGAAACTGATCGCCGCGTGGGTCAGAGAAAAAGATTGATTTTTTTCACGTTTTGTGTGTGTCCTGAGTGGGAGCAGTATTATTCTCTTTAGTTTACCTTTAGCGTGCTCAGGTGCGTGTATGTGCGTGGGTGTGAGTGTGTTTGGGCATGTATGTGCTTTTCTTGGTTTGAATGTAATAAGAGGGGTTCAATATTATTTTTGCTGTGCATATTTGGAGGCATACTTCCCACTGAAACACACTGTGGGGCATGCAGCATGGGAACTGGGTGTAACAGAGGAAGTCTTGAGACTGCCTGTTCTCATGGTGTTTTAACAGCCTAGATAGCATACTGTGATGAATTCTACTATAACTATTTTGTCTTTGAACTGTCAGGGTCTTGGCAGTTTTGAAAAAAGAAGAGACATTTTTCAAAACTTACCATAAAAAAGTCACTCAGTTTCTTTTCTCCAGGATACTCATTTCAGTAGTAAGCTATAACGTCAGATCAGGGCTGAGTGGGGTTATGAGTGTGTATTTGCTTCAAACAATTCCAGATCCAGAGGAGTAGCTATCTTGTTTAGCAACAATTTTGAATTTAAAATAAAAAGCGTAATTTTTAAAAATCCAATGGGGGTAATTACATCATATTAATGTTAAACACTATGGGGAAAGATATACTACTAGTCAATATATATGGACCAAATAGAGATGAACCAGTTATTTTGTAGACATAGAGAAAAGGATTGAGGAAATGAGGACACCAAATGTAATTCTAGCTGGAGACTGAAATCTTTTCATTGATCCTAGACTGGACTACCACAATTACAAGAACATTAACAATCCCAAGCCCCGTAGAAAGTTATAGATATGATATCAGATCTTGACCTGGTAGACATCTGGAGGGAATTTAACCCTGAGGTGTATAAATATAGCTGGAGAAGACAAACTCCTTTCCAGCAAAGTCGGTTAGATTTCTTTTTGGTGTCAGATCTATTAAGTACATTTGTCAAAGACACAGACATTCTCTATGGTCACAGAAGTGGTCATTACCCTGTTTATATTGTCCTTGATTTTAAACCACCTGAGAAGGATAGAAGCTTTTGGAAATTTAAAGCGCAACTCTTAAAAGATCAAAAATATGTAGGACTTGTAAATGAAACTGTTTTGAAAACCAAAGAACAGCATGCAGCCCTACCTTATGATAGAAGTAATATTGATTCTATTCCTAATAGCCACATTCAGTTTATGATATCTGACCAGTTGTTTCTTGACGTTCTTCTGATGGAAATCAGAGCGCAGACAATCTCATTTAGTATCAACAAGAAAAAAAGAGAGACCACACTAGAAAAAGAACTAGAAAAGGATATCACAGAACTTGAGAATGTTCTACCACTAAATGAAGCTGATACACATACTTTACAGCATAAAAAGATGAGTTAAATGAAATTACAAAAAGAAAATTGGAAGGTATAATTCTTAGATCAAAAGCAAAATGGCTTCTCTGGGAAATCGGTACCAAAATCTTTAGTACACAAGAAAAAAAAGACCACTCTATAGTAAAGAATGAAAAAATATCACAGAATGAGAGTTCACGACTATAACTGAAACAGATGCTTTACTAAAGATAAAAAGAGTTTAAATGAATATAGCAAATGGAAAACTCAAGAGGTATATTCTTGAAATAGAAAAAAGGGTTACAGGAATTTACCTACTTTACAAAAAGACCTTTAAATCTAAACGATTGAAACTTAGACGAATAACTGAGACTTAACTGAAACAATATTTTTAAAAAAAAGGTTTTAAATCGCCATCCCATAATAAAGTCGTAGAGGATCAGGCTTTTTCAAAAACCTCACTTTCAAGGCCAATCGAAAATTCAGAGGGATTCTCTTTCCTCAGCTGCTTTTACCTTTCCCTGACCTAAAAGAAGCGAGGTCCCAATAACCTGGTAACTGGGGGGGGAAGCCAAGGCGCGCAAACCTCACCCATCCAATCTGGACCCCCACCCTCCCCTGCTGCTTTACCTTTGCCCTAAGGGAGGCAGGTCCCACCACTGTGCTAATCGTCCCCTGAACCCAAGGGGGAAAGCACCCACCCAAGTAACCACCCAACGCTAAGGCTGGGGAATAATAATTAATACTATCCTCCATTAAAATATCACACATCAAACCTCACACAATGAATAATAATAATAATAATAATAATAATAATAATATAATAAATAATAATAATAAATAATAATAATAATAATACATGGAATTTATATAGCACTGAATCTTGTAAAAAAAACAAAAAATCGAAGCGCTTGCACTCAATCATTTACAGGCATGAACTTTCCTTAAACATAATGAACAACAGATTTCAAATCCATGCGCGCGCACGTACGCACGCACACACACACACACACACACACACAACACACACACACACACACACACACACAGGGAACAACACTTAGAAGGTGAAAGATGCTGTTGAAAATTAGGGACAGATATGTGGGGGGAAAGTCTCAGGTAGGATATAAGTGTGTTTTGAGGCTGGATTTGAAGGTATCAAGTGAAGGCTTTTGGCGAAGTAAAAAGGGGGAAAGGTCATTCCAGGTGGATGGACCAGAAACAGAGAAGGAGCGACGGCCAACAGTGGTTTGTTTGAATCTGGGTGTTCGAAAGCACAAAGTATCTGCGGCTGAACGAAGGGAACGGGATGGAGTGTACAGGTGAAGACAGTTACAGAGATAAGAGGGTGCAGATTTGTGGAGACATTTGAAACAGAGGGTATTGATTTTATACTCCAGTCTTTGTGAGACAGGCAACCAGTGAAGAGATCGCAGAAGAGGAGTGATTGTTCAGATTTTTTCTTTCTTAGGACCAGTCGAGCTGCAGATTTTGTATGCGTTGAAGAGAGTGATAGATGATGCTGGTAGGCCAGCCAAAAGAGAATTACAGTAGTCTAAAGTGAAAGAATGAGAGATGTGACAAGCTTGAAGGTTGCATCATGGACAGATACCTTGCGAATCGCACTTATGCGCCGTAATTGATAGTTTGCAAGACTGGCAGGTCTGGGTGATGAATTTTTTCATAGAGAGTGTGTTGTCGAGAACTACTCCTAAATACTTCACAGAGTTGGAAAAAAGGAGCTGACGTATTGCCGAATTCTATTGAAGTTTTTGCATAGAGAAAGTTTATGTTGGGTCCCTATGAGCATGGCTTCGGTTTTATCGGCATTAAGTTGTAACTTATTCTGAGTCATCCAGTTTTGAATGTCTTGAAGGCAGTAGGACATATTTGTCAGGAGGGACAGGCAAGTTTTCAACAGTATTGCTGCACTGAAGCTGAGTATCATCGGCATAGAAATGATGATCAATATGGTGGTTGTTTATTATATGTGAGAGTGGAGCAGTGTAGAGAGTAAAGAGAACAAACAAGAATGACAACAAATTTCTTTTAAAAAATTGGGGAAGCAGTTAGACATTTTTGTGGTCCACTGCATAAACGAAAGCTTTGTTAAAGGAGAAATGTCAAGCACACAAAAGGAAGGAATTTTGATCTGTTTGCCAAAAGGAGATAAACCATTAGAATTTCTTAAAAGCTGGTGACCAATAACTCTATCAAATGTAGTTTATAAAATTGGGTCAGCCTGCATTGCAAATCGTATTAAACATAGGTTATCCAAATTAACAAATCAAGATCAAACGGGATTTATACCTGGTAGATATATTGGTAATTGCATAAGAATAATTTATGACATTATATATTACCTGGAAGAATAACAATATCTAGTCTACTCGTTTCTATAGATTTCGAAAAAGCATTTGACTCAGTCAGTTGGTCATTCATGATGAAAGTTTTTAAAATGTTCGGATTTGGAGAGTATGTATTAAAATGGGTTTGCACATTTTATAAAGACATAAAAACGCGTGTGGTAGTCAATGGAAAATCGTCAACTAGCTTTACTGTTGAAAGAGGTTGTCGTCAAGGAGATCCACTCTCGCCATATTTATTTGTACTCTGTGCAGAGGTACTTGTCTGTAAAATAAGAGAAGAAGTCGATATTAAGGGCATAAAGATAGCAGATGCAGAATTCAAGATTAAACAGTATGCCGATGGCATGACAATTACATTAGAAGGGGATAGAAAATCATAAGAAAAGCTGTTTGAAGTTTGGAAAGAATTTGAAATTATTTCAGGTCTGAAGTTGAACTACAAAAAAACCTTGAATGTATGACTAGGAAACATAAAGAACTGTCTAAACAGATTTTTGACAGAAAAAAAGTGGAATAGAACCCCCCAAAATTTAAAATATTAGGACTTTAGTTTTAGAAATGATCTCTCACAAATGACAGAAATAAACTCAGACAACATGTTCCTGGAAATAAAAACTCTATTCAAAATATGGTTGCAAACACAGTTACACCTTTAGGAAGAATAGCTGTATTAAAGTCACTTATACTTTCAAAACTTATATATCTGTGGATTCTGCTACACAATCTTCCTGAAACTCACATCAAACAACTACAAAAAATGTGTTTTGAGCTTGTGGGGGACAAAAAGAGATAAAATCAAAGGAAAATATGCTGTCCACGATTTTGATAGAGGAGGGATTGGTATTCCGAATACTGAAGTGTATATACAGGCATTGACATTAGCATGGATGGGAAAGTTTGTAAATGAAACTTCAAAATGGGCAACTATTATTCGAACCCTAAGCCCAGAGATGGACTTAATCCACATGTATGGGGCCAAACGTTTTCAAAACAGTAGATTAAATCAGTTCTGGAGAGATGTCTTCTCAGCCTACACACGCTTTTGCATTAATATTGTGAGTTTTCTCTCCCTCTCTCTTCTCCTCCTCCTCTTCCTCCTTCTCCTTCTTCTCCTTCTTTTCCTTTCAGCATCTGTATCGTTATCGTTATGATTGTCATCGATATTAAGGACTGTACATCCTTCTTGCCCTTAGTTTATTTCTTTATTTCTTTGTTTCTTCTGTTATGTCTTTCTTTTTCCTGTTTCTTCTCTGCTTCTCTCCTTTTGATGTTCATATTTTCGGGAAGGGGGGGGGGGGTGTCCCGTTTTCGATTTCTTTTTCGAAGAAAAGACATTTTCTTACGTGTTTATTTATTTGTTTAAAGGGCGGATGAGAAAAAGTCATTGTGCTTAATCTATCACCCTCGGATAATAAAATATTATCGTTCTGTCTCTCTCTGTCTCTCTGTTCTTATATTTCATTTTGTGTTAGTTGTGTCATTCCAACTAAGGCAATGACCATTTACCCCAATAACAAGCCTTGGGTTACAAAGGATCTGAAACGTGTTTTAAACAAAAAGAAAGTAGTATTTTACACAGGCACAGTACAACAAAAGAAGGAAGTAAATAAAGAAATGTTTGCCTTGGTTTATATAATTATGGTTTAAAAGAAGGCAGTAGTTTGCCTTTGTTTGTGTTTGCCTTGATTTAGATAATTATGTTTTGAAAGAAGGCGGTGGTCTGCCTTTGTTTGTGTTTGTCTTGATTTAGATATACATATTTATTTCAAACCTAAGATTTCCCCCCTCCTGTTTCATATCAGAACTATCCCACCTTCACTAATCTATGTCCTATCACCCTGCTAAAGTATATGACCTGTGTGAAAGAGTGTGTGTGTGTGCTTTTGAAAAACATTTGACTATTGCAATTTTATTTCATAGATTTGGTCTGCAGCTACCATGTTTGTAATATCTGTTTAAACTATTGATTGTTTGTCATTGGTTGCATGACTGTGTAAGATTAGGTTGAATGCATGCACTTTGATTTGTCTTTGCAAGATACAGCGCTATATAAGTTCTATTTATTATTATTATTATTAAGTCAAAGCTGCTGTTGCACAGGCCAGACATATATATATATATATATATAAATAAGATAGAAGACAAGTTTGCAGGGAGCAATTTTCGTGCTTCATGGCAGGGTATCAAAAATATGTCTACAGTAAACATGGTAGGTGTCCAGCATAGGTCAAAGATCAGTTTGCAGGGAGTATGTGATAAAAACTTATCAGACCATCTAAACGCATTTTTTACTCGCTTTGAAAAGCATGATTTCTTAGATAAAATAAATGACCTGAAACAATCCCGAGTTTCTGAGAATTGCGTCATTGTTGATGAAGAAATTATCTGTAAGCACTTAAAGGCAATAAATATTAACAAATCTCCCGAACCAGATGGTATAATTATGTGGAAGAACCCTGAAATTCTGCGCTACTGAGCTTGCCAGTGTCCTTCAACACCTGTTCCAGGCCTCACTGGATATTTGTCAGATTCAAGTTATTTGGAAAACTTCCAATGTAATACCTCTTCCAAAGAAACCCAATCCTTCTCGGCCTAACGATTTTATACCTGTAGCTCTCACATCTCTTCTGGAAAAAACCGTTGGGAAAAGATCGAAAAAACCCTCTCTTTCCTTCCGAAACGAGAAAGACCTTGACCCACAAAATTTTGGCGTACAGGTCTCAAAGGGGGTTCTCGAAGTTGCCAAAAATATTCTTTTTGAACAAGTTGTAAAAGGCCCTTGGAAACATGATCTCATGCCAGTTATTGTTCGCTGATTTTAAAATTTCCCGTTTCAATACAAGGGCAGCCTCTTGTTCGGGTTTAAACCAAAATAATTTAAAAATTTTTTGACGAAAGACAATCAACTTTTTTTAAATTGGCGATTAAATTTTTTTAACCCAACAGACCACAGGTTTTTGGCCAACAAAATTTTTTTCAGTTAGTTTTTCCTGCACGGGTTTCTCCACGGGGTTTTGGGCCCTCTCCCCCACTTTTGTACTTCTATACACAGATGTTTGGGGGAAGCAATTTGGAAAATTTCCCTTTCTGGAAAAATTTTTCGGGAACGACAGTGCTATGTTTTCTCTCTTACCCAGGATCAGTCTTAGACCATGGTCCCTCCACCGAGTTCGTACATTTTTTTGTGCCGGGACCAAATCTGGAGCTAAATTTTCTAAAACTAAAGATTGCCTATGACCAAAAACGTCTGGAAATATCCTAAGAATATTATTTTTCCATATTAAACAACCCCTTTGCGTGCTGGCAATTTTGAGGTAATCGGGAACGGGGGCCAAAGGGGAACCTAGACGACTTTTGGGATTTTTCCCCCGGGAGAAAAAACCCCGGGAAAGTCGAGGGATTGTCCCCTCCTCTAAGCTACCCACCTTTGCTGCAGCCGGGCATTCATATCCCCCCGCGAGGGCCCAAGAGTAAAGGGGAAGGGAAAAAGGAAAAGTAAAGTAAATTTAGGTAGGGAATTTTGAGGACTATAAAGGGTCCAACGTTATGGGGAAATGGTATTGCAGCTGCAAAAACTGTTTTTAACAGCCACAGCCCCATGTAACTATATAATCAGTTCTTCTATGGAAAAAAGGACTTCCCTTCATCAGAAATACAATCTTTTAGGAATGATGGTTTAACATTTATTCTGGATGATTAAATGCTAAACCTCACCCCCACCCTTTGTTTCCACCTGAATACCCCAAAAACTTTTTCCCTGTCCGGGCACCCAAAAGGGTATGATGTTTCCATCACTAAGAGATTATTAGGGGATACAACCCCCGAGGTTAAAATTTTCTTTTCCCCACCATGCCCACATGCTTTTTTAAAATCAATTTTATTTTTGCTTTCATGAAAGGTATATTTTTTTGAAATGAGTCATAGCCCTTTGAACAACAGCAGTAAATCTTTATCAGCTTATACCCAGTATAATTTTTAGCCATTTTGGGTAACTTTTGGGGCCCAAAGCAACTTTCTACAGTAAAATTTAAAAACAGCCCCCTCTTTCTCAACCTAGGAAACCTCATTTTTTGGCAGAAATTGACCATCTTGTTTCCCTTTGAGGAAGAGACCCAGTGGTACGGGCCAGACAATACTTAAAAAAACCCCACCCACACATATTTTGTCATTGAAATATGAATGGGGCCTTTACATGGAAATTATAAAAGCTTTTTTTTCCTTTTTAAATTCCAGGGAAACGTTTTCTTTTCCCTATATCGGGAAAGCAAGTATGCCAAGAAAACACCCCTAGTTTGCAAAATGGGTTTACGGGTTTTCCGATTTTTCGGGTTTTATTTTATTTTTCAGCCGGGATTACATACTAAAGACTGCAGACGTAAAAACCCCAACCGGGTGCTTGCAAAGAAACATGCTTTTTGCCATGGGTCATACTTTGTGCTCTTTAAAAAACCAAGATTTTAGCAATGTGTGTCCCAAACTTTTCCCTCTCTCGACATATGTTAAGAAGAAAAATTTTGACATCGGGTAAAACGAACACTCCCAAGCTCTTACAAAGCTAAGATTAGTGCAACATTTTTTTATAAATACTTTTTGGGACTCTCAGGGCGGGGACTTTTGTGGACCAAAAAAACCTGACATGCCCAAATTTAGGGGATTGTTCAGGGGAGAGATTTTAAATAGACCTCTGCCCTTTTCAAACCAATGCCTTGTTTTTTTACTGCATTTTTTTGGTTTTCTTTGTGGGGATTAAAAACCTTTTGGGCCATTAATCAGGGCTGACGGATAAGAAACTGTTATGGAGGGGCCCAAAATATGGAAAAAATTTTAGGAAAAAAAAGAGCAGAGGAAAAACAACGCACAAAATTCACAGACAGTTTTAAAAAAAATTCGCAACGAAAAAAAGGGGCCCCAAAAATAAACTCATGAGAGGACGGGAAAAAAGGGAAAATGGAGAGGGGATGACCCTCGGTGGCGGGCCCCAGACGGGGACACTTAAAGAAGAAGAAAAGAAAAGGAAATCTTTTTAAAGGACAAAAATAATGGAAATGTGGGCTGGGGAAAAGCTTTTACAATACCCCAAGGGTACCATTTGTTATCAGTAAAACCCCCTTGGAGTGGTAGTTTGATTTTGAGTCTTTTTGCATACACCACACACAAACACACCCCACACACTCCCCTCACATATATTGGTTTATGCATTTCTCTCAGGGGGTAGCCTCGATTTTTTTAGTTAAAAAATGCTATGCAAAGCAATGTAATCTACATTGTAATTTCAATGTGATATTAAAGGCATACATTTGGGTTTGGTAAAACAAACCCAAAAAAAGCATGAATAATGAAAATTATATTTTTGTTTAAAGAAACAAATCCAAAAAAAAAAACAAGATATTTTGTATGAAGAGAGCAACCCCCATTTTTTTTTCATAGGTCAAAAGAAATCCAAACAAGTTTAAACCCCTTCCTTAATTTGGGAAAGGAAATACAATTGTTGGGGTTTAACTTAAGCAATAATAACGGGCCCCAAAAAACCTTTTTTTGACATCCCCGCTGTTTTCTAAGATACAGTGAAGAGATTTAAATTGAAAAAAAGGGAAAATAAAGAGGAGGTAAGAGGGAAATTTTGAGCCTTTTTCGTTGGAAAAGTGAAAACCTTTTTTGGGAAAAATTGTTTGTTAAACATTGATTATTTTTCATTGATTTTTCAAAGACTGTGTAAGATTAGGTTGAAAGCAGTGCTTTGATTTGTCTTTGAAAAATATAGCGCTATTTAAAATCCATTTATTTTTATTTTTAAATTTTTTTTTAATTTTTATTATTAATTTTTTATTATTAAATTTTATTATTTAAAAGCTTGACCTACTTGTTTTCTCAATTAAAATGGCTGTTTTTTAAATTTACCCAAAAAAATAGTTAGACCATCTTGTGATACAGAAAACAATTGCTGTTTTTCATGACTGAGCAAAAAAACTTTGGGGATCAAAGACATCAACAAACAGATGAAAAAATTCAAAATTTTTATTGAATTTTTAAAATTTTAGCTGACCCCAAAAAAACTGATGACCCAAAAACAAACTATAGTAACAGTTTGTTTTTTAAAAATAATAATAAAAAATAATTTAAAATAATAATAATAATAATTTAAAAAAATGATAATGAAAAAAATAATAATAAAAAATAATAATAATAATAATAATAAATGGAATTAAAAAGGCGTAAACTTTCACAAAACAAATCAAAGGGACTTGGGACTAACTCATTTTTCCCCCAGTCCCAAAAACCCGGGGCAAATTGACAAAAAATTTTAGTTCCTTTTGATATGTTTGCACTCCAAAGTTTTCCTGCAAGCCTTTCAAAATGGAGTGCAACTAGACCCAATTAAAAATAATTTCCACCCTCCCAGAGGTCACGCCTATCTGTTTTCCCCTTTTTTATATGATTTAAAAGGGGGGTTTTGGTTTCCCCAAAATCAAATTTCCCCACTTCAGCCCCCAAAATGCACCCCTAGGGGAAATATTTCCCCTTACCTGCCTGGCTTTAAAAATTTGGGATATGTTTTCCCTGCAGGAAAAGCAGACTTTAAGCAAAAAAAACCCCTCCCCACTGGTACACCCAGGTTTCATTCTTTATATTCTTTTCAAATTTTTTTTGATATTGACCAATAGGGAAAAGAGGGTGTAAAAGTAGGGGTTTGGGCAGGGAAAAAAGCACACAAACTTCTGAAGTGTTTTTTTTTTTAAACTCTTTTCTCCCTAGCACTTTTCTCTTTTACTTTTTCCCTTTGTTAAATTTTTCCCGATTAGTTCAAACAGAAACAATGACATTATTGCTTCAGGATTGTCCACATTGCTACATCACATACTTGTGCATGTCGTTCATCAGATATTAACGTCTTATGGACCAATCAACATGAAGAAAGCGTTTCATATTTAGAAGGAACTTTGATCTGTTTAAAGCACCTTTGCAAAAAGATAGCAGCAACAACAGCAACCACCAAACACAAAACACAACCACGAACAACAACAAAACCGTCTTACAGGAATCTTCAAGACGACTTGTTCACAATCTGTTGATTCTGATAAAGACAAACACCTGGATTGTAGCAAAGCTAGCTAGGTTGGAAAAAGGTTTAGCAACTGGGATTTCATTACTTATGTTTGAAAGACTGTTCGATTCTTTGGATGGACATTTGTATTTTTAAGAATCCAACAAAGAAAAAGCAATGTTACTTTGGAAATATCACAGCCAAAAATAAATATCAAAGAATAAATTTGGTAACCATGAGGTCAATGTACCTCAATTTTGAACTCCCTAAATTCCTTGGTCCATGCTACCTAACACAGCTGTATGAAGGCAGCTTATTGGGCGTTTGGAAAGCTTACTGTGCATCCTCTCATTAATATTCTATGAAGCATGAATGGCGGTGGTCATGTGTTGTCGTCACATCAGTGCAGTGCTTTGGATTGTTCAACTCACAGTCACTTGCCAGAAATGAACTATTGGTTTGGTCTCAGGGCTCCATTGTGTGGGTAGAGTAAACTTGTTTTAATGTGTGTAAGCATATCCTTGAATATTTGATTTTTATTGTTTAATTATTCATCTACGCATGCAATCATTCATGGGTGAGTAAGTTAAAAGGTCAGGATGTTGACATTGAAATCATTAGTTAATGTGTTTCATATTTTAATATTGCAGTGAGTTGATTTGTTAATTGCTGATAAGGTACACTGTACATGAAACGTGATGACAGTTTTGTGGTGTGTGTTTTTTTTTAGAATGTAATTATGCTATGTAAGAGTCCTTTATTACTTCTTCAGGTTTCTCTGCATGTTGCTCTGCGTGGCTTTTGGCATCATCAGTTCGGTGTCAATGATTATAAAATAATAATAATAATTCTCTCTCTGCTCTCTCTCTCCTCTCTCTCTCTCCTCTCTCTCTCTCTCTCTCTCTCTCTCTCTCTCTCTCTCTCTCTGTGCATTCCCTTACTGCTGACACATTCCTACTTCAAAGCAGCTTTCGTTTCATTATAGATTGCATGTTGCATGTTCGTGTTTCTGTAACCTCTGAATGCTGACATGAATCATGGGATCTTTAACATGCATACCAGTGGTAGTAGAAGTAGAAGTGTAGTAGTAGTAGTAGTAGTAGTAGTAGTAGTAGTAGTAGTAGTAGTAGTAGTAGTATCATGGTGGTTGTTGTGAAAGTGGTGGTTATCATTATATAATAATAATGATAATAACAGGCTGTGCACACTACATCACACCTGTTGGGTGTTGAGCTGTACACGCTACATCACTCCTGTTGGGTGTTGAGCTGTACACGCTACATCACACCTGTTGGGTGTTGAGCTGTACACGCTACATCACACCTGTTGGGTGTTGAGGTGTACACGCTACATCACACCTGTTGGGTGTTGAGCTGTACACGCTACATCACACCTGTTGGGTGTTGAGCTGTACACGCTACATCACACCTGTTGGGTGTTGAGCTGTACACGCTACATCACACCTGTGGGTGTTGAGCTGTACACGCTACAAACACACCTGTGGGTGTACGCATTGTACACGCTACATCACACCTGTGGGTGTTGAGCTGTACACGCTACATTACACCTGTTGGGTGTTGAGCTGTACACACTACATTACACAGGCATGAACAGACATGCACCAAGCACTAAACTGGGGCTTTCTTTCTTGTTTTTTCTTTCGTTTCATTATTGTGTGAGGAAAGTAAACTATACCAAAAGACATCAGCGGTAATCAGAAGAGCCAGGGAATGTGTAAAAACTATGAGGGGGGGGGGGGGTGTCAAATAAAGTATTTTTTACACAATCAGTTTGGATCACCGGTAGCCTTGAGTTGTTTCTGTGCCAGTAGCTCATGGGGCAGTGGAGGTGCGAGGTGAGCACTCCACAGCAGGTGATCATGGGCTAGTGTGCTGGTGTCTGGCCTTTCTCTGTTAACAAGCTGGGGGTTCCTTCCACTGCCTGGTGCCAGTTCATTCTGAGCTGCCTTCTCTGTCCCTGTGCGTCTTTTTAAATTTCATTTGCAATTTCTTGCACACACAAAAATTGTGTGAAATTTGCTGTGTGCATATGATTTTTTAAGGACTGAGTTGGGGGAGGGTAGGAGGTAGCACTGATTTGCTGGTTAAGAAAAACGTTCAAGTTTGTTTGGTGCTTTCCTCTTTTAAGCATGTACTTTTCTCAATGTTGTCTTTGTTGTATTGTTTGGTTATTATTTTCTCTTACTGTCGCCCTTGCCTTTGTTGTCATGATGATATTATGACGAACTGTATCTTAAAATGCATGCATCATTGCTTTGATTTGTTTGTTTTACAAGATCCATCGCTATGTTTGTACCCCATCACCAAGAGGTGGGGCAGGGTCTCCTTGGTATTTCCTCTGTCTCTTGTTGAAGGCTGCTCTCAGTTGATGTCAACCATCGCTAAGTGGGTGTAGCTCATCAAGTCCCAAGGAATATGCTGGTCACCTGGAACCAGTTAAGTCCTAATGTAGTCACCAAACTGTCTGATGGTGGCTTTATGGTTGGAGTGGGGCAGTCTGGCATAAACACTTCAACCCGGTTAAAGATGGTGTAACCACCCAGACCATACCCAAATATATTGAAAGACTTCATGAAGGTCATACCCTCCCTCCTCTTCATCCCACCCCTCCTTCATCCCCCTTCCTCCCCACTTGTAGTGTAGCTAGACTATTGGATGATGTAAGTGTCTTCAACATTATTCGTTTGTCAGCTGACTCAAAAAGTGCATTTAGGATTAGTAAATCTCGCCCTCCAAATCCATCCATTGGTCAGCTAGAACTGATATTTTGGCAGAGCCAATCACTCCTCCCACCTTACCCTGCAAAAATAACTCAGAATTGTATAAATAAAAGGGTTTATCAGGCCCTTTAGATCATTCAGCCTTGTTCTGCACCAGCATCTTTGAATATGACTCAACACTGTGTGGGTTGTGTGGTTTTTTGTATTAGGGTAATAAAACTTCAACCATTGCACCCTGCATTGTATAAAAGTGATTGTATTGCGCTGAAAGAGAAACACCTATCCCTTGCACTTTGCAACATTTGAATGAATTCATAACTTGGGTCCATTGAATGTTTACTTTTGCAGAGCCAATATTGAAATCACCTAGTAAGAATATTTCCCTAAATCATAATAGGACTACGTTCATCATCGAGTCAAACTTGTCTATCCATCTTTTTCTTTCCGTTCGATTCATGTAGCAGAAGACAATTATAAAATGTTGTGCACCCTTTATAGCTACTTGGATCCACATGGTTTTCCCCTTTCATTGACCTTCAAGATGGAGAGTAAGGCGACGTGTAAACCTACAGACCCCAAATATAGATTAAGTAACTGTTTTTAGGGCTTTTGTAATCTTTACTGCAGGGATTATTGTTTTTATCCTTGAATGACTATTTTAGTGTCCACTATGTGTTCTGAAAGTGTGTCATGTTGATATATCTTCAACAGTATAATAATAATAATAATAATAATAATAATAATAATAATTATAATAATAATGTATGGAATTTATATAGCGCTGAATCTTGCAAAGTAAACAAATCAAAAGCTCTTTACTGTATTGAGGCTTGTTTTTATTTAGTGGAAATTTATAAGCCTTCCTTAGAAGGCCACGTTTAGTACTTGAATGCAACTTTGAAAGTTAGTTTTGTGAGGAATGTAGTGTATGTCAAAAATAGTATACAAAGAAAAGACAATTAATAAAAAACGATAAGGGTAGGATAATGGATCTAGACAGAGGTAAAGGGTTGAATGATTAAAAGGACTAAAATCTAATACCCTCTTTACAATGACAATGTATAGTTATAACTCAATCAAACTGACAGCAGTCAGCAAAAAAAACACTCTGCCATTTTCATGTACTGTATTAGCCTAACAGATATTCCTTTAACGCTCTAGCCTGGTCAATGGCCAAATCTGTATCTGTAGCGATGTATCCTTGGCGCCAAAACCTACATTAATGTTTTGCCTGGATGTATTTTGTGTTTGTCTCAGCCATGCCCCCCATTGGTTGACAACGTGCACACCCGTCACCAGTCACCTAGATCTACCCTCGTCCTCGAAGATTACCAGCTCACAGCCAGCCTACACCAGTGGCCGTTTCTTTCCAAGAGTACCGTTCCTGTGGTGAGACGACAGAGACAAGGACAATTACTTTGATGTGCTGAGAACTCGTGCTGTTAGTTTGGTACATCAACTTGTAGTGCACTACCCTGCTGTGGTGTTGTTAAGTTTTTGCTCATATCCACATAGATCTAGCTGTTTTACTTGACTTGTGCATGTTTATCTTTGCATAAAGAGCCCACATTTTGGGACACATAATTGTTTTTTTGATTTGTTTAATGTTTTGCTTTTTTGCAGTTTAGAGTTGAATGTTGTCTTTTTCTATCTTTTTTTGATATTAAAAAAATTGATTCCGTATTTAAAATGCCTACCCATTCTAGATCTAAAATGTCCAACGTATTGAAACTAATGCAGTGGAAGCTAGATCTATTTCCACTAACTTACATTATCTAATCCAACATAGGTAAAGGAGTAAAGGTAAAGGAGTCCCATAACCTATAAGGTCGTAGGGAATGAGGCGTCAGAGACCTCACTTCTCTAGGGCCAGCATATTGAGGGCGGTGCCCATCTCCTCTCCCTCGCTGCTTTACCTTCCTGACTCTAAAGAGGGCAGGTACCCATTTACAGCCGGGTGAACTGGAGGAACTGTACTGAAGCCAAGGCGCGCAAACGGTCACCCATCCAACTGGTAACCACGCTCGACGCTGCTTAACTTGGCTGGGGGAAAGCGAGTGCTCCAACCACTGAGCTATCCCGTCCCCATCCAACATCTTTCCAACAATAAATACCAAGTCCTTGTGTTACAATCCCTGAATGCAACCAGGAACAAACTACATAAGCTGCCTGGTTACTATTATCCACCTGTCTATCAACAGGTGGATCCTGCTACCAAAATCAGTGCAGCTATATACATTGAAGAAGTGGTGGATTACTGCACATGTCCCTCACCAGTGCCTAACCAGGTCCTAGATATACACTCATGTGCATCATCATCATCATCATCATCAATCATCATCATCAGTCCCGTGACCTTGGCGGTCGTGGAGGAGACACGAAAGACGATGCCGTGGTAAGCCTCCTCCATCCATCTCGGTCCTCGGCTCTGCGCAGTAGTGCCGAGTCATTCATCCTGGTCCATTCTCTGATGTTGTCCATCCATAACTTGTTCTGTCTTCCCCTCTTTCTGCCACTTTTGAGTGTTCCCTGCAGTACCGTTTTTGGCAGAGTGTTGTGGCGGGTGACGTGGCCGAACCATGTCAGCTTTTTCTTCCTGACGATGGTCAGAAGGGGTTCCTGTGGACCTGCCTGCCGTGTTATTTTGGCTCTTGACAAATTCATTGGTCTTTCGCTCTCTCCAGGATATGCCCAGCAGTTTTCTATGGTATTTTGTTTCAAATGACTTGATTTGCTTTGCTGTTTCAGCCGTCAATGTCCAGGTTTCACTTCCGTACAGCAGGATAGTCTGAATTAGGGCTTTGTAGAGCTTTAGTTTGATTGGGAAACTGATCTCTTTACTTTTCCATATGGTGGTAAGTTTTGTCATGGAAGATGCTGCCATAGCTAATCTGACTTTGATTTCTATCGTCGATCTTTGTGAGTGCAGCGCTAAGGTATTTAAAAGCGTCTACCTCCTCCAGTTGCTGGCCGTTCATATTAATTTTAGCAGTGGCGTTGCTCATGCTGTTCACAAGTACTTTACTTTTCTCTGAGCTCACCTCCATCCCATATGCTCCAGCTCTGTTCTCAAGTCTGGTCGTAAGGTCTTGCAGCTCTCTGTTCCTTCCGCCCATAAGGTCAATGTAATCGGCAAACCGCAAGTTGTTGAGGGGTCTGCCGCCAATGGAGATGGTAGAGTGGAAGTCATGGAGGGTCTTTCTCATAACGTTTTCCAAGAACAGATTAAACAGGACTGGAGATAACCGGCATCCTTGTCCGACCCCAACTGTGGTTTTGAAGTAGTCTCCAACCTGATTGTTCAGAAAGACTGCATTGGTTGCGGTGTTGTATAGTGTTTGAATGGTTTGCTCTAGTCCTTCTTCAATGCCGAACATTCTGAGGACCTGCCACAGGCCTTCGTGCCATACTCTGTCGAAAGCCTTCTTGAAGTCGATGAAGTTGTAGAACAGGTCTCTCTGATGTTGAAGATGTTTTTCCATCGGGATGTGGCAGTTAAAAATGTGTTCAATAGTGCTCCTGCCTGCCCTGAACCCAGCTTGTTCCTCTGCAAGGTGTTCTTCTGCCTCCTTCTTGAGTCAATTCAAAATAACTTTGAGCATGATCTTGCTGGCGTGGCTGATGAGGCTGATTGTTCTATAGTTTTGGCATTGGCGTAAATTCCCCTTCTTGGGCAGGGGTATGATGAGTGATTGTGTCCATTCTGTTGGCCACTGTTTTGTCTCCCAAATCTTCTGACAAATAGCTGTAACATGTGTGATGACTGTTTCACCACCATGCTTGAGCAGCTCTGCTGGTATGTTGTCTGCTCCTGGGGACTTTCCTACTGGTAAACTGCGGATGGCTTTTTCTACTTCTTACCTCAGTAAAGGTAATGGCGAGGGTACTCTTGATGTTGCTGCTTCCTCTTCTATTATGTTCTTGTCAGGTGGGATTGGGTAATTGTATAGCTCTTGACAATACTCAGACCACCTGTTCAACGCAGCTGAGCTTTCTTTGAGAAGGTTTCCGGAGCTGTCTTCAATGACTGATGATTTGGTTTGAAGTGGTTTTGTGAGTTTCTTTAGGGTGTCGTATGTCTTTTTACTGTTGCCCACTTTCATGCTTTTTTCGATCTCATCACATTGATCACTGATCCACTTCTCTCTGGCCTTTAACATTGACTTCTTCACAAGATTGTTGGCCTCCCGATATTCTTTAGGGTTGGAAGACCTGGTTGGTTTCATTGTGCTCTTTTGTATCGCAGAGGTCCAAGATTGTCCATTGGTAGTCCATGGCCCTGGTGTTTTTATTCCTCTGACCGACCGAGTAACCTCCTCTGCTGTTTCTCGGACTGCCTCATTCAAGTTGTTGGTGAGGTCATTGATGTCATTGTCCAGGAGGGTTATTGCCGCAAAACGTCCGCCAAGTTTAGCTTGGAAGATCTCCTTGACATCTGGATATTTCAGTTTGTCCACGTCAAATTTGATACGTGGGTTTGCAGGCTGTTTGTTTTTCTTCAGCTTCATTTTGAATACCAGCAGCACAAGGTCGTGGTCGCTGCCTATGTCAGCTCCAGGGTAGTTTTTGTTCTGGCTCTGTTGATGCTGGATTTGAAGCGCCGTGGTGTTAAGATGAAATCTATTTGGTTATGGATCTTGCCGTTTGGCGTATGCCAGGTTGTCCTCCTTGACTGCTTGAGTGGATAGAGGGTATTGGCAATCGTAAGTCTGTGGGTGCAGGCAAACTCCAGCAGATGTAGTCCCCTGTCGTTGGTCTCTCCAGTTCCAAACTGACCAACTGTTCGGCCCATTGGTTGTAAAAGTCAGGACCTACTTTGGCGTTAAAATCCCCTTGAATGAGATGATGTCTTTCTGGGTATCTCATAATGGTCTCTTCAAGCTCTTCATAAAATTCTTCTACTTCTTCATCTGCATGGTTCGATGATAGTGCATAGATTTGTAATGGTGATTTTTGGGGGCTTGCTGCACCCGGGATGCTGAAAATCCGCTGGAAACCGGTGTACAGCTGATAATGCACCCCACTACTTCCTTTCTGACAATAAATGCCATTCTATGTTGGTGATGTTTCTCTTGACCACTGTACCATATCTTGTTGCCTTCTTCAGTCATTGTCTCACCAAATCCTGTCTATCTCACTTTTCCTAGTCCAATAATGTCCCATTTATAGCGGCTAAGCTCATACTCTAGTTTTTTTAATTTTTCCGGACTGGTAGAGTGTACGGACGTTCCATGTTCCAATGGTGATATGTTCTCTAGGGAGCTTAAGTAATATTTTAACTCCAGTAGCTGACTCATGTGCAGCACGTGTAAAATTTGGGGAAAATTTAATAATAAATACTGTATCTGTATACCTACTTAGGGGACCTAATGATATGAACACTGAATAGATATACAACCTTAAAGATAATGAAATGGTTTATAGTAGAAGATTTTAATGCACATGCTCCTTTTTGGGATTAAGACTGTGAAAAAATATCTCATAATCGCTTTGTAGAAAACATAGTGCATTCCTGCTTGTACTTACTAAATGATGGCGGTGTAGATCCCGTATTGCTATCGAACTTCATTAATCATTTGCTATTAGCTTTAAGACAACTTTGATGTCTAAAGTCCAGGCATCTTTATCTATCTTAATTATGCATTACTAGAAATTTGAGTTGTCAATGCCACGAACCCCTTGGAAGAGTCACTCTGCGGTCCATTATACAACGCTTAGTGGCTAACAGTTCCTGTGACACCCGGGATGACGAAATTCCAAAATTTAATTATCAAAAAAGCACACTGGAAAAAGTTTTGAAAGCTCCTTCAAACTTACAGCACAGACAGCTTTGACCTAAACCATAGACCATTATATTCCAGTTTTACTGAGACATTATTCTCCACTTTGTCTATCCCCAAATAAATACCCTAAAAACAAATACACATCTGGTAAATATCTGGTGGACACCAGCATGTGAGGAAGCAGTGAAAAACAAACCGCTTAATGTATAAATTTATTTAAAAGATAAAACGTCAGAAAATAATTTTAAACAAAAACAAAAAATTACTGTAACCTTGTTGTAGCCAGGCTAAGAGAGAATTTTGGACTTTTTTTTTGTACACTGACATTTCAAATCATAAAGATCTTTAAAAAAAATTGGATAAATATCATAAATAAAAAAGGTGTTAGTTTCAACACTTGTCAAGTGCATTGGAGAATAAAGAATTTCCATCAAACATAGAAAAAGCAGAGGCATTTGGCAACATGTTTTCTAAATCAATGCGTCTGAAGGCTTGTCACTTAAACGCGGAACTAAAATGAAGAAAGTAAAACAGAACGTACTGGCCCAGTCTCTGACAACGGTTTTTGCATTTATGCTCCAATATCACTGAACGAAGTAAGAGATGCGTTACTATATCTTTCTAACAAGAAAACGTCTGTCGGGTCAGATGCAGTTTCTAATAACATGTTGAAACATTTACCAACGCATTTCATTTCTCTACTCCACAAACTATTCAATGATTGTTCGATTGAGGGAGGCATGCCAGTAAAGTGGAAAGAGTCCATTGTCATTCCAGTTCATAAACAGGGAAAGCCTAAATCTGACAAAACCAGCTACAGACCAATTGCTTTGACTTCTCACACTGGCAAGCTAATGGAAAGAATTATTCTAAAAAGGCTGGTGTATTTCTGCCATTAAAATAAAATAATCCCTGTCAATCAAGCAGGTTTTCAAAAAAATATATCTGCCATAGATAATTTGGTTAAACTATCAACACAAATAAAAATGCAGTTTGCAAGAAGAAAGAATGTTCTTGCAACATTTTTTTTTTATATTAGAAAGGCATATGACCAAGTTTGGCATGCTAAGTTATTAGGTAAACTTAAGAATGTGGGTGTTTCTGGGAACTTTTATTTTTATATCAAAAGTTTTTTAACAGACAGAAAAATTCAAGTAAGAGTAGCTAAATCATATTCAAGTGTTAGATCGCTTCATATGGGACTACCCCAAGGTTCTGTGATGGCTCATATCCTATTTAATATCTTGCTGCATGATCTCCAAATGAATTTATCGAAGGATGTCATCTTAGTACAATATGCGGATGATATATGCATGTAGATGAACGTTACTACGAAACGTAATACACCAAAAAGAGCGTTAAATTACATAAAAAGGGTATATCACAGCCAGCTTGATAATTTCGACAAATATATGCTTGAAAATGGATTTACTTTGTCCACAGAAAAAAACTCTTGTTGAGCTTTTTAATAATGGCAGTAATCCGGAGGAGCTATCAAGATTTAAATTTGTGACTAAAATACTTAGAATACAAAAATACAATAAAGTTCTTAGGTGTTATTCTAACTTCAAAGCTAACTTGGAATACACATATCGAGCACTCATTAACAAAGGCAAGAAAGTGCATAAACTTACTGAAGATAATTAGTAAACAGTTCTGGGGGCAAGACATATTCAATCTAAAATGTTTAGCTACATCTCTTGTTCGTTCGAAATTATCATAGGGACAAGAAATCTTTGTCAGGCTCCAAAATCTTACTTAAAAAGCTACAAAGTGTAGACTGCAAAGCTTACAGGCTTGCACTTGGAGTTCCGTATCATGCATCAGCTCTGGAAACGTACAATGAAGTTGGTATATTGCCTTTGGATGATTACCGTCAACTGGCATGTGCTAAATATGTTCTTAGAAACAGAACGACTAAAAATTTCATTTCTGAGGAAGTAGAAGTAAAATCTGAACTACAGTTTCCTAAAAGAGCAAACAATATATGTTCCTTAATGCCCGTTAACACATATGTGTCCAATCTAGTTGAAACTTCTAATGTCAATCAACACAGAATGGACAAACGAGAGGCAATATTACCTTTCCAATCGTGGGAAAAGAGCACACTTCGATATAGAGGTAACTAATGTAAAAAAAATGACAATCTGAACATTATGGTTTCTGATGTTCGATCCCACATCCATCATAAGTATTTTCATCATTTACAAATTTATACAGATGGATCACGTCTGGATAATCAAGAAACAGGTTCAGCTTTTGTTATACCATCTTTAAAAATTGAAAAATCATTCTATGTTTGTAAACATCATTCGATTTTTACAGCGGAATTAGTAGCAGTCTTAATGGCTCTAAATTATGTTCTTGATTTGCCATTGTGTATATTTCAAATCCTTATTTGTGTTGATTCTAAGTCGGTATTGTATGCTTTAAAATCCTCGTGGTACAAGAAAACTTCAAACATTGCATTAGAGATTAATCATGTCATACACTTTTTAACCTTAAAGGCACAAATGTCACTTTCTGTTGGGTGCCTTCACACAATGGATTCTTTCCAAATGAGTGGGTTGATAGAGCTGCTAAAAGAGGTGCAAAGCATGAACGGAAATCAGCAACATTGCACGTGCCTTTATCATTACAAGAGGGCTACCACTTATTAGAACAAACATCATGGATAAAGGTCACAGAAACGTATCACCTAAAAGAGAGATTTCTAAACAGATCTGTCATCAAAACTGATAAAGCAAGAGTCGTGAGCCATTCTAAGGCTTGCTAAAATATCTCAACAGCAAATAGAGTGAATAGTTTGTTATATAGAATGAAGCTTAATGCATTCGTAACCAAATTCAATAGACACAGTAAATGTCTGTGTTGTGAGAATATTTCTAATACTCATATAATATTTGAATGTAAGAATACAAAAGCTTTTTTACCCCAATTTTCTGAAAAATCCCTTAGAAGCATATTCAATAATTTGAATTTGGCATTTATCATTGCAAAAGGACTCTGGCATAGTCCTATAGGACATGTGTTATAGTTTCATTAACGTTAATAACTTTTTATGTTTTTTTTTCGTTAAACTTTTTTGTACCTTTTGCTTTGTGTGGTTTCTTTTCATGATTAGACTACTTTTCCCACCTCGCATTTTTCAGTAGGGCCTCCACAACCACCTCAATTCTCATACACCCCTTGTATATATTTTTTTTCTCGTCTAATATCACTGAGAGTGAACAGACGTAAAATTGTATACAACAACAACCTCTTTAAAGACCATTAACATCCTCTGAAGTCAGATTATGGCTGCCTGTTACCAACTGACACTTCAAAGTCACACGATCATTGCTGGAGGAAACGTGTTTTGAAATGAAAGGAAAATAATAAGCAAAAAATAGAAATAACAATCAGTAGAAAAAGAGTGTTCTTAGTTTGTTATGAATTCACAGACCCTTACAAAATTCAGTGACTATGAAGTTGTTCTAGCAAAGAAGACGACAAAGTATATATCTAAGTCATTGTTGTAAAGAGGATGTTTATGATGTGACAGTATAATTATATCAAGGTTGTTGTTGTAAAGAAGGTGTCCATGACATGACAATGTATACCAAAGTTGTTGTGGTGAAGACGATGTCCATGATGTGTGCAGCATCAGGGTCTGGAGCAGAAACTGACTCAGGTCCGCTGACACTTCACCTCTACCTGGATCTGAGTCATCCAGCATGACCTGACCACCACTAGGGAGGTCCTGCTACTGGACAGTACATACAGTCATCACTGAGATTGACAGTTGTGACATAATGATACACCACTGGATAGGCAGGCATATGACAATACGAATTATATCAACTGCTGATATTATTGAAATTTGGAACTAGGATATTCCCATATGTATTGCGTGATGTGTGAATTATGTTACTTACTAAATGAGTAATAACTGATCATTTGAAATCAGGGTGTTTGTGTGGTGGGATTATTATTTTGCTAATTTTTCATGTCGTTATCTGTTGATTAAAATAAACTGCTAAAGGTTTCCTTTTTTTCTGGAAGAATTGTGTACATGTGCTTGTACTGCAAGAGATTATGTGACTAACCAGAGAGAGAGAGACAATGACAAATTACAATCACAAATTATATTAATTCGAGGATAATGAATAAGCACTCCTGTGCTTTTTTATATCCAGTCCCCGCCCGTAGGGATACATCTTAATAATAACCCAACACTTATACAGTCTCACACTAGAAACATGGTGAAATAACCCTTTTCAAAACACCCCTTCCCCCCCCCCCCAACCCCCCCCCCCCCCCCCAAAGCAAACAAATAAAAGGAAAACCCTAGAAACACCCCCCACCCACCCACCCACCCCCACGCCCCAAAAAATCCCACAACCAGAACAAACAAACAAACACAAGAGAAAGAAAAACAAACAAAACAAACAAAAGAAGAAGAAGAGAAAAAAAGAAAAAAGAAACAACAACAAACAAACAACAACAAAACCAAGAAAACTAACAACCAAACTTAATAAGTTATAAAGATAAACATCTACACATTGTCAAATGGTACATATACTTGTTACACATAACAATAAGATATTGAAATAGGGCACTCATTAAGACTTAAGTACAGAGGACAAGCCCAATAAAGTATTGAAAATATAAAATATGAATCCTTCACCAGGATACACCATAACTATAAACAAAACAATAAAAGGTGAGAGAATTAGAGACAGAGAGTGTGTGTGTGTGTGTATTTCAAAGATAATACCGAATATATAATTCCCAAAACAGTACACGATCACAATCAACACTCATTTTTGATTATACTCGTTTCAAATTATATGTCATGATAATGAAATAAACTCAATACCATTACATTCACACAATAAAAACAAGAAACAAAACAAAAGAAGAAATCTAAACCTATACAGTCATTGAGGGAGAGAATGTGAGTGAGTGTGCGTGGGTGGTGTGTGTGTGTGTGTGTGTGTGTGGTGTGAGTGGTGGAGTGTGTGTGTGTGTGTGTGGTGTTTGTGTCTGTTCAGGGGTTTTTATAATACTAAATATATAATACTCACAGAGCACACGATCAACACCAACACTTTTTAATTATACTCATACAAATTGAATGTCATGGTAATAAAAATAAGTGCAATACCCATACACTCACACAATAAAGAGGGGGGGGGGACCCCAATAAAGTCATAAAAAGAACATCTACACATTGCAAGTAATAGAGACAAATTTTTTTTTTTCTAGGATAATGAATAAGTACTCATGTGCTTTTTACATCCAATCCCCGCCCGTAGGGTCACATATCAATAATGAACTCAGTACTTATAGGTTCAAACAGTAGAAGCAAAAGGAAAATATTTAAAAAAGAAAAAGAGAAAAAAAAAGCAAACAACCCCAGACAAACAAGAAACAAAATAAACCCCAGAACAACCCCCTCCCCCCCAAAAGAAAAACAAACCACCCCTGACCAAACAAAAAACCCAAAAAAAACCAAGAAAAAAAAACAACAAACAAAACACAAAACCAAGAAAAAAACAACAAACAACTAAAAAAACACACAAACACAACATACACCAAAACAAAAAACAAACAAACAAACGAAAAAACCCCAAAAAATCAAAAACAAACAACAAAACAACAACTACAGCAATAACAACACGAGAGAGAGAGAGAGAGAAGAGAAGAGAGAGAGAGAAGAGAGAGGAGTGAAGAAGAGAAGAGAGAGAGAGAGAGAGAGAAGAGAGGTAGAGAAAGAACTTAAGATAAAAATTAAAACCATGTATTGACAAATAGAACTAGGACAACAATAAATAAATATTCAGATAATGAAAACACACGCATGTGCTTTCATAACAGTCCCTAAAATAATTATAATGAAAATAAACCATAGAAATACACCTTACACATTACGGAAACAATAACTAACAAGAATCCCCAAAAAATCACAAAAAGGGGAAAAAAAAAGTAAAACAAGTAAAAAGCAAAAAGAAAAAAAGAAACAACCAAAAAAAATAGCAAGGCCCAAGAGAAAAAAAAAAGGCAACAAAACAAGGGGAGAGGAACAAACGAAAACCCCCCCTCAAAAAAGCAACAACAAAACCCCCAAACCAAAACAGAACCAAACAAAAGAAAACCTCCTAAAATAAAAAGGAAAGAGAGGAGAGAGAAGAGAGAGAGAGAGGAGAAGAGAGAAGAGAGAGAGAGAGAGGAAGGAGAGGAGAAGAGAGAGAGGGATACTTGATCCCCTATCTGCACAGTGCTTCACATTCGAACAGTGTGGGGTCCCCCGTGCCCCCTTGGCTGATCGTCCCCCGGCTGAAACCCGAAGGGCGGGAAACCCCCCCCCCCCCCTTCCCTCGCAGCTTCTCCAGTCTTCAAGAGGTGACTTCTAGATTTAAAAATAGGTGGCCCACTATCTTTTTGTGGTCCCAAGTCTAGAATGAACTCCCTCTCCTCTTCGCCAAAAGCCTTCTTTTGAACCCTTTTAAAAAACCAAACTCAAAACTTTTTTATTTCAAACCTAAGATTTTTTCCCCTTTTGCTCATCCATAGTTTTTCCCTCCTTTAAAACCGAGATTCATCCCTGTCAGGGTGTGTGACCTGCGTAGTGTTGTCCCCCAGTGCCACATTTTGGGCTTGTTGGAAACTATTAATTCTTACTGTTTGTATGACTCTAAAATAAGGGGATGCAAGCGCTTTGATTTTTCTTTGCAAAATATACGCTTTATAAATCTTTTTTTTAAAAATATTATCATTATTTTTTTTATTATCATCATATTTTTATTATTATTTTATTATTTTTATTATTTTTATTTTATTATTATAACATCATCATCAATCATCATCATTATTTTTATTATTATTTTTATTATTTTTAATTATTTATTTTGTTCATGAGCAGATTGTTGTCTAACCCGTAGCAGGGAACCTAGACTATACCTGGCTCAGTCGTTGATAGAAGTGTTTATTGGGGCCCAATGTTTTTTTATCCACAAGCAGGGGGAAAACCTAGATTGCTTGCTGTATAAAAGGTTTTTCACTTATGATAATTAATTGAAAATGAAACTGGGGCATTGTTGGTGATTTGTTTTTTCAGACACGGTCAGGAAAAACATTTAATAACCTTGATTTAGTAGCGAAAATTTATTCTAAGGGTTTTTTGTTTTTTTGTTTGTTGCGTTATCAATATAGTTTTTCAGGGGGCATTGTCAACAAAATTTGTTGTTACCGGATATATAAGCATTCTTGACTTTAGTTCCATGTACAAAGTGATAAAATTGCCGTGCATGCAAAAAAACTTTTGTTGTAATAGAACCCACTTTGTTGGCAAAGTGCACCACATTTTGCTGATAATACGGAAATTTTTCTGGCCCTTTTTCCTTCCCTTTAAAAACCTTTTTACCTTTGAAAATCACTTTGAACTACCCTCCTGTGTTTGATGTTTTTTGCTCTTATGGACGGGTTTAGTCTGGTCAGGACTTCTGACACACAGTTGAATAGTGTTGTTTCGGTTTTTTACCTTTTAAAAACCCAGGTGAAAACACTTTTCCATAACCTCTATGAACTCAAACTTACCAACAAGAGGTTTTACTCATCACAAACCCCGCATTCAAATATAACATATTCATATAAATTTTTTAGCAAAACCCCCCTCTTAGCCCGCAAACACTGAAACACAGTCAGAGTTTTTTCACAAAATCAAATCTTTAAGTGTACTTTCTTTTCAAAAGGGTTTTCAAATCTATGAAAATAATTATTTTTACACAAACCAAGCAATCCACTAAAATCGCCACAACATAACTATCTTACCATGTTTTTTTTACTTGAAGACAGATGATAGACTATCCTCTGAAACTGTAAACATTAACATAACGTAATTCAGATCATCCCAAACGACACTAAAATGTCATTGCACCTGTTTAAGAGATGCTAAGTCATTCATCCCAAAGATAAAAAGCATACATTCTTAGTGGTAAAAACCATTACAAAAAACGCACTATGCCTTCACACACATAATTTATATTATACATAGTGATAGGCCATAATTCGAATATTGTCTTCATTGTAGTAGCAGGATGATATTCTACTAGAAGTTAACAAACAACAAAGAGAATGACTAAGCTCAAATTTTCCACATGCTTTCTGTGTTCAGAATAATCACCACTACGTTCATAAGCTTGGAACCTTCTTAAATAAAATTAAACATGTATCTCCTAAACTTTCAAAACAATTTTGAATTAAGCATAAGTTAGCTTAAACAGATATATTTCAAAAGCCAACAAACAGCTAAACCATACATTAACCCTCTTGACCCTGTTACTGCTGCAGCCAACAGTAACGGCGCCGCTACATTCCAATAGGACCGCAGCTGACAGTTCGTGCTGCCCATGTAAGCAGTACTTTTCCATCACACACAGACCTCGTGGTTTTCAAGCAATGTGTCTAAAAATTGGTGGGGCAATGCAGAGAGTATTAGAGAGGCTGTCGATGATAAATTTAGACCACTAACATGTGGAAGGGATGGAAGAAGGTAAAGCCAGCAAGGGAACGCTGTTCAGTTATAGCAAAGTGGTGAACAAAAAATTTAATGGTGTCTTTGCTGGTAGCAGATGATTCATCTGATTAGCGAGACGATTAATTGAATGTTATTGTACTGGAAGTAGCATTTGAACGAGAGTTGCAAAGTGAGTCCGATATTAACGCTTACGAGGAAGAAGAGGAAAGAAGCACTGCAGTTAGGGAGAAGAGTGAGCCAGAAAATAACTGCTACATGACCGCCCCCGTGGCATAGACTCTTGAAAACGTGATGCCTTTTGACTGTTTTCTCGTTATTACCACACTTTTGTTTTGAAACGGCAATGGCAGAAACAAACAGATACACTGATAACAAAAATAGCAAAAAGGAAAAGAAAATAGGTCTCAGGTCTGCCAAGGCTCAACAGGTGACAGCAATGGATACACCCCCCACACATCCACAATTTGTGCTTTTTGTAATGTGATGTGACACTATGCCATCACTACGACTACTTTAGAGACTACCAACATTTAAATTTTGTAGGGTTACAGAAGTTCTGTGTTGTTTCGAATTTGTCACACCTGTGCTATGGCACTGGTGACAGTGTGACAGTCATGTACAATAATACACTTCTGTACACTTAGCAGACATGTGGAAGCACACGCAGATATAAACTGCAGTATAAAGTTCACATGTTGATTGATTATGACTTGTTTTCAAAAGAAAAAATGTGTTAAACAAAACTTTTGTCTCCTCGTGACAGACCATAAAACAACAGGTGTTATCAGGACATCATGTGGTACATCCTTAAAGTAATATTGCACATAACCATTGATAAACACATCAGCTGGGTATCAGTTACTTATTCGACACTAACATGCATGAACTATTGTCAAATCCATGCAAGATATGCTGGTTTATCGTATATACCATACTTTTACCTGCGATTGGTGACAAATAAGGTGACAATGACAAAACATCTTGTGACCAGACACATACGCTTGCGCCTAAATGCAAGTACATAAACATACCTAGCTTGTGACAAAATTTCAGCTTGATAGCATGTCATGCACAAACACAATTGTCTTAGGAGTAAAGTAAGTCTGTTGGGGGTAGAAAACCTGCAAAGAATTCAAAATCTACAGGCAGTTTAGCTCTTTAGCTTCCAACAACAAAAGGGTTAAGGGGAGGGGGCGGCATCAGACTCATGAGAACCTCAGGCAAAACACCCAATCTGCCTCACTGCCCTGACAGGAATGACTGTCTGACAGGAAGTTTAGAAGTCAGGGGAAATAAAATCAAGGGGAGATTATACTTGTGGTACAACTGCAAGGGAACTATCTCTAGTAAGATAAGGATATACTCTGACAGTATATGTTTTTATATTAATTTTTTATTCATTCTTTGACATCGTGATAATGGAATAAGCACTTTTGTGCTTTTTTACATCCAGTTCCCGTGTGTATGCGGTTTTGTAAATCCTGTCATATGTTCCTACTTGACACAATGGCCTACTCTTACAAAAACTGAAACATGATTTAACATGTGTATTAGATATTCTGTGTGGGTTTATACATGAGGCATTGGTTTATTGTCTCATGTGAAGGACTTTTGGGGGAAAGTCGAGTCTGCAGTGATTTTAACTCCAGGGGAAAATATCCCCTTGAACGGGAATCAAACCTGGGTCATAAGATTACGAGCACAATGTTCTGACCACTAGGCTATCCTGTACTCCAATAAGGGAGATATATAAGGGAGATAATCACAGTTGCTGCATTTATGCTTAGTAATGCCAAACACACAAATGTACCTGTTTGTGAGGGGTGTGTTACACAAAAAGAAAGGTATTGTCATTAGCTTGTTTACTGGATGTGTGCCTGTTACTTCAGTGATGAATGCAGCATCTCCAGTGCCCTACTGACAACCTAACACTACAGGGGTTGCTTCTTGCTTCAGTTTGTGGAAGCATGGGAGCAAAGCATCTTGTGTTAAAAGGGCAGATGTTTTGATAGGTATTTTTCTTTCAACTTTTGATTTTGAATTGGTATAACCTGAACTTGCACTATTTTCCCAAGAAGATTGCAATAAGTTTAATACACATTTGCTCATATTATGGTACTGTTTCATAGTTTCCACCTGTCACTATTGATATTACTTGGATAACTAAGCTTTTCTATAATATAGTGATTAATGTGTGTGTATGCATGTTTATATGTATATTATATGATGGGGAAATGTTCAAAGGTTATTTGCATATGAATGGCCGTTTGCAAATAAGCAGAAAATCAGTCTGTTTATATGGTGTTTTTGTCTGTCACCTGTCTCTACTGAACATTTTTTATTTTATTACAAAGTTACTTAAATCATGTTACAAGTAGAAGAGACACTCAGACATGGAAACCAAGCGTTTTTAATTATTTGTTCAGCATGAATAAAGAACTGTAATTTACGAAGATAAATGGTCAGTTAGTGGAGCAGTGCTTTGAATTACACAAAAGGTCAAAAGCTAGGGACAGAGAGTTCAGGGAGCAACAACAAAGCAGCAAGCAACAGCCGGACATAGTGAGAGAACAAGAAGTCACAACACCAATGACAGAAGTAGAACAAATAACTAAATGCATTCAACTTAAGTCAGAGGCTCAGAGGCTGGTACAGAACAGTCAAGACACCACAGTACTGATGACAGTAGTGACTCAGGAAGAGAATGAAGACACAAATATGCACAAACCACCAGTCCTAAAAGTGTCCCCATGGTCAATTTAAGGAAGAAAAAACAACATGACATTGACAGTCACATGTAGGGGTTAGAAAACATTGACAGTTACATGTAGGGGTTAGAAAACATTAACAGTAACATGTAGAGGTTAGAAACCTTTGACAGTTCAATGCAGGGGTTAGAAAACATTGACAGTAACATGTAAGGGTTAGAAAACATTGACAGTTACATGAAAGGGTTAGAAAACATTGAAAGTTACATGTAGAGGTTAAAAAACATTGACAGTTACATGTAAGGGTTAGAAAACATTGACAGTTACATGTAGGGGTTAGAAAACATTGACAGGTACATGTAGATGTTAAAAACACTGACAGTTACATGTAGGGGTTAGAAAACATTGACAGTTACATGTAGATGTTAAAAACACTGACAGTTACATGTAGAGGTTAAACAACATTGACAGTAACATGTAGGGGTTAGAAAACAGTGACATTACATGTAGAGGTTAAACAACATTTACAGTTACATGCAGGGGTTAGAAAACATTGACAGTTACATGTAGAGGTTAGAAAACATTGACAGTAACATGTAAGGGTTAGAAAACATTGGCAGTTACATGTAGAGGTTAGAAAACATTGGCAGTTACATGTAGAGGTTAAAAACATTGACAGTTACATGTAGGGGTTAGAAAACATTGACAGTTACATGTAGGGGTTAGAAAACATTGACAGTTACATGTAGGGGTTAGAAAACATTGACAGTTACATGTAGGGTTAGAAAATGATTGCAGTAACAGTTACATGTACAGTCTAGAAAACATTGACGTTACATGTGGGGTTCAAAAGACTTGCAGTAACAGTAGTTCTCAAATCTTTGGCAGTTCATAGGGTTTGTTAGAAAACTAGTACCAGTTACTGTGATGTTAAACAACTTGACAGTTTACTGTGCGCTTAACATTGCTTTACTGAAGTGGCTTGAAAACATGACTGTAACATGTAGGGATCTTGATGACATGCCAACCATTAAGTTACGCTTTTTCAGATCGTAGAGGTTATACAATGTTGCTGATTACTGTTATGCACGCTTTGTTGAATATTGCAATCTTGTAGGAATGAGGGTCTCGAAACATTCATCCTACCATGCTGTACTTGTTGAAAACTGCAGTATCACATGATGTCACAGTTGTACAGAATGGATGGATAATGACACAGAGGAGGGCTAATAGGTCTGATCTTGGAGATAAGTGAGTTTCATTGATCTTCCAGATGAGTTTTCAAAAACGATAGTCTGTCAGGTCCTGATCTATTCATGGCTGGTCCTGTATTAGCAAGTGGCTCCTGCTACATCACATGAAGGTGTTAGTTTACTAGTATGGGAGTTGGACTATAAGTAAATGGTCTAAACGAAAATAGTATACATTAATGTAGGGTGATCCCCTGCGATTTATGTGTAAGTGTAGTGTTCAGACTGAAGTTCATGTGTGTGGTGTGGCGGCTGCGTGCTGTAACATGATGGTGCATTTACGAACATTGACATAAACGGTAGATGTGATCTGTAACAAATTACATTCAATGATAGGGTGAACAACTCTTGTACAAACTTTGTTGGTTGGGCTATGAATCATTGGCAACTTCCTATGCATGTTAGAAGACTGCACAATTTCATACGTTTGTCTGAGACTATCACATACAATTTTTCAACAGAGTGTTACAGACTTGTGTACCACAATGATTCAAAAAGCAGTTTACAGTAAGACCTATACAGCTGGTGTCCTTAGTGGTGAAAGATTTCAAACATTATACTTTTAATAGTCCAATTTTCAAGATATTTTACGTCATTTCTCAAACTGAAAAAAACCAAAAGATATGGGCACATCCTGCGGTATTAGTGTTAGTATTAAATGTGTTATGTTTTATTTCATTCAGTGTTCATGTAGTGTGCTTGTTCGTTATGCTAGTTGGTGGTGGTGTGTTGAACTGCATGCGTGCATTTTAACCAAGTACTACAAAACGGCAATGGATCTGTCACAAAACTTCAAAATAAGTTACAATTCTTAGATACAACAGCAGTTTTTTATCAGAACTTCCCTATAGGAAAGCACAATAACATACTTGTCTGTAGACCCATCATAGCATTGTTTTACAGGGTAACACTGGACACTTATAAAAAACATTTAGTAAGAATGCATGGTGTCCTTGTGGTGAAAGATTTACAAATCACTATATACGTTTTGAATGTCCAAGTTTTCAAGATATTTTACGTCCTTTTCAAAGTGAAAAAAACCCAAAACATTATGGCACATCCTTCCGGGTACTGAGTTAATACTTAAAATAGCATTATGTTTATTTCATTCAGTGTTCATTAGATTCCTTTGAGTCATGTTTATCTTATTTGTTAATAGGTGGTTACTTGTATGCATTTGATGTGTTTGTTTTGTCATCCAAATCACACAATGTGCATGGACGTTAATTCAAATACTGATACTACTACTACTACTACTACTACTACTACTACTACTACTACTACTACTACTACTACTTACTACTACTACTACTACTACTACTACTACTACTACTACTACTACTAACTACTTCTACTTCTACTATTACTTTTACTACTACTACTACTACTACTACTACTACTACTACTACTACTACTACTACTACTACTACCACTACTACTACTACTACTACTACTACTACTACTACTACTATTACACACACACACTTTTAATCAATCGATCAATCAATCAAGCAATCAAGCAATCAAACATAGCATAAAACAGTTATTTCAATTTTCAAAAGGCCACTTTCTGAAGAAAAAAAAGCAAACAATTCATATCAATTCAAATGTATATTATTATGACTGAATAACAAAAAATCACCATATGAAAAAACAATTTTTACCATACAAAAAAGAGTGTCGAGGGCTATAAGTGTCTAGATTTGAACTAAGATGTGGCGCTATCAGCATCCGCATGTCCCATCAAAGAACAATAAACCAAAACGAGTTATTTGAGCTAAAACAATATAAAAAACACCCCTACGTTGCCTTTAAGAAGAAAAGGCCATTTGAGCTGATAAGAATAGATGGAAAACCTTACTGACAAAACATATTGCTAACTAGTATCATGTATAGACATCAAACCTAAAGTCAAAACGTGGCAACCTTGAAATGGTGGATACAAACTTCTGCATATGCAAAGTTCTCACAATCCAGGAACATCCTAGCTGAGGATTGAAGAAGAAAAATCGTCTATCTAAAAAAAATCAAACAAGGAACAAACAAAAAACACCAAACCCACCAAATAACAGTTGTTTGTCAGTAACTCTACACTAAGGGAAGTATCCAGTTAATTGATTGTACCAGCAATGTAGTGTTAAGAATGTCACTAATAAGAGTAAATCACCAACGTGAAAAATTATAAGATCAAATTACCAACAAGAGATAAATGGCAGTAGCTTCAGACTAAGGGAAGTAACCTGCTACTTCATTGTAACAGTAATATAATGTTGACAATGTCACTAACAAGAGTAATCGCTAATGTGAAAACAATAATATGCCAGGAAGAGTTAATTTACAGCAGCTTAATGCTAACATTAAGGTAAGAATAATTAATTTGAAATATCAAATTTTCGAATCAATTCAAAAATCATGTTATTATCACCAAATAACAAAAAATTCAACACATGCCCAAGCAATTTTTACCATACAAATAAAGAGTTTTTAAGGCTATACACATCTAAGTGGGGACAGGATAGCTCAGTGGTCGGAGCACTCGCTTTCCCCCTGCCAAGTTAAGCAGCGTCGAGCATGGTTACCAGTTGGATGGGTGATCGTTTTCGTGCCTTGGCTTCAGTACAGTTCCCCCAGTTCATCCAGCTGTAAATGGGTACCTGCCCTCTTTAGGGTCAGGGAAGGGAGAGGAGATGGGCGCCGCCCTCAATATGCTGGCCCTAGAGAAGTGAGGTCTCTGACGCCTCGCTCCCCTACGACCTTATAGGTTATGGGACTCCTTTACCTTTACCTTTTTACAATCTACATTTGAACTAAGAAGTAATGTTATCACTGGAGGTAAAAAAGAAGTCCAATCAAAAAACAATAAACAAACCAGTTATTTGAGATAAAAACAAAGAAAAAGGAACATATTTGCTTTGCCCTAAGGAAGAAAATGCCACATGGGCTGATAAGAATGGATAAGAAAACATATTAAAACAAAACATATTGCTCACTTGTATCATGTATAGACATCCAACCTAAAGTTGAAAGGTGGCAGCCTTGAAATGGTGGATGAAAACTGTTGCATACAACAACATTCTCACAATACAGGAATATCCTAGCTGAGGATTGAGGAAGAAAAAATGTCCATCTAAAAAAACAAACAAACAACGGAAAAACAAATAACAAACACCCCCCTCCTGGAACAACAGTTATATGACATTAACTCTATAAGAAGGGAACTAGCCAGCTAATTCATTATACAAGCATTGTATTGTTAAGATTGTCATTTATAAGAGTAAGTCACCACTGTGAAAATTTTAAAATAAATTTATCAGCAAGACAGATAGGACAATAACTTAAAAGTAAAGGAAATAACCAGCTAAATTATTATACCAGCAATGGTATGTTGACAATGTCACTGATAAGCCTAATCACCTATGTCAAACATGTTATATCAGCAAGAGAGAAATTACAGCTGCTCAACACTACCATCGAGGTAATAATGTAGACTCTCAACATGATGATGGTATGGTAAAAACACCAGTAATATTCTCAATGTTCGAATCCATATGAAAAGCAAGGTTACCAAAAGGGAAAGCATGTGTGTCAAATACAACAAAAGATAATATGATATACCAGACACATATTACATTGACATAACCCCATTTTTTTATGTTATGTTTTTTTTTGTTTATTTGCTTGTACTTATCTTCTCCTGGATATTATGTAAATATTCTCGATATATTGCACAATATCACATTTCTTTATCATGTTATATACATTTTATGTGTATGTTACACACATAAATGTCATGAAAAAACTGAGGTCACCGTTATCACTAAATACGGGAATAGTCAGGCCGGTGAAACATAAGTCAAAGCCGCCATTGTTCTAATCTCAATAATGCCTACATAACAATGATAGTCATGAACAGAAGTTGTTGGGGGCAATGTCTTAAACAGAGTTGGATCAAAGTGCCTGATAAAGGCAAGGAGTTGTTTGAACACTTACTTTACACACTAACCAATACAGGCAGACTTTGATATGAATTCAGCATTGATGTGAGGTTGTCAGTTCAGGGATGGCAAGGTTCAAGGCAATATCCATGTAGAACTAGAGTAAGGCATAGGTTTCTGTTGTCTCGGGTGCATGTTTAGAGCACTGTTTGACTATTCCTGGAAGTGTATCAGGCTGAGATTGTGTTTGACCTTCTGATTCAAAGTAGTGCATTTGACTGGTCAAGTTGCACTAGTCGGTCTTGTTGGAAAGCATCTGTGGTCAGTACAGTGTTTGGTGGTCCATGCACAGGGGGACTCATCCATGCAAACACAAATGCAGTTATATTTCATGGAGGTAAAAGGTTAACCTACAAAGACTTTTGTTTTCATCCAGCCCACAGGGTACATGGGTCAGTTGTCTGCATCTAGACACATCTCTGAAAGGGAGCATGTCCTAAAAAGTTAAGGTCGTATGTGTGCAGCTTTTGTTAGCAGGAATTTTGTGTGTGTGGCCCATCATGGTGTTGTCCACCTGTATTATAAAGAGCCATAACAAGTACAATGTAAAAACAATTGTCATTCCTGTTTTTTCGTCACAAAGTTGTCAGCTTTGAAAAGGTTAGGACAACTGTTATCATCCTTGTTTTGGTTACAAAGTTGTCAGCTTGGAAAATGTTAAGACAACTGTTATCATTGTTCTTTTGGTCACAAAGTTCTCGACTTGGAAAATGTTAAGAAAACTGTTATCATTGTTCTTTTGGTCGCAAAGTTTTCAACTTCAAAATTGTTAAGAAAACTGTTATCACTGTTATATTAAATCACACAGTTCTCAGCTTGGAAAAAAGATTCTCTTATTAACACTAAGTCTACTTTGTATCAATATCACCATAGACTTTGTGAAAGGCTTCTCTATACATGTCTGTGCAAAATAAAAATCCTAAAGACTCCAATAATACTATTTCCAAACAAGTTGCTTGTCACCTTATGGTTGGGTTTATTTTGCTAGAGCCCAAAATATGCAGTATGACTGTCAGGTTCCGATTTGGGGATTTAAAAATAAATATAAAATTGATATTATAAACATTGCCGAACTGGAAAACATCAATAAAAAAATTTCTAGTCTCTTTATTGTCAAAATCGTATTTTAAAACCGATACCCACCTCAGAAGACGAGCAATTTCTTTTATGAAAAAGACTCTGAAGAGACTACTTTCCCAACCTGTGCCTCCTCAATATATACAATAGACACCCTTCCCCCACAGTGACACCTTTTGAAACCTCACAGTTTTGACCTTCACACTTTGTCAACTATATCTGGCTTCAGTTAAAACTTTACCCAATGAAAACGCTCAAAATAGGCTAGCAATCGTCGACAAAACATCAATAGGGGGAGATTTTATTCTTCTCATTGACAAAAGAGGGCATGTGATCTAGGTCAACCAACAAAGAGATGCCTGTAGCAAAAATGGTTTTGTCCTGTTTGAAAGTAAACAAAGGTTAGGGTTCTGCCAACATGAGTGAAAACAATGCAGGCTGTGATCACGAAATCTCTGACTTGACTGAATTGATCACAAAAACGATTGCTGGTTCCTTGGGAACAGAAAATGAACAGGGCTTTTGATTCAATGGATGGAGGTAATAACAGTTAATCATATATTTCCCAGTATGCTTTATCTCAACATCATTGACTCCGTTTAACTGAATACTGAAGTTCTCAGACAGCAAAAAGTTTCAGGGATTTTACTACAAGTGCCAAGTACTAAAATTAGGCTGAAAAAGAAATGAAAAGTGATTCTGGTTAAGAAGTTCTAGTAAAATACAGTACTCTTGAAAAGAGTTTGAATTACAGTTTTCATCAAATGAACTAATGGTAGAAACTGAAAAAGACAGGATGCAATTAAGAACTGGAATTATGTTTATCATCAGTGTGTGTGTGTGTGTGTGCATTTTTGTGTGTGTGTGTGTGTGTGTGAGACATTTTATGGATGTTGGCGGTAGTATGTGTGTGTGAATCAGAATCAGAATCAGAAAACTTTATTGTCATTAAGTCAGAACAAGACCTATTTGACACCAAACGTAGACATATACAGCATTTTCTAAAAGATGTAGATTCTTAGATTTATGTAATTCGTCTATGCTTTTCCACTTCTGGAAAAAAAGTGTCATGCTCACATTTGATTATTTCTAACATATAGTCTTTGTTGTTGAAAATCGTGCTCAAATTCTTGTTGTAATTCATATTATTCATGTGTTTATTTCTAACATTGTATAAAAATGTTTTTCTTCAATTGTCATATAGTTTACAATCATCAAGCAAGTGATATTCATCTGCTATTGTGTTACACTATTTATATTTTTTTCTCAGTGTATTTGTGTATCTCCTCTGGTCTATTATTAATTCGTGGTAGCTGGTGCCAAATCTGCTGAGAATTTGCCTGTAGTTTTCGTTCCTGCATATCAAAAGATAGATGGAGAACATCATGCAGGAGGCCCTCCCTGACTTCAAGACCACAATCACAATAGGAGGAAGGCCAGTCTGCAAACTTCGATTTGCAGACAATATTGATCTCATGGGCCGCAGTGAAGAAGAACTCCAGGATCTCACCACCAGACTGGAAACATCAGCCAATGCCCACGGTATGGAGATCAGCACGGAAAAGAGCAAGATCCTAGTGAACAGTAAACCCCACCGACCACTCCCACCAGCATCAAGATGAGTGGCGAGACACTAGAGGAGTGGAAACTTTCAAGTACCTTGGAGCAGTCATCACCAAAGAAAGGGACAGCACACAAGAAGTGAAGATCAGACTTGCTGTGGCACTCTCCTCCATGACTAAGCTGGCGAAAGTGTGGGGAAACCACAACATCAGAACCCACACTAAGGTCAGACTCTACAAGGCACTCGTCACATCCATTGCCTTGTACAGCTGTGAAGCATGGACACTTACTGCCGATTTAGAATGCCGCATTCAAGCCTTTGAGATGAAGTGCCTCAGGCGGATCCTGAACATCACCTACAGAGACCGTAAAACCAATGACTACGTCTGGCAGCAGATCGAGGCACTGGCTGGCAAACAAGAACCATTGCTAGATACAGTCAAACGGAGGAAACTGAAATGGTTTGGCCACACAACAAGGCATAACAGCCTGTCAAAGACAGTCCTGCAGGGAATGGTGGAAGGAGCAAGGATGGCAGGGACGACCACGCAAAAGCTGGATATCCAACATCAAGGAGTGGACCGGCCTCACTGTACCAAACCTCCTGAAAGCAGCCCAGGACAGAAACATTTGGCGGTCCACTTGCAGCGTCCGTGCGGGTACCCCAACGGTCGTCCCGACCAAGGGATGAGTGATGAGTGATATCAATAGATATGGTTCATATCTATAAACATGAGAAACAGAATTGTAAAAATTCAACTTAGAAAATGACTTTTATTGTTGATTCCAAAACACACTTGTGCATTTCTTCACATTTTCTTTTTTTTAGCATAGCATAATCTTTTGATATTCAATGTACTGTGATTATTCCACACATGCTTGAATTGAATCTTGGGGATTATTGTTTTGATTAAATAAATCCAGTTATCATTTTCATTATTTTCAAATATCTCATTATATATAAATTTCAAATAATCATTTTCTTTTGAGTCTGTTACAGGAATCCAAAAATTGATTGATTGACTGATAACATTTAATGTTAATGGGTATCTGCCTAAGTCTCCTAAGACAGGTAAGGCCATTGTTTATTTGTGAACTCCTAATATCTGTCTGCAAAATGTTGCAAGGATATTTTCAAAAGGAAACTGACTGGTTAAAAACATTTTGAGTAAATGATCTATTTTGAAATTATGCTTTACAGTACAACAATAAGGAAACCATAGTTTACTTCCTATGATAACATAGGCATTATTAAGGCATCAAACAATTGCATATCAATATCTGTTTGTAGTACATCAGCTTGGAGGGATCTTTTAAGAGGGTCATAGCTTTGTTACTTTGTTGGACTATATGTTCTTGGGCCAACAATACATTTTCCCGATTTTTGTGAAAAAAACTATACCTAGATACTTATATTTACCTGTTGTTCCAGTTATGTTTTGTTCACATTTAAAGTGAATAGGAATTTTAGGTACATATTTTGTGAATAGTTATTATACATTTGTTTTTTTTCTTTGTTAACTTGGATTCCCCATTTTTAACATATATCATGTAATTTATCCAGTTTGATTGGAGACCTAATTTTGTAGTTGATAATATTACAAGATCATCCGCATACATCAAACCTGGGACCACATCACTCTTTGTTATATATGGACAATCAATCATACCTATATGTTGAAAGATATCATGAATGTATATATGTGACTCTTCACAACATAATGAGTTGCTTTGCCCAGAGATCAATTTTCAGGTAATGACATGCTACTAATTTGCAATAAAAAGCCTATTCAAAACAAAACTTACTTTGCTTTACTTTACATTTTCTGTCGCTAGTACTCTGTGGTGTCGCAGGGAGATGTAACTGTCTGCTGCAAAGCTGGTAGCTTGGAGGAGGGACAATCCATGGACTTTCAGTGTTTCTGCCATGGAATCACTCCAATGTCGCCTGGGTCTACCTTGGGCCCTCGGGCCAGAGTATCTCAAGTTGTAAGCACGCAAGGCTGGCTGGTTTGGCGGCATCCGTGTGAGGTGCCCAAGCCACCTGGTTTGCTGTTGTTCTATTATGGTGTGGGACAGGTGTGGCTCCTACCATGTCTTTGATCACCTCATTTCTTATCTTGTGTTTCCTGGTCTTGTTGACAAAAAACAAAAAAACAGATTGAAAGTCGGACAATTCTTTGAAAAATTATTACCAATTGAAATGATACACTGCAGGACTTAACAAAATGAGAACTTGACTAGTGTGAGCATCGTAACAGATGGTCAGAATGTGGGCTTGGGTATTTTTAAAACACATTTAAAAGCAAAAGGAGACAAAATTATACCTTGATATTTCATTGAAAGACAGACTAATGACTGTAGTTTAATTATCAATCAAAATCTGAAAATTGACAGCCTGACCTCCACCTTCCTGAAATGGCTTCTAGCAGAAAAGTGGATTCGGTGCTAAGTGACTCATTTCATGGTGGAGTGTCACATATTGAAAAGTGTGGGACCTAATGTGTTACCTTGATGGACTCCAGTTTTTACTTTTATTTCTTCCCATAAGGTATCTTTTATTTCTTCCCATAAGGTATCTTTTACTTTGATATGTATTGTGGCATTTGTATACATATCTTCAACAAGATTGAAACATTTACCAGTTATTCCATTGTGTGCAGTTTAACTATTAGGGCCTGATGCCAAATACTATCAAAAGCCTTATGAAAATCCACAAAGCAATAATTCAGTCTTTCATCTTTTGTTTTAAATATGTTGTCAATTAGTTTACTTGCAATGAAAATTGTGTCTGAAGTTCTACACTTCTTTCGAAATCCAGCTTGTTCTTTAACAAGTTTGCTATTTATTTCTAAATGACTGCATATTCTATTGTTAAGTATCTGGAAAAATAATTTACCAAACCCGTTTGTCAATGTGATTCATGTATAGTTTTCAGGATTATGGGGACATCCACCTTTGTAAATAGGAATACTGATTTCCACTTTCCATTCATTTGGATACAACCCTTACCTTTTACTTCTTTTTTATTTCAGCTCAACGCCAATCAAACCCCTTTTTACTGTTTTTCTTTTTTTTTTAAGTGTTTTTTTTTTTTAAGTTTCAGACTTAATATTGCTGCATCAGTGAAAATTACAGCCAAACTTTAAGCACACTTATTTACTGAATTTTGCTAAGTTTTTGAATCATCATTTTTGTTATTAGCATTGGTATTATTGCATCTATTGTTTATCATATAGTTATATTTTAATGTCTTATAATTATCTAGTCTTGGTACACAAATGTCTAACTGGACTGGGCAATGATCAGAGTACTCTGTCAATTGATCAACTTTCATGTGATACACCTTCTTTTGGAGAGATTCAAAACAAGCAAAATAATCGTCAACACTACAACCTTGAGATTGGAAACATGTGAAATGTCCTTGTAAATCTCCCAGTATGCGACCATTTAATATCCTCATTTCATTTTCAATACACATATTTATGAGTCTCTTTCTATTTCTTTGAATTGTTTGATCCAAAGAGCAATGTTCGTAACAATTGTCATAAATGTCATTGCATGGTAAAGCAGAGCAGTTTTTTTGATAATCAATTTGAATAAAATCTTTTAAACACCCATTCTTGCATTGAAATCACCACAGGGAACTATAGTATTTTGTTTAGATAGACATTCGACGTCTTGTTCTTGTTTATTCCATATATTTATTGTGTGTTGTTTGAGGCAAAAAAAACCCTAAATGGCTACTCTTCCTTTCAAAAAAGGAAAAAACCACAAGATGCACCTGATGCTTTACTGTTAAATTTGGCCTACAGTAATGTACAGATACATACCCAGGCAGTATTGTGCTATATGTGTCTTTTTTTCTTAGGTGAGTTTCTTTTAAGAAAATTAAGTCATAGTGTTTTAACATAGTTTTATTTCTACATCTTTTAGTTTATTTGTTTTTAATTCCTTAAATTTTTTCCAATGAAACGTCTGACATTCACGTAAATATCGTAATTTTTACTTCTGCATTTTGTAGATGGGGGATGAAACTAGAACTAGAATGAAAACTGAAACCTACACTATTCCAGCTCTTGCTCAATGTCAAACTATTTGTCATTAACAATTAACTTTTCACATTTTTACAGTAGAGCAATAGTAATCAAGCATCAACAAGAAAAACAACGAAAATACATGTTACTCCTTGAGTGTAAGAAATTAATATTAAGCACAAAACATATTGTTGTTAGTCGCAATTAACATAATAAAACAAAATGGTCTTCTTCCTTTCAATAACAAACACAACTTCAAAAGTATTTAAATTCTAAAACTGCACACAGCTAGTAAATCTAAGTCATTATTTTAATAAAAAATGATAATAAAAAAAAAAACAAAAATATAAAAAAAATAATGAAAAAAACTACTACTATACTACTTACTAATTTATAATACTACTTACTACTACTAATTACTACAATTATCTCTAACTATACTACTACTATTAATAATATTAAATAATAAATTTAATAAATTAAAAATAATTAAAATAATAATAATAAAAGTCAACTATTTACTCTAAAGATGAGGCCACTGATAAATATATGTATCAAATACTTTAAAATACGACTGGGCCGTTAGTAGGTATGGTGTTAGCCAATGCTGGAGAAAGTTTGTGGTTATGGGTTTAATTGATATTTTTTTTTCCAATTTCCCTTTAAAAATTTTTCAAGAAGAGAGTAGTAGTGGGAGTAGTGGTAGTAGTGTGGGAGGTGTGTGTGTGTGTGTGTGTGGTGGTTTTGTTTTGTGTGTGTGTTTGAGGTTTGTATTTGTTTTAAGCTAAGATGTTGTTGTTACCCTTTATGTTTGTTATGGTGTGTTAGAGAGAGAGAGAGAGAGAGAGAGAGAGGAGGAGGGAGGGGAGAGGGGGAGAGGAGATGGAGGGGGAGGAGAGAGAGGTTTGAGAGAGAGTGTGGAGAGAGAGAGAGTTTGTGTGTTGGGGTTTGCTGGCTTTGGGGGAAAGTGATGTTTACTAGTGCTGGGCGTTTTTGATGTTTGATAGTTATAATAGGGGTGGTAGAGGGGAATGATGGTGGTATTGTGTGAAGGTAAAGGTGGTGATGGTGATTGTGGTGTGTTGTGTGTGATTTGTGGTGTGTGTTGTGGGGGTGTGTGTGTGTTTGTGTGTTGTGTGTTTGTGTGTGTGTTGTGTGTGTGTTGTGTTTTGTGTGTGTGTGTTTTTGTGTGTTGTGTGTGTGTTGTGTGTGTTTGCTGTGTTGTTGTGTGTGTGTTGTGTGTGTGTTGTGTGTTGTGGTGTGTGTGTGTTTTTGTGTGTTGTGTGTTTTTTGTGTGGTTGTGTTTGTTTAATTGTTTATGGGCTGTGTTTGCATTGTTTTGCTGGGAATTTATGGAATGAAGATGGAGGGGTCAGTGATGTTTGACGATTGTTTTAGTATGCTGTTTCTGTACTGTCTGTAAATGTGTCCAAAGGGGGTTCTTCTCGTGCCCTGGTTCAGTCCCGTTCTGGCCGCGTCTGTATTCCAGTACTGCTTGGGAGGGATCTCTGTTCCTGTCCATGATGACTGTTTCCATGCGGTCAGATCACCACTGCCAGTGTTGTCGGGGTCCTTTTAGCGATGGTTGTATCTCCAGTCTCCCAGTCTGGCCTGAGGGCACTGGGTTCTGCCATATATGGAGATCTGGTTTGTTCTGTCATGGAGTTTATTGGTTCATCCTTCCAGTGTCTTGTCTTCAAGGGGCTGTCAGATCTCCAGTCGAGTCTCCTCTTTCCCGCGCATTGTCTCCAGTGTTTTCTCATTTTCCCTGCAGCATTGAGTCTCAGTGTGTCTCCATTCTCCCTGCAGCTTGAGTTCTCCAGTGTGTCTCCATTCCCTGCGGCATTTGTCTCCAGTTGTGTCTCATCTCCCTGCGCATTGTCTCCAGTGTGTCTCCATCTCCTGCAGGGTTGGTGTCGTGTGTCCCATCTCCCTGCAGCATTGAGTCTCCCGTCGTGTTCCTCTCCTGCAGCATTGGTCTCAGTGTGGGCTCTCCCCTTGAGCAATAGGTCCCAGGTTTCTTCCTTGACATTTGTCTTCTGGTTTTTTTATTAATTTGATTCCCCTTCTATCTTTCCTGTGATTGTCTCTTTGTTTTCTTCTTTCTCTGTTGTCCTGGTGTTCCTTCCTACTGGGTCTTATCCAATCTTTTCCGGTTTCTAATGTTCTTTTGGATTGTTCAAGATGGTTTCATGAAATTGTTTGCTCCAAACCTGGGGGTTTTGAGAGAAATTTCAGTGGTTGTTTCAATTCGCCTGTTTCTTGTAGATTTTGTTTTTAGGTAATTGTGGTTCCTGTAAGTATTGCTTATTGTTTACTTCTATCTGTCCATTTTTGGGCATACTCTTTGTCTTTCAAGGGTGGGTTTGCACATTATCAAAGAAATTGTTGGTTGTTTTGACAAGTTGAGATCCCCTTTACCTTCGGAGTTTTGAAAGGGGTTTTTGTGGTGTTATTATTGGCTTTGAAGGTCTTACCTTGGTATTTTCCTTCAGAACCCTTTTTCTGTCCGCCATTGTCTGCAAGTACTGCCCTCCCCAAAAACCCCCCAAAACTTTTTGGGGGCCCCCCTTTTTTGCCCACAAATACTTTTTGGGAAGTTTTTGGGGGGAAAAAATTTTTTCCCCCCCTTCCCCGGGAAAATTTGGGAAAAGAGTTTTTAAAACCTTTTTTAAATTCCCCAAACCCCCCCCCCTTTTTTTTTAGGGTTTTTTTTTAAAAAAGTACTTTGGCCCTTTGTTTTTGCTTTTGTCCCCTTGGTGTTACATTCTCTTTCCCACGGTTGTTGCGATGTTCTGAAGGGGTTGGTTTTGGCGTTTTTGCACCCCCCTTTGGTCAGGAACGATGGGTTGCTTTTGCCCACTTGGTGTTAGCAGATGTAGATGGCACTTGGGGGTTTTGTTGAATTATCCTGATTTTTTTTATTTTGTCTGTATACATTTTTCTTTTTCTTTTTTTCGAGGGGGTCTTCTTTTGCTTCTTTTTTTAGGGTGTATAATTTATTTGTTGTATCTGAACTTTCTGATTCATTAATCAGTTCAGAAGACCTATTTCTATTTGTTCTTTTAGCTATGTATGAGGGGAGAGCATTTGCTCTGCCATAATTGTTTGTGGATTTGAATCTGGAAATTTAAGCCTGCTTGTGTTTTGTAGCATCATTCTTTCTTCAAGAGAAGTCATGTTGTGTTTGACGTCATTCAGTAGGCCTGCTTCTATTTCTATTTGTTACAGAGGCTTTCAGTGGTATGATATGATGCTGCCCACGCCCTACATGTGTAGTTACCTGATACATTTTTGAAATACACATAGCTGGTAGATTGGTAGGGTTGTGCAGGGCCGGTGAACCTTTTTTCTGGCATTCACTGCATTTCAGGGAACAGCCCTTTCCTTCTGTTCCACAGGACATGTGTCATGGATGAATGTACTCAGGGTTGTGTTGTCTTTTGTAAGTATTTCTTCATTTTTATTATCTACATAAAACACTTCACTGTCCAGATATCTAGATGCAGTATCATTGCTGTTTTTATCCTGATCCTAACTTGATCTCCACAATTATATTAATCAAAAGTAGCCGGGAGTTTCCCCATTGCCTCTTTGGCTTTACCAAGGCTACGTAGCTCTTGTGGGCGCCCTGTGATAGCGGGTAACTGAAGTCTGGCCTCGTTCCATGTTGTGAAGATGCCCACTTGTCTTCCCTTGGTCACGCATAGTATGGTGCACTGGCTTTTCTACTCTTTGACATCCCATTTGCTTTTTTAGTCCATCTCTCCTTGCACAGACAATTTCTAGCTGCCGTTGGTTGCCATCATAACCGGAAGAGTGTGTGTGCGCGCGCGTGTTAATTTCATGTATGTTGCAGATAATGTGTGTGTGTGTGCACTGTGCACACATGTATGCACAAAATGCTCAATTCAATATGTGATGTATGTCGGAGAAGTGTGTGTGTGTTTGTGTTTGTGTTTGTGTGTGTGTGTTATGCGTTTTAGAGAGATAGGGTAAAAGCGAGTCATGCTCAAACCACTAATGCTGTTTATATATCCAAAACAGGCAACTTTTTTTGGTCGGACCAAAACTTGCATAGTTTTTGTATAAAAACTAAGAAGTTACCTTGACTTTGCGTTTACCCTATCTCACTACTAAAACTGAAAGTAATACTAATATTATTTTGATGGGTAAAACTATAAAATTATGGAATTTATGCAAACAATATCTTATCAAGAACTTGTCAAGAACTTTATGGCAACAAAATTATTAATAACTAATAAAATATTTGTCAAAACTTAATAAAATTAAAATGTTTCCTATTTTATTTTGATTAGTAATTATAAATTATGGGAATTTTTCTAGAACAATATCCTTGACAAAGAACTCAACAAAAATACATAAAAAAAAACCCAACTAAAACTTCTTCTTTATTATTTGATTTTAATGCTGACTTTGTTTTTTCTTTAAAAGTGCAAAACCTTCTCCGCAACCCAAGGCCCGTTACAGAAGAGAAAATTGGAGGGCACTGGCAACGATAGCGGAGAAGATTTCCAGCATTCCACGACTGTTGGAAGCCAACAGACACCCATTCACACACGCACACCCTTTCACACACCACACTCATTCACACAAACACACACCAAACTGGTATTCCCCTATGGGGTTGATCCCATCGCCCTGCCTGCTCGCCTGCCTACCCTGTCTAACTATTCATACATCCCCCCTTGGGGGGGCTGCCCCGAAGGGCGATAGAAAGAGTGAAAATTAATAAATATAAACCTTCCTAGCTATAGATACAATATTTGATGCCAAGCCCATTTGCGCCTTGCCTCAGATAAATATTTTGAGCATGTTTGCCCCAATACAACACAGCAGTAAGGTCATACAGCTCATAGCACAGGATAATGATATCTGTATTATGTGTGGATGTGTGTGAGGTATATGGTGTGTATGTTGTGTGACTGTCTGTCTGCAATGTTCTTGGTGTGTGTTTAAAAAAAATAAGCAATTGTTTTACACTACACAGTATTTAGTTGGCTGAGTATTTTTGAGTATTAGTTTACTAAGGCTTTGAGCATCTCAGTTTTAGGTTTATTCTTTTCCTCTTTCTTGTCTGTCGTAATAACATCATTCTCCAAAGCAATTATTAAACCCATACTGTCTTTCAATGAAAAATTACAAGGACTTTGATTTGTTCACAGTAATCTTTTAATAAGCTATTGAATTTTTGTGTCCGCAACCAAACAGATATCTGTGCATGTCTCCCACTAAAAGCAAGCATAAACAAACTAATCCTTTCTACAATGTCACGCTCTGCTGAGCATCGACTATTAAGAAAAGGGTCTGCCTATTTCAAACAGCCTGTACGAGTATTCTAAACACTCGGCTTAGGCTGTCCAGAGGGAATAACAATAATTATATATCATCTGTCCAAGATAATTTCTCACTCTGTATGTTTTATTGTTGTGCAGTGTTGGACAATATAACAATGAACTCGAAATGATTTTGTACAGTTTGTAATAAAACTAAAACAAATCAGTCTTGCAACAGCCAAGTCTGCCCGCATATAGAGAGCAGTGTGCATCTTTGTAGAAAACTTAGCTGGTCCATTAGTTACACAACCGTCTTTTAGTCGTTTCCTTCTATTTTGAGCTGGCATTTCCATCACTACGAAGAGATATATATTTTTTATATGGGCTCTCATTTTCTTGCTCTTTCACTTTTGTATAGTTATCCTTCTGAGCCTGTTATCATGCGTCTTCCTGAACATGCAGCTATCATCAACTGTTGATCTTAATCAACACCCCAACAATGCAATTTAGATGTTAGGAATTCAGAAGCCTAACATCAGCAGATATAAAGATTGCTTGTAACATCCAGAAGTTGTCTCATGGTTGACCAGAACCAAAGTTAATTTCTTACTCCATCAAAGGTTTGATAGGTAAAATAACCATGAGCATAGACTTGATTCTGGCTGTCCCACAATAGTACATGATAAATGTTTAATACGGGATTCACAAGCTCTCACTTGATCTGGAAAAGGGAACGCTGGTTCACAAACAGCAAAAAAATCCATTAATGATCTGCGGGAGTGTTCAGATTTTATGTTCCACACAGTATCTGCTTTACTCCTTCATTAATGTGTATGTTAGCACTCTTTCATAATAAATAGCAAGACTTGACTGATATTGCTGGCAATCACGCGGCAAGCTCTGGTGATTAAACACTCATACTCTAACGATATACCAGTTTATTTTGGTACTTTTGGCGTCAGCGTCACTGGATGTAATAACGCAAGCACTGTCATTAAAGGTCAGCTCATACAACAGTCTGCCTCGTGAGTCCCCTGATAGTAAGGCATGTGTGAGTGAGCAGTTCAAAGTCAAGAGAATACAAAACCATTTACCATCAGTCTTTTCTAATGCTGCATCTTTTTCTTGTTTTCCTTATCAGCAGAACCTACTCAGGTTTAGTCCCCTCATCATCCTTATGCCTTGGATAAATAAGATCATCTCTTTTTTTCTTTTCGTTTGTCATCCATAAATCAGTATAATCAGAATATGTCTGCGTTGTTTTAATGACATACTTCTCTGCATTCTAGCTGACACTAATCTTTTATAAATAGCCCTAACTAAGTATGCTTACCACACTTCTGTTGGATCTCTTCAGACTCGAGTTCAATCGAAAAGCAAGCCTATTGTAGCCTGGGGGGGAAAAAAAAAAAAACAAAGACATCATCTTTCCTAAATTAGGACACCTAACAGCAAGTCTGATTTTCATCATAGTGGGAGGGGGTTGTTTGTAAAACGATTGCCTGTCAGTTTCCTTGAATGCCTAAGGGAGCTTTTAAACGTCCGTATGGATCAAAGATTGCTCCAAATGTTTTGTTGCGCCATCTTTTTTCTATAAGTAGCAAAATATAAAAAACATAATAAAATAATGGAAGACTATGAATATAATATGGATGATGTGTTTATGCAGCTGATGATATGGTTGAAGCGCAGCATCTGTAAGCAACCTTGCATTCAGTCAAAGAGAAATGTTAAGAAAGCAGGGTTAAAGATTTTCACACAAATTTTGGGACAACCAACGCCAGAAGTACTAGATCATACTGACAATGCGTGGATCAACAAAGATAATCTGTATGCGTAACTGACACAGGACAAAAGTTTTTATTAACAAAGAAAAAAAACCCCATCAATTTTTTAGCAAAAAATACACTCACGCAGAGACGAAGAGTTTGCTAGCAGAGAAAACTTTGTAATAGTGATGCACTGCCTACTACTTACTAACAGACTGCCTACGCAAGCCTGTTGCACAACGACAAAATGCTAACAAAACCTACCAAACAAACATTTGAAATCTACCACTTGAGACCTAGCACAGTCGGCAAACACAATAACAGAAACTATTCTTGAGTTGGAAACTAGCTTCACACAAGCAGACAAAGACAAGCACTGAAAACAATAATATGATCAACCTCCTACCCAAGCGAAAAAAATGGGGCTTCAATCAAGCACTACCAGAGTATTAGAGGTGAACTGATAAATAATTTTTGCAAAGATAGGTGATCAGACTCCCAACATAGAACAAAAAGAAGATACTAGCGAGCAGATGACGCGACACTTGACCCGGCAGTAAAAAAAAGAATCACAAAAATTACAGCGTCTAAAAATCTTCAGAAACCCAAAGCCAGATTAGAGGGACTTTAAACAATAACAACAACAACTACCATCTCAGTTTAGCAGAATAAAAGAAACAATCCACTCCATTCTGTAAATAAAACTCAACACTAGGGGAAAGAATCCGTACACTTGTTCGCGAGCAAAGGCATAACGCTTGTCGTATAATGACAGCATAGGTTCGCTATTAGCATCACTTGTGTAAGCGCAACAGAAGCACACTACAGCCACCACCCACCTATCCACCCTCACCTTCCTAACCCACAGGCACAGGCTGGTTAGGAAACAAACTCACAGCCACTGCTGACCTATTAAAAAAAATTTAGCACTTCCTGGTAAATTGTTCGTTGTTACTGTCTATTATCAACAGGGAACAGTCAGTAAAGTTGTAAGGACTTAATGGCAGAGCATTAATGGCGTACTGGTTTTAGATTGTTTTGTTTTCCTTCTTTCTAAATAAAGATAAGCAAGGCCGCTTAAAACAAGTATACTTGTTAAAGCAGTTATTTCATTTTAGTGACTGTCTCTTACAAGGGGAATAATTATTGTTTTTTTTCTTTGCTCTGAGGTGGTGGTAGTAGTTCTTTCCCTTGTTTTTGGTGTTGTCGGCGACGCTACTACACTCTTTGCTTCTGATGCTACTGATACTACTGCTCCTGGTGTATTGTTTATACTTTCATTTTTTCCCAGCGCACAACATCTCCAGCTATAATAAGATTGTGTTGTATTTTGTAATTGTTCCTATTTGAAACTGCATGTTGGAAGGCAGCATATCTAAACCATGTCCTATAGCCAAAGTCTATACTTAGACCATGCATAGTGAAGGAACAATCTGATAATGCTTGAAGCTTGATGTAGGTCAACGGCGGAGTTAATACTGCTTCAAGATTTGCTAGAATCTGCTTTGTCCACCAAACCCAGTGCCCACAATAAATACTTAATCTTGTCTGTGCCTGTACACCAAGCAAGCAACCTCACATAGGTCCAACAGAGTCATTAATCCTCTCTAAGCCTGGTCTTGTTAACACTTCACTCTTATCAAGATAAAGTCGACCTATGCATACATTAACATTTGCTGATTGAACCCAAGAACAACTCTTGCACCAAGGGTGAGAAAGAGTAGTTGGAGGCCAACCAGTCATAGTTAAACCTCCTGTGCAACACCCCACAATACAGAGTCCCCATGCCGTGATTTTTGTCCTGTGTTTTTGTCTGAATGCAGTCTTAGAAACAAAATTGAACTCATTGCACGCCCTCTCATACGCTTCACGTTAATCCCTATCTAATAAAGGGATTGAAGTTGCTATCAGTTGACAATGGGACATGCACTCAATAATACACCTGAACTGATAGTACAACAGAAACCTGTACATAAAACTTTATAACTGGTTTGATGGTTCATGTGGTCAGCCATATGAACACACCACAGCCCTAGTAGCACAGTGATAGCAAAGTTTAGGGTTTTGATAGAACTGTATAGGATAAAATATAACATGCTTTCGCAGAAGTGGCATCATCCTAAATTGGTGGGTTTACGTATGATTTCAGTGGGTTGGGAACTTTTACTTCAGAAGATCAAGTCTCTGACACAGAAGAAAAAGCAAACAATCTACTTATTAAAGGTAATAGTCTATGTTTATAGTGAGATCCAGACCCTGTAATGTGAAATCTTTATTATATTTAACATTATTATTCTATAAGTAGATAAAATGTTTATAACACTAACAAAGGATCCAGTCAGGTGTACCTGTTCAAAGTAGCCATTCCTATTGACCACCGCTCAACATAAAACAAGTTGCCTTTGCAACGAGTCTTCTACAAAGTATCATGGACAAACATCGACAAGCACAACAACTGATTCAACGAAACGATCCAAGAACTATATCGTTTAATACATTACTGTGCAAGAAGGTTATTATGATTTCTGTAACCCTTGAAAAGGAGCTCCCTCGCCAGCGGTATACACACAGCAAAACTCCACCAACAAGTCCAAGGAGAACTTAACAGATCATCATCACATATAAGGAATGCCACAGCGTCTTGCAGAAATGCTTGGTTTCATCACGAAACCATTTCGAAGAATCAGTTCTGGGAATGATGGGGATAGCCTTTGTTGGTGGTGTATGATGATATGTGAGGACAAAACCATTGTCGGTGTGTGAGACCTTTGACTTGGCATGTAAACTCCTTTGCTTTTTGTACACCTGTCCTCAGTTAAACACAACACAAAACCAAGTGTGATGAAGCTTTTTCCTCATCAGACCCTTCTGATCTACTAGATCCTTCCAACCAGCAAGCAATGTACTGTGACACCAGCACAATAGCTTTGTACTACTCTCCAATTCAAAGAGCCTTGGAAGAAGGCTCCATGAAACACCTGTATAACAATCAAAGACGCAGCCACAAAGAACATTGACTGTAAAATTACAATTACATTAGAAATAAAATATAATAAATACTTCAAATACATAACCATGTCACCGTACCTCTCCCCCGCAATAAGAAGCACATGAAACATGCCAAACATGAGCTAAAGAGATCTTGGTGATGTACAAGAGTATTGAGAAGGAAGGGAACATTTGGTGAAGTTTATGCTTTTGAGTACACAAATGATGGAACTACAAGAGCACAGCAATAAGAAAAGCTAAAAACCTCGGTTCCTAAGCTTTGAAACCATTTTGCGTAATGTTGAAGCTGAAGCATTAGCCATAAGATTTTTACTTACAAAGTAACATATAAAGCTAATAAATGCCTTCCAAACCAGCATCAACTGCAGATCAAGTTTGAGATCATAGTCCATAACACTCTCTCTGCGCCTCGACAGACATTCCGAAAAGCCATGAAAAAATGCTGGACCAGTAAAACATCGCACTAACATATCAATCAGGCCAGCAGAGAATGAAGTAAGATAATAGCATTACAGAATAAAGCACGTTACTTCTTCATAGAAAAGTACTCAGTGACTAAACCATCAACCACATTGCTACGATACCTTCCATAAACTTTCCTCTGGATGATCAGTACCATTGTTTTGTTCTGGTTGCAATAGAAGACAAGCTACTTTCTAGTTCATAAGGGATGGATTACAATTAACTACTGAAAGACCTAGACGGATACCCTCAGATTTGCTATGCTACCGGAACAGCGCGGTGACAATGAACAATTGAAGGGAACATTTCCAGTAATAAAGTCAACTTGCCTCTTAGTTACCCACCACAGCAGACACCAGAAATTTAGCTCCCTCAATCTACACCCACAATGACCTCCGTTTGCAGTTCTATTACACATATGTTGTACTGCCCAACAATCACTTACAAGACTAACTGAATGAATACCAATAAAAATTACACACGTTTTTTTAAACAGTATAAGAAGAAAGATGACGACCGCACAAAATCTCTAAGTTCCTAGTGCACCAGATCCGAACCTCTTATGATAATCAAATTCCTTCGTTTGACAAAACTATACACAGATCAGCATACATTGGCAACAACTAGCAAGGTATACAAAAGCACGGCGTAGGTACAGATCAGCATTTCCTGTGATGTAGCTCTATTACTACAGGTAGCAGCAACACTGTCTACAGCCTCAGCAGAACAGCATTGCCTCTCTTGGTGCCTAACTGGAATATGGTGCTCTGCTCAATAGCATTAGCCCTGTTTCAATAACAGCAGGAGCCTGTTTCATATTGTCACCTCAGACTTTCGAAGCAGTTGTGCTAAACTAGAAAACTTGATGGCTGTTTTTGCCTTGACATTAGCCAAGCTAATCACATATCAGGCTCATATAGCAAATCCTAACAGAATTCCACAATATCACAGAGAAGTCAGCGTCCTACAATTACTACGATGACTAAAAGCAATCAAAAGTTTGACCTCCAGAAACAACAACAAAGAAGCTATGGCCTTTGGACAATGACTCAATAAAAAATAGAAAATATAACAAAGGGGATCTGTTGCCAAGACAGAGCTTTAAAGGATCAGCGAGTACTCTATAAAGGAGCTGATTACCTGCGATAGATTTATGCTTCATACGTAGCAAAACAAAAAAACAAGAGTCAAGCAATTATTAATTTTTTTTTCTAACTTATGAGTTTTAGAGATTTTAGTAGGCTCAGTATGGAACAAAGTGTTTCAGAACAATAGTGAGCTAAATGTTAAACAAGCGCAAAACATGGTAAAAGCATTCAAGATGCAAATGCACCAATACCAACAACTTAACACAGATCCAACCAGTAAAGGTGTCGTGGTTGCTGAAATTCTATACAACACACAATAAAAGATGAAGAATTAACTGTTCATGTGTCAACAACACAACAAGCACTGAACTTCTTGAAGAGCTCACACCACAACATGGGCAGATGAGATGATGCGCAAGTTTCGAACATCTGCAGAAACGGGCAAAATGAGGGGATCAGATTGACCAGTTGTAAGTCCTTCACATTGAACTAAGCAAACAAAGTTTCATCCCAGTTTGTTGGTAGAAGTTCATTCCCTTGCCACCCCGATGTTGTAGCAAAATCGACTGTTTCTGACATTCAGAACAAAGATGAATAAGTGTATTATGTGTTGTGGGGGGGGGGGGGTGTGCTGGCTAGGCTGTTTCATTGTCAAAGAATGCAAGAGAGTTTCAACTATCATGAACATCGTGACAAGCTTGACTTCACTTGGCATTGATTTTTCCCCTGTGACTGTTAGGATATTGCCAAGTTAGAGGAACAAACCACCCATCAGTGGTGAAAATTGTTACACCTGGAAGATGTGGCTCCCTTACGTACCCAGCGGGTTAAGACACTTAGATCTCAAAAAGTCTCCCCACAATAGAAATCCTGATAATACCATGTAGACCCTCTTGCGATGAGTAATAACCCAGTTATACATTATACACTCACAGAACAATGAGTAGACTAATGGCACAGGCAACAAACATCAGCACAAACAGAGTATGCAGACGATGCATGGTCGTTTACCATCTTACAGCAGCAGACAAACACAGATAACATTGTAAGAGTGAACCGAAGCAATCACTGAAACTTGTAACACCAAAGACAAGAAGCTAGGTTACTTGCAAGAATATAAAAAGCTACAAAAAATCCCTAAGTAGTGTATGCTGACTTTGAGTCTATCATTGGTACCAATACCAAGGACCAGCACCAAACAAAGCCGTACAACAGTCTAACTCAGTAATCATCAAGTCTGTTCCTTGCTTATTTTATGTTCGATCGGATGGTGCCCCCTCAGAGCCATTCATAGTTTGTATCGAGGACCAACGCGGCATAGCTTTTCCTTGAACACCATGAAAGCGAATCATAACCCTACTCTCAACAGCTAAACCTACAAGAATCATTATGTCAGATAAAGACCAGGAGCAGTATGCTTCTGCCACACATTTGCTGGATTTGTGGTAATTTAACAAAAAAAATAATTAAGATGTAAAACAATGTAGTAAGACAAATCACACGTCTAAACACAAAACACAAAAGAGAAGACAAACATCACAATAACACCGAAAAAAATAAATAAGAAACGCAAAAAAAATAAAACAAAAAAGTAACATAACACGATAACACAAACAAAAAAAAATAACAGTTGACCATAACGAAAAAAAACAACACAGAATAAAAGCAAAAAACTACAAAAAATCAAAAAAAACAAAAACACAAAAAAACAAACAACACCATAAAACGATAGCAAAAAAACAAAAATAAAAAAGAATAGAAAAAAAAGAAAGACCCAAAACACAAAAAAAAAGTAAGTACAAACAATCGAGGAAAGTAAACTCCAGGTGGATCCGCGACCCCCGGAGAATACAATTAACTAAGGATCAAGCTGACCGAAAGAAAAAAAAATAGATACGATAGACCTAAAACGAGCAGAAAGACAAACCCCGAGACCAGTAAAAAACATGTACCATAATCAAAGCGAAAGGTTAAAATACCAACATCAACGGATAAATTAAGGGAACCACCAACAAATCCCTAATACGAGAATACATAGTGCAAAAAAAAACACCTAGACACCCCTACGGGCTGTACCTTCCACCACCGCGCACTCCCTGGGACCCCACCACCACCCCTAAGGCGTCATAACGACTCAACACCTTCAACTCATCTAATGCCAGCGTTAATGGAAGCACGAAACTCCAGTGCCCACATAGATCACCATCCAGACCCAATCCACCCCGACACTGACGCACCATCTACGCCCCGGATCCCCTGATAGCAAGGTTATCCGATAGCTGCCACCAATCAGCAGGGGGACCAGGGAAATCCCACCTCGAGATAGGCAAAGCGGACGCGCTCCAAGAAGCCACAGCTAGCATCCCCCGTCCCCCCCCCCACCCAGTGGGTGTCTGACAGTCACAACTAACCACCCCCATTCACTCGTGCGCCGCGCACCTCCGACCCCGTCTACACGCCCCGCCTCCCCTCATCCAATACCAATTTCAATAGGCAACGCCACACCCCCTGGCCCTACCGATACCGTAGTCGACCCGCCCCCCCCCTCCCCACCCCCAACCCATGTCCCCCACAAAACCCGCCGCCCCCGCCTCCTGCTCACACCGTGGCCAGACCAACACACAGTCAGAGATCAATACCACCTCAGTGGTAAGATTCGTGGCTGCACACATAGTAAGTGTAACACTCACCTAACAGTAAACCAAAACATGGACGCAGCCAGTACTTCTTCACCATACTATAGCGGCAACGACTCACACCTAATTATGCTAGGCAGTAACTGATAGAGTAAAAGCCTTACTGCATTGCTCAGTCATCAGAGCACGTACCTTACTTTTACACTAAATAGCTTTAAACCTTCTTTGATTCTGCACAACATCCTGCAGGGATCTCTAGAGTCCCTTTACATCATCACTGAGGTACTTGCACAATTACAGACAAATACTTCCGACACAAACTCGTGTGAAAAGGCGACCAATTATCCTGATGAGTACATGGACACATGGAAAGGTTGAGACGAAGAGCTGCCGCCAAAAGCAAGCATTCTTCAGCGACTGACGGGGTAAAGAATCAGAGATGAGTGAATATCTAGCATGCTCAGTGGCATGGCCAAAATGCAGTGTCAGAGGATGGGCTATTACCAAGAATCATATCCTACTTGCTGATGCATATTTGCTTTGCTGATGTCCTTGAGACAAGAGAAAGACCGGCCTTGAACATTACGGACTAGACCCATCCAAACAAATTACCATCACCTTGGGAATGTCTTGGGATTGAGGAACTTTCTTGAAGTTTACTGGGGTGCAGATTGATTTGTTGTTTGAATTGGCAATGCTCCAAATGATTTTAGATGGTACTGCGTGGTTGCATCAGTATGCACGAACCACCCTGTAGGGCCAACAACATATAATAGAAGACATGATCCTAGCAAAGCTTCTAACTACATATGTACTTGGACGCAAACAATCTGTAAGGATGGGCCGCTGTGTCAGTCACTACCACTAGAAAAGAAACTTTCAGTTGTTTAATGGTCCCTTTTGCTGTTGGATGAGGTTCTAAAGCGTTGTCACTAATGTGCCTTATCAAGCAATGGGCCTGATCTTAGAAGTAATTTAGTCTATCCCATGAACTACATGACACACAATGACTACCCAATTGCTGCAGAAAGGCTCAAACATCTCCAAAAGAACCACCAAGCCTTGTACCCAAACTTAAATGACCAAGAGCAAGTATGTTTGGTCACTACAGACCTGCTACGTTTTCTACTAGGCATGGGTAATTCTTGACTCTGTCCATCGTTAATCATGTGTTTGACCAAGACAATTCATGAACCATACATCATGAAAACACTGATCTGAGAACGAAAGGCAACCGAAGCCATCCCACCAGAAAAGGATTACTTCAAGCTCGAACAACAGCTGCTTATGGTAAAACAATGGAAAACCCACACAAAAAGAAATGATGTTAGATTAGTCCACAAAGGAAAATGAAGCATAAAGCTCACATCAAAGCCAACATCAAGACTAAGGCAATTTCATGACAGTCTGAATGGCATCATGAGTAAGAAGTTGCAGTTAAACTAAACAACCAGTATTTCATTTGGTTTAGTGTGCTGGAGCTCGTCAAAGCTTTTGATGCTGGAGTTCTTGTATGATTACTTCAAGGCTAAATATCCTGCCTGTAAAGGTCTGTACACAGACACAGACTCTTTCATCCTAGACATACCCACATAAGATCATACAAAGACCTTGTAGAGGACGTAGCGCAGGGATCAGAGTCATGTACGACACCAGAGATTATCCAAAAGACTGTACCCCTTGCATCAACATAAACAAAAAAGTTATTGGTACATGAAGGATGAGATGAACGCACTATATCAAAGAATATTTGGGCTAGGGCCAAAGATTTATAGCGTTGCAAGCCAACAGGTGTCATAGAAAAGCAAAGGGTTGTCAACAGGTGTCAAAACAAGCATCAGTCATGATAACTACAAAGCAGGCTCTCATGAAGGTGGAGTATTTAATCATGACAACCCAAAGCACAGCTCAACCCTGCACCAAATCAACACAATGAGTTAGAAAAAAGACATCGCGCAGGATACAAAAACGAGTATATTCCTTCACCAGAGCACTCATACGACACTTGGTCACTGGCAGAAAAAATTAATAAAATACTTTCTTTTTCATATTTATATACGAGTTATAAAGTTTGATTGAGACTCGCATGGATTGTATCCTCTTTTAGCAAATACTATGGTAGTGGTACAATTGCCGTCTCTTCTTTTGCAAGTGCTGACATTCTAGAAGACTTTGGCCAGCAATTAGACATAAAACTTTATTATGGTACAAAAGACGAGGTACTAAATAATATTCTAGGAGTTGTATAGTATGATGAATAGTGTCAACCCACTTCAGTGTTATCAAACATGTTCCCATAAATTGTAGTAACAAAAAACAGTTTGATGAGACTACAGTCTCTTACTTCTGATGAAAAAGTAACTACCTATTACCAAAAATATTAGTGGCACTAGCTGCCGCTCCCTCGAACATAAGCCCGCTGTGTGCAGGTAATTGACAAATACTAAATAGGTGGAACAACTCCACAACTTTTATTTTAATTTCATAAGTGTCTATGGCTCCAAGAAGGGATCTGTTGCTCGTTTGTGACTGTTGCTGGCTTCAGCATCACCAGGAGCAACAGATATCTCAGTTTCTTCCCAAAGGAATAGTGGATGCTTGGTGTTGTTGTTTGTATGTGGCTGCCTGTATTGTTTTGCATTGATGGGTGTCAGCAGTTTTAAACCCTATGGCTTAGTTATCTCAGAGTTCATTGCTCTCAAAACTGCAAGGCAGTCTTCTTACCCACATCTGTACTTCGTGTGCCTGGGATCATGATTTCGTGGGGTACTGATAGCAAACAGTCATCTGTAACAGATTGTAAAAACTTTCAACCCAGTGCTTGAGATCGGTGGTTTGCCTGGTATAACCTCTTTTTATAGCTATTACCATGCTTCATAACAGCTGATTAAATGCTCTTTAAAACTCTTACCATCATCACCACATGAATAATTCTGGGATATTTTTAAAGGCCCCGACTATAGAATTTCCTGCAAAGCAACTGCAGTTTGCGGTGGCACTCTTTTCAGTAGGGGCCCTCTGCATCTTTATATCTAGAAGCTACGGCCACTACAGTAATAAGCATACTATACCTCTTTCTCTGATTGAGTCATGGGGAAAAGTATAAAAGGCTATTTGGTGAGTATCATTTGGCTTCATTTGTTGAAGGCGGGGTCTATTAATGTGTCTTGGTGCAGTAAATTAGATCTGCCATATTGCTTGTTTAGACAGCCCTTCTTTGCTACTTCGGAACTTACTCCTGTTGCAATTCTCATTTATTAATAGCTGCCTGTTCTTTCCCAGTACCCTTTTGGTGTGTGAGTAGATCTAGAGAGTTTGGCATTCATTGTTCTAAAATAAATAAATAAAAAAATGCCTGTTGGTTAACCAATCTTCTGTGCTAAGAAAAATACTAGAGTCATGGCCCACCACAAATAAAAGCAATCTCGCCTGTCTTCTGGGTTTCAGTGGGTTGATAATAATCAGGAAGCTGTGGCTTAGTACTAGGAGATATTTGTTTGCCTGTCACCATGTAGTACTCTTTTTAATGCCTGCGTCAACATCAGAAAATGTATTGGCAGCATGTCCCTTGTCACGAAGTTTTTCATTAATAAAGTCTAACTGAGCAATATCTTTGTACTTTCGTATTCTTTCTTCCTGTGCTCTGTCAGTTGTTATATTGCTTTATCATGCCTCTCCTTTCTTCGTCCTGTAATGAAGTTAAGAAAACAAGTAGTTGCGTCCTGTAAAAGCAAGTGCTTAACTACAGCACCAAACCACCATCATCACTAAGACGCATTTTCTTTATATTATGGACTAATATTTTTTCTGGAAATGATTCCCTGCCTTAAACCACGAAGTCTTTGTAGCAATGGATGCTGTTACAACCGCAAACTAGCTTAGCACTGTCTTCAAAGTCAGTTTTTACCTAAATCAGCAGGCTTCATTTTTAGAAGGCACTTTCCTAACATAGTAAGCGGACACTAAGACTGCCAAGAACAGCGTGTGGTAGACCAGATTTGACTGCAGTCTTTTCTGTACTCATATTTCTACTATAAAGTATAAATTAAATATAATAACATATTAATGACATCTTGAATAGATCGTTGTAAGGCTGTTTTATGGTAGTGGTTTCGTTGTGGTGTGGTATTTGGCTTTTGATCATGTTGTGGTTTCTTGTCTGCTGGTTTCAGTGTTGCTCCAACTCTATAGGCTTGTAATAACCAATGTCCCATAGCTGTTTAGAACCAAAATAAAGTAAGAACTGAATGTTTTGTTTTTTGGTGGGCTGTGGTCTTTTTTTCTTTGTTTCTATAGGCAATCAGTTTTTCCTAAAGTTTCTCCCGATAAGATCTTTGCTTTGCTTGGTTGCTAAGTATTTTCTATTGATCCATTCTGCTAACCTTGCCAGCTTCACTCTCCAGGTTTCTTGGTGACAGTTGTCATATGTGAAAGGGAGGGTGCTCTAAGGTTTCTTGGCATGGTCCCTGTGCTTCCTGTTGGATTCATACTGTGTTCTGTGCTTTCCACTTTCTCTATATGGTTAAATTTTATATGTTTAAATGTATTCATACTACAGCTTTAGGTGCTAACAGAGAGCCAAGACGGTAATACATATCACAGCCAAGTGTCTCCAGCGTTCTAGACAAAAAAGGGACTTGAGGCGGCTAAGCCAAGTCAGCTTCTGAGTCCACATTAAAGACCCTAACTTGTTGCGATTAGCATATAGACACAATTACAGTATAGCCCTAAGCTTTTTCACTAACTTTGCTCCAAGAAGGGATTCATACCTAATAAAATATACTTATTATGTACTTGTTGTGATAACCTGCTGCACCTGTACAAACGTTTAGTTGATGTTCCAAAGTAATGCTTTGTTTTACCACAAGCAGCAATAAGAGTACAGCTTTCTCCTTCTTATCCAGTAGAACTCTCTAATCTGTTATTTTCTTCTAGACTAGAGCCAGTATATGTCATCATCAAAAGTTCGGGCAATTCATGTTGTACACTCCTTATCAATATATTTTGTGTAAAAAAAATTATTGTTGTCTTGACAATTGTTTATAAGTTGTTAACAATGATGTTGCTGGGGACTTGTTTATTTCTTGACAAGCTCTTAATAAATTTCTGTTTTTAGTTCTTGTACTAGTTTCTTGGCAGTTCTTGGTAAGATCTTGTTTAGTTATGAAAATAAGTTCTTGGCAAGTTTTTTTATTTTGTTTCTTGATAAGTTGTTGATAAGTAGTTAATCAGTTCTTGACAAAAAATGTTATTAGTTAAGTAATCAGTTGTTGATAAAGGTTCTTCGACAATTCTTTGATAAGATATTTGTTTTAGGCATAAATTCCCATAATTTTTATAGTTTTAAACCCATCCAAGAATAAAATTAAGTATTACTTTTAAGTTTTAGTAGAGAGATAGGGTAAACAGCCGAGTCAAGGTAAACTGCTTAGTTTTTATATAAAACAACGCAAGTTTTTTGGTCAAATGAGGCCGAAGCCTCATCGAACCAAAAGATCTGGTTTTGGATAAACAGTAAGAGGGTTGAGCTTGACCTTCCTTTTACCCATCTCTGTTTTTATATTCCAGGGTGAAAGACATCATCTTATTTGGTATATTTGTGGATTGCTTAGCCACACAAGTAAACTTACCTTTTGGAAACCTTGTAGTCAGGCATGTGGAAGCCCAATCGAGCAAAAAAATATCTTCACCATTGTAATAGCATAATGCGAGGAGCATAAATTTACATTATCGTGGTGGGAAATATATATTTATTAGGCAATAACATGGAACATAAAGTAAAAAACAATTTTTCACTGTTTTCTGTTTTATTGTTTGTTTGACTGGTTTTTTTTTTTATATATCATCCCTTTTTTGGTGCTGAGTCATTTTTTTAAATTTCCTTTCAAAAAAATTAACTTTACATGTCAAATCGAAAAAAACGACAGTAAAGGGAAAAGCTTTTTTTGAACTTAGTGGCACAGAGTCTGCTGTTGTATTTTTAAAGAAGTTAAAAATAAAAACTGTTGAATCAATTGTTTCAAGGTTTGTTTAATATAACACTAGACTAAGTACAAGCAACCATGAAAACTAAAACTTTACTTTGTGTCACATTCGCTCACCAAAAACACACACACACAAAACCACCACCCCCAAAAAACCCACACAAACACACACACACACACACACACAACACACACACAACACACGGAGTGGTTTCATATACCATGTATACATATAAACCTAATTAAGAATAACAACAAGTGCCCCCTGTTTTTGACCATCTTTCTCTTATTTTAGTTTTAGTTAAGCAGTGCTTCTTCTTCACTCTTGTTATAAAAAGGGCCTTTGTTTCTGATACCAGCATTTTGATATTTTGTCCCGCATCATCCATAACAAGTTGACTGTACTGACCAACATTATTATGAATTGAATGACTTCAATGGTCAAGAAGGAGGGGGGAAAAAAGTTTAACACCAAAGCCCTGGCACTAGAAGACAGACCCCGTGTTGTGTTATAATCACTAATTGCATGCCCAGTAGATGTGGACTTTTATTTTTAATTTAGTGTGTGTGGGACCCCTGTGTGTGAAGTATGTTTGCAGAATTCTGCGTGCGTGCGTGCGTGCGTGCCTGTTGTGTGTGTGTGTGTGTGTGTGTGTGTTGTGTGTGTGTTTTGGCGGGTTTGTGTGTGTGTTTTGTGGGGGTGTGGGGTCTTGGCGGGCATGGGCCCGAACCCAAAACAAATTTATGATTATTGTTCATCTTGTTTCACAAAAAAGCTGTAAGGTCAAAAAAAGTGAGAAAAAAGTAAAAAAAACAGAGTTTGACATTACAATTAAATGATTCAGTAGAAAACAAACATCCATTAAGATGTTAAAATAAAAAGGTGTTTTCTTAATCAAAAGCAAGGGGTAAAGAGGGAGAAAAGGCAGAAGTATTTTGGAAAATTTAGAAAAAAGAAAATTTTTAAATAAAAAACCCCAAAGTTTTTTCAAATGAAAAGGGGCTAAATAAATGGAGGTTTCTTTTGGGGGTTTAAAAAGAATTTATAAAACCCTATATAAAGAACAAAAAGTAAAAGAATTGAGATAAAAGATCTAGTCTCAGAATTTACAAAGCTACGAGCGAAGAAACAAAATTGCTTGAAGGTAAATAACACGGAGGGGGGGCGGGATCAATCTTAGAAAATAAAAACATGAGAAAAACCCAGGCCTGATGGATTTCCTCAGAATTCTTAAGTATTTTTGGGGGAAACAACTGGTTTCTTTTGTAGTAAAAGCTTTAAATCGACCCTTTTAGAGATGGGGAATTAAAAAAAACCAACAAAAAGGACTAACTACATGTATCCCAACAGAAAAACCCAAAAAAGAATTTTTTAAAAAAATGGAGGCCAATACCCTTACTTAAGTTTATTTATAAAATAGGCTCATCTTGTAACTAATAGAATAAAAAAAAATTTTCTTCCCCCCAAAATCATAATGAAAACAGACGGGTTTTTGCCTACAGATATAAAGAGATAATTTAAATTGTTGTATGATCTGATTAATACCTAAAAATGAAAAACTTCCAGGATGAAATTTCCCATTGATTTAAAAAAGGTTTTTGATTATTAATTGCATTTCATTTTAAAGGTTTTTAAAAGCATTTGGTTTTGGGAAAAAAATACGCGTTGGTTTTAAACCCTTTTCTACAGAAATATTAAGTCTACAGTTATAGTAATGGCAGTGCTCCTCCGGTTTAATTCCACAAGGATGCAGACAGGGTGACCCTAATCTCCATACTTTTTTTTTCCCCTCAGCAAAAAAATTCTAGTAAATAGATAAGAAAAAAACCAAAAAATCAAAAGGTATTTATTTTTAATGACACAGAATAAAAGTTGTCACAGTTCGTGATGCACACGCAAAATAAAGGTGACAGCATATCATTTAACAGTCCAGAAAACTTAGTTTTTATTTGGAAAATGACTGACTTTTTATAATAAAGAGAAAACAAAAGTAAAATAATTTGGGAGCAAAACATTTTCTGTGAAAGATATATGACCTTTTTGGTTAACTGAAACCCAAAACATTTAAGAACCCAAATAAAAGTTTACCCAGCTTGTCTCAAGGGAAAAAACAAACATGATAAAAAATTTACAAAATAAGATCTTTTCAACATTGGAAAAAAAGGGAAATTTTTCAATTTTGGTAGAGTGGCATTGCTAAAATCTTTAATTCTTTCAAACTGTTTAATTCTGGATACTGTTCCCTAATCCACCAAATGTTTATATAAATATTTTCGAAGTTAGTTTCAATTTTGTGGGGAAAAAATTAAAAAAGAAGAATCTCGAGAAAAACCACAATCAAACTATAAGCAGGAGGATTGGGGATACATCTCTAAAACAGTATATAAGGGGGTTAAAACTGATGTGGAAAAGAAAACTTAGCTCAGGCCAAAGTGGGTTCATCTTTAAAGAGATTTGCCCTGTTGTAAAAGACTGGACAAATAAGCCTGTAAACCCATTAGGGAAGAAGTTAAAAGCATTCGGATTGATAAATTCCCATGAAATACAAAAGTTTAGCAGGAAAGTTCAACTTGTTGATTCTGAAAATCTTGAAGGAATCATTTTTTACAACAAGAATTTTAAAAAAGGTGGACACTTTTTCAAGTGAAAAAAAGGATAAAACTTATACGCATTGCAATCTTTTGACGAAAGGGAAACTTTTTGACAATGAAATTTTAAAAAAGAAATGTAATATCAAGACAATTTTATTACTTTTTAGGCTGTTTTAAAGCGTTTTAAAAAAAGTATATCACAAAACGGAAAAAATAAAAACAAAATGCACTTTCCCGAATTTTCGAAAAAAAACTGTTGACTCTATTCATGTTTGCAGCAAAATTTCTCATTTTTGGAATAAAATTACAAATTTTTCTTTGAAAAAATTCCCCCAATAACATGTCTAGTGCTGAAAAGGAACAGGTTTTGTTTGATTGATTCCGTAAAGAGTGTGAAAATACTAATGAAATATTAATCAAGAAATTTTTTTTTTTACAGTCAAAGGTCAAAAAACGGAAAACCTCTTTGGGGGGTTTTTTAAAAAAATATCTGACAAAACTATATCAACAAAGAGTGTTTGCAAAAACAACATGATTTTAATAGTTTTTTGCAGGTAAATGGCAATTTACAACAAGTTATTGATGATGGCAGATACTTTCGAAAAAAAAACTGGTTTTAAAAGCATTTATTTGTTGATATCTAAAAAATTTTTATTGTGTACAAAACCCATTTCCAGGGTTTTTTTCGAATTTGTTGGTGTTATTTAATTAATTGAAATGTTGTTTTTCAAACGAAATATGCAAACTCTTTTATACTTGCCTAAAACATAATTACATTTGTTTTGTTAGCAAAAAATTTTTCTAAAATCATTTGAAAAAAAAAAAACTGATCTTTATAAAAGTTTAAAAAAGAAAAAAATCCGATTACAAAAAGTAAATTTTTAAACAGTTTTGGGTAAAAATTAAGACTCTTTTAGTCCTTTGGATTTTTACCAAGTCACTTTAAAAATTTTAAAAGTGGATCGCGACAAGGGCTTCACTAATTATTGCAGTGATTGTATTGATATGGGAAGTGTCACTTACGAATAATTATTTGTATTGACAGACAAGTGTCATTTTTTAAATGATTTTTGCGGTGTATTGTTTGATCAGAAAGTGTCATTTTTCACATTTGTTTGGTCTATTTTTATTGATAGACAAGTGTCATTTTTTACATGTTTGTTTTGGTGTTTTTATTGTCTTGTTAAGGTCTTTTTTATTAAAAAAAAAAAAGAAACGGTTTTTGGGATGAAGTAAAGATTTGAGTGTAAAAAAAAAAAAAAATATAAGGCAAAAAAAAAAAAAAAACGTCTGAGTTTTAAATTAGCTATTTTTTCATCCCAAAAAATGTTTGGGATAACCTTTTTCTTTTTTTAGTTTTCCTCAAGGTTTTTCCCCTTGTTTGTTTTTTGTTTTTAAAAAGTACATATATCTTTTAATTAAAAAAGCACGTAAGGGCTTATTCCCTTTGTCCTTGAATAAAAAAATTTAAAAAAAAAATATTTTTTTTTTTATGCTTTAAAGGAAAACGCCTAGTAAATCCAACTATTAGAAAAAATAAAAAAGAAAACATTCACTTGAAAAAAAAAACAACAGCTCATTAACTTTGAGACCAGACAACATGAACACTTACCTGGACCCCTGGAAAAAACAACAACAACAAAGTAAACAGCAAATGAATGGACGGGGGAGGACTATACTGAACAAACATACATCACATTCATCGATAAACAGACATATGAAATTATAGTTAACAGGTGACGATAATAAAAAATTGTTGAAACATAGACATACACTGATAGGGATTCCATTTAAAAAAAAAAAGAAAAAAATTTGCAATTGTTCCCCTTGGGGTGTGTGTGTGTTGTGTGTGGGGTGGTGGTGTGTGTGGTGTGGTGTGTTGTGTGTTGTGTGTGCGTCGTGTGTTTGTGCATTGTGTCTCTGTGTTTCATTGTGTGCTTGTTCACTGTGTTTTTGTGTGTGGTGTACAAGTGTGTGCAATTTGTATTTTCCAATGTATTATTTCATCAGTTTTAACTTTTTAAGTGGTTCAGTTTATTGGTAAAGGTTGCAATAATGTAGTATTTCAGTATAATCATTAAGAAACTTGTTCTTACGTAGATGGCTTGATGAAAAAAGCAAATGCATTGCTTATTCAATGTACCATCTGAAAATGAAAATTTGACTTGATTTGACTTGGCATAATTTATGGGTTTTATACACATGTAAGTTAGTTCTGGGGACGGGATAGCTCAGTGGTCAGAGCACTCGCTTTCCCCCAGCCAAGTTAATCAGCGTCGAGCGTGGTTACCAGCTGGATGGGTGACCGTTTGCGCGCCTTGGCTTCAGTACAGTTCCCCCAGTTCACCCAGCTGTAAATGTGTACCTGCCCTCTTTAGGGTCAGGAAGGTAAAGCAGCGAGGGAGAGGAGATGGGCGCCGCCCTCAATATGCTGGCCCTAGAGAAGTGAAGTCTCTGACGCCTCGCTCCCCTACGACCTTATGGGTTATGGGACTCCTTTACCTTTTTACCTTTACCTAAGTTAGTGTTGTACAAAGCTGTGGCTAAAGAAATTACAGTTGAAAGCATTTTGTGTTTTCAAAGTATACAATTGGTTATAGAAAGATAATAGTGTCTGTGCATGCTCATATTATGTTAAAACCAGGGAATAGTTTCCAATGTCTACAATACTGCCTCATTTACCTTGCAAATTTTATAGAAAGTATTGCCATGAAACATTGCATGTAGATGCAAAAGTGGCGCCTAAGAGCAATGCAGTCATTAAAAAATGTATGGTCTATGAAGGTTTTAATATTAAGCAAGGTTAAATTTGATAATAAAGTGTGCTGATTGTAAGCAAAGTCCATATTGGTGTTGTCTACACATGCAATTTCACGCATTCAAATGTGTATCAATGGCACCTTTCTACTTATGTCCTTTAGCTTTGTAATACTTTTGGCTCCACCACTCCATACATTAGCTAATTGTGGATTAGGAGGATGTGCACCTGTTTTTACAAAATATTTTTTTAATTACTGAAATATTTCTTCTTGGTGATAACTTTTGAAACTTAATATTTTAGCTTTAAATATTGTGTTTTTTGTGTGTAAAAATTCATTACAAAATCTAAATGGGGAAAACCTGAGAAAAATAATCAGCCAAAATGCATACCAAGGCCTTGGGTAGCCCCCCCATTAAAGTACGTCTTGTATTTGAGACAGTTTCACATATGATAACATGAATTTGTTAGCATGCATTCCTTTCATGAATTCAATCTGCTTGAAAAGTCTGTTAAACATCAAACCCTTTGGTTGCTAGGGAAAAATCTAACATTAAAATTTGGGGTTCATTTTCCTACATTTGTCAAAATGGCGGTTAGAGGGAATTCTGCATTCTAAAACCCCTTTATCTCAGAAACTAAACATCCGATTTGAATGGAGTTTTCATCAGTAGAAATAGCATTCAATGTACACTTTGAATCACATAAAACATGAAAAAGCCTGAGGGTTTGAAAAAGCGTTAAATTTATTTTGCTGGAAGGTCAACATTTGCGTGCCACTAAAAAAAAGAGGAAAGTGCATTCCCATCACAACTGTTCAAAAGTTAAATCTCATATCACGTTTTAAGAAAAGAATGTACTCTGTTGGAAAACAACAACAAAATTATGACACTTCATAATCATACAATAAAACTTCATGGCAGCTATCATCTGATCATGGCAGAAAAACTGTCCACATTAAAAACAAGAAGACCAACAGATTAGCTGACAGATTTATGACGAATCAGCTTCATCTGTGACAGAAACAAGGTCTTCTCTTCATTAGCATTTCGATGAGAAGTATCTTGATCTATCAATCCCTCACTAAGCTGAGTAGCCAGCAGCAACAAGCGGCACAGGGGGACAGTCCTTCTAAACTATCTACAAGAGAGACTCAACCTCACAGTCATCACAGGACCCGCGTGACAGACTTCAAACAGGTAAAGACGTTCTGACAAACTTCAAACAGGTAAAGACGTTTCTGACAGACTTCAAACAGGTTAAAGACGTTCTGACAGACTTCAAACAGGTAAAGACGTTCTGACAGACTTCAAACAGGGTAAGGTTCTGACAACTTCAAACGGTAAAGACGTTTCTGACAGACTTAACAGGAAAGACTTTTCTGACAGACTTCAAACAGGTAAGCGTTCTGGACAGACTGTTTCACTTTCACTGTTCACTGGTCCCGTAACCCGCCAGGGTCGTAGGGCCTGCATGGTGGACGAACGGTGACCAGCTGGGCTCCACTTACGCGGGGGGTGGGCGAGTGCCTGGGTGACACTGAAGGTCCTTCCCTGTCCAATCACGGATGTCGTCGGCCCACTTTCTCCTCTGTCTGCCCCTTCTTCTCTTCCCCTGGACTGTTCCTTGCAGAATGGTCTTTGCAAGTCCTACTGAGCGTGTTACGTGCCCATATCATCTGAGTTTCCTCTTTTTCGCCGTGGTCAGTAGGACAGACTACAAACAGGTAAAGACGTTCTGACAGACTTCAAACAGGTAAAGACGTTCTGACAGACCACAAACAGGTAAAGACGTTCTGACAGACTTCAAACAGGTAAAGACGTTCTGATAGACTTCAAACAGGTAAAGACGTTCTGACAGACCACAAACAGGTAAAGACGTTCTGACAGACTTCAAACAGTTAAAGACGTTCCCATGACCTATGCCGTCATCGGGGAGGGAGGTGTCAGAGACCTCAGCTTCTCCAGGGGCCAGCATAGTGAAGGAAGTGGCCATCTCTTCTCCCTCACTGCTTTACCTTCCCTGACCCTAATGAGGCAGGTACAATTTACAGCTGGGTGAATTTGGGGACCGCGCTGAAGCCAAGGTGCACGAACGGTTACCCAGCGACCAGGCAATCCCCCTCCCCCTGCTTAACCTTCACTAGGGGGAAGCGAGTGCTCTGACCACCCAATGCCAGGTTGTTACTTCTTTGCTATCAATATCTAAGGCTGATGTGATGAAACAAGGAAAGGTTTATTGTCCTAACAATTACAACATAATGGTACAGTGCATGTCTTCACAAGTAAACGATACAAAGACTCTGTAGCTGTATGAAGACAAGGATTTCCTGAAAGAATCTGAGTGTCAGGAGTACGAATGATACAGCATCTGTTATTTAAAAAAAAACACAGGTGATAAAATAATAATAATAATGAATAGCATTTATATAGCACATTTCTCAAAGCAATGACTCAATGCACTTTCATACCATGCACATTTTTACACATGCACACACAGCACATCTTCTATTCCTGATTCACCATCCAAACTCTTGTCTGATCTTCCACTAGCCGCATCTCCACCATCGCCTTCGTCCTCTTCCTCTGATGCTTGTCCAAACTCACCACTTTCATCTTCAACCTCTCCACCTCCTTCAGATCTCCTTCAAGTTTGTTTGTTCAATGTGCAGTCTGTCTGACAAAATGAAAAAGCCGACTACATTTCTGATTTTATCTCTGAAAAAAAACATTGACTTAACCTTCCTCACCAAAACTTGGCTTAAACCACATGGCCATGAACCAAAACTAAAACAGCTGACTCCTCCTGGATATAAAACTATTTCTTTCCCCCGACTCTCTCGAGGAGGTGGGATTGCCATCATTCTCAAAGACACATTGAAACCGTCTCTTTCTTTCAGTCACATCCTTCAATTCTCACATGAATCTTTTGAAGTTTGCGAAATAAATCTCAATCTACCTGGCCACTTTATTACTATCTGCTGCCTTTACCGTCCACCTCCCAGCCGTAAAAACAACCAAACATCTTCTCTTTTTCACCAAGAAATCCAGTCACTCCTCGACCACTACAGCCTCTCTCCCACTAAACTTATAATTCTTGGTGACTTCAACTTCCATTTCGACAAAACCCGTCTTCTCCAGATTCAAACGTCTTTCTCTTTCTCTGTCCAACCATTCTCTCTCTCAACTGGTAAAGGAAGCAACACATAGATCCGGTCATATTTTAGACTGGCTGATTACTAATGCTTCATTTAATCTTGTCACATCTGTTTCTGTCTCCGACGAACTCCATTCTGATCATTCCGCCATTCTTTTCCATCTTAATTTCAGAAAACCTGTCAGAAAAAAGAAATGTGTTACTTGTCGCAATCTTAAGGCCTTAGACATTCATACCTTCTCTTTACAAGCTTCCGAACGTTTTTTTACAAACCTATGACCACACTGACCTCTCTGATCACTAAAAACACTATTCTCCGCCAACTGCTTGATGAGCATGCACCTCCTACTGACCATCTCCTCCCTGACAGACCCTGTGCGCCATGGTATACCCTAGAAAATCTTTATACGAAGCGCAAACGCCGGCAACTATAACGCCAGTGGCGGAAGTCAAAAACCGAAATCAACAAACAACTTTTCCGAAAACAAATAAACAAAGTCAAACTCTTAATCCATTCAGCAAAGACAGACTACTACTCTTCCCAAGTTCTCTGAGTTACGTCCATAAAATCTCTTTTTCCCTCACCTCAATCTCCTTGGATCTGCAAAAACAAAAATCCTCGCCTAAACCCACAGCCTGTCTGAACTTCCATCCATATTTTCTGGGCCCTTTTTTTCAGACAAAGTTCGAAACATACGCTCCAGACTGATTTAGACTCAGTTTTTAGCCTGCGCCTCCTGGGTCCCCAGTTCACTGGCACTTTCCCCTCTTTTCTTCCATTCCACAAGTGAAAAAGAAATCATGACAATTCTGAAGGAAATGACTATAATATCATACGACCTTGATCCCATACCTGCTCCTGTTTTCTCACAATGCCTTCCACAACTTGTACCTATTAACACTGAAATAGTAAACTCATCTCTTGTGTCAGGAAATTTTCCATCAGCTCTTAAAACAGCAATAGTCCCCACCTCTACTGAAAAAGCACGACCTCGATCCAACATTCTGAAGAATTATAGGCCTGTCTCAAACTTACCCTTTGTCTAATAAAGTACCTAGAAAAAAAAATCGTTCTCAAAAAGCTCAACAGTCACCTTCATTCCAATGATCTCCTTTTCACTTTTCAATCTGCTATCGCCCCAACCACAGCACCGAAACCCACCCTAGTCCACACTTTAGATACACTTCTACTTGCTTCTGATGCAGGAAAAATCCCCCCTCCTCACTTTTCTTGACTTATCTGCAGCCTTTGATACCATAGATCACTCAATTATTCTTTCTCGCCTCCAAAATACGTTTGGTATTAACGCCAGAGCCCTCACCTGTTTACTTCATACCTCACAGACATGATCCAGAAAGTTATTGTAAACAATTCAATCAAACCTGCCCAAAAAGGAATGTGGAGTACCGCAGGATCAGTCCTGGGCCCTGTTTCTCTTTACTCTCTACACTGCTCCACTCTCACATAAAAAAACAACCACCATATTGATCATCTTTTTATGCCCATGATACTCAACTTAAGTGCAGCGATACTGTTGAAAAACTTGCCTTCCCTATTGACCAATAGTCCTACTGCCTTCAAGACATTCAAAACTGGGGTGACTCAGAACAAGTTACAACTTAATGCCAATAAAACCGAAGCCATGCTCATAGGGACCGAAACATAAAAAATTTTTCTATCGCAAAAACTTCAATAGAATTCGGCAAAAACGTCAGTTCCTTTGTCCAACTCTGTGAAGTATTTAGGAGTAGTTCTTGACAACACACTCTCTATGAAAAAATTCATCACCCAGACCTGCCAGTCTTGCTACTATCAATTACGGCGCATAAGCGCGATTCGCAAGTATCTGCCACTGATGCAACTTCCAAGCTTGTCACATCTCTCATTCTTTCACGTTTAGACTACTGTAATTCTCTTTTGGCTGGCCTACCAGCATAATCTATCCACTCTCTTCAATGCATACAAAACTCTGCAGCTCGACTGGGCCTAAGAAAGAAAAATCTGAACACATCCTCCTCTTCTGCCATCTCTTCACTGGCTGCCTGTCTCACAAAGACTGGAGTATAAAATCAATACCCTCTGTTTCAAATGTCTCCACAAATCTGCACCCCCTTATCTCTGTAACTGTCTTCATCTGTACACTCCATCCCGTTCCCTTCGTTCAGCCGCAGATATTTTGTGCTTTCGAACACCCAGATTCAAACAAACCACTGTTGGCCGTTGCTCCTTCTCTGTTTCTGGTCCCTCCACCTGGAATGACCTCCCTCTTTCACTTCGACAAAAGCGTTCACTTGATACCTTCAAATCCAGCCTCAAAACACACTTATTTCCTACCTGAGACTTTCCCTCCAAATATCTGTCCCTAATTTTCAACAGCATTTTTCACCTTCTAAGTGTTGTTCCGAGTGTGTGTGTGTGTGTGTGTGTGTGTGTGTGTGGTGTGTGTGTGTGTGTGTGTGTGTGCGTGTGTGTGCGTGTGTGTTGCGTGCATGAGTGCATGCGTTGCATACGTGCCGCGCATTGTTTTGAAATCTGTTGTTCATTATATTTAAGGAAAGTTGCATGCCTGTAAATGATTGAGTGCAAGCGCTTCAATTTGTTTGTTTTTTTACAAGATTCAGCGCTACATAAATTCCATATTATTATTATTATTATTATTATTATTATTATTATTATTATTATTATTATTATAACAACAACAGCAGCAACAACAACAATGATAATGAGCATTTCTAAAGCGCAAATTAATTTACAGGAGATACATATCGCACTGTAGAGGCACACACTTGCGTCCGGGCACACACTAGCAGGGCAATTGACAGTACACTCAGAGAAAAGGCACTAGCAATAACATAACTAACAAAAAACATAACCAACAGCCAGGCATGGACATGAAGTAGCCTACAGTGTGACAAACGGCGACCGTCAAGACAAGCACAATATATTAACTAGCTAAGAAATACATTAAAGAGATGTGTCTTCAATGAAGACTTAAACTGGGATAAAGTGGGAGCATGTCTGACGGCTGGTGGCAGAGAGTTCCAGATCGTGGGCGCAGCAACACCAAAAGATCAATGACCTGCGGTTTTGAGGTTGTAATTGGGTACAACAAGTAAGTTATCATTCGAAGACCGCAGGGTTCTAGTTGTGGTGCGTGTTTTCAAGGCAGCTGACAGATGGAACAAGCAGGCCTTCAGAGTGACGGTATGCCAAGATCGCAACTTTGTACTGACAGCGTGCCCTTACAGGTAACCAATGAAGCTTCCTAAGCATGGGAGTCACATGGTCCATTTTGCTCTTTCCAAGGATGAGCCTGGCAGCAGAGTTCTGAATTCGCTGTAGGCGTGTAAACTGTTCATAACTTATACCGATAAAACAGGAGTTGCAATAGTCCAGTCGCGACAAGACGGTCGCTGAAACAAGCTTGATCACTGCATCTCGAGGCAAGAATTTCTAATGTGTGCATTACGGCGCAGCTCTAGAAAGCATGCTCTGCAGACGTTACTAATGTGGTCTTTCATGGAGAGAGTAGGATCTAGCCGAACACCCAGATATCGCACAGAACTCTGAAAAGCTATGTCACAGCCACCCAAGACCACAGAACTCTCCGACACCCGCATAAGACTAGATGGTGAACCAACTGCCATAACTTCTGTCTTGTCTGTATTTAATTTGAGTTTGTTGCTGTCCATCCACTGAAGGACACTGTGCGTGCAATCTGCTAGTGTGCGTGTGGCGTCGGAAAAATTTTGAGGTGTTGCATTTGCCGACATTTCTGTATCATCTGCATATTTATGAAACTGGCAATCATGTAAGGTCATCACATTAGACAGAGGCTGAGAATATAGTGTGAACAATACGGGACCCAAAACAGAACCTTGAGGTACGCCATATAGGAGGGGGGCAGGTTGTGACTTAACTCCCTCTATCAGCACGCTCTGCGACCTATCAGAGACATAAGAGGTAAACCATGCCAAGGCAACACCACTTATTCCAAAAGAGTAATATAGTCTTTTGAGCAAAATAGAGTGGTCAAGCGTGTCGAATGCCGCACTGAGGTCCTAAAAGCCCATGACCGACACTCTGCGGTCATCATTCTGCAAAAGCAGGCTGCTGGTGACACTCAGTACGGCAGTCTCCGTGCTGTGACCAGCCCTATACGCTGACTGATGATCTTCCAAAAGGTGGTTACAAGCTAGGTGCTTCTGAAGCTGTTTGAGGACGACTCTCTCCAGAATTTTTGAAATTTAAGGAAGATTGGAAACCGGCCTGTAATTTTTCATAGTATTGCAGTCTAGACCTTTTTTCTTGAGAAGTGGGATAACAATAGCATTTTTGAACTGACAGGGTACAGAGCCCGCTGATACATCTGTTGTTGAGAATAAAAGTTAGAATAATGCAACTTTAATCTTGTTATGTCTTGTCTTGTCTGAGACTTTCCCCCCACATATCTGTCCCTAATTTTCAACAGCATCTTTCACCGTCTAAGTGTTGTTCCGTGTGTGTGTGTGTGTGTGTGTGTGTGTGTGTGTGTGTTGTGTGGTGTGTGTGTATGTGGTGCGTGCGTGTGCGTGCGTAGTGCGCGCGCATGGATTTCTCATTATGTTTAAGGAGAGTTGCATGCCTGTAAATGATTGAGTGCAAGCGCTTCGATTTGTTTGTTTTTTACAAGATTCAGCGCTATATAAATTCCATATATTATTATTATTATTATTATGTAGAAAGGAGTACAGATGATACATCAGTTGTTATGTAGAAAGGAGTACAGGTGATACGACATTTGCCATATAGAAAATGTACACGTCACACCATTTATTATAGAGAAAAGGGTACATGTGATACATTTGTTAGTAGAAAAAAAGTACAGATCATAACAACATTAATAAAAAATATACAAAAAATACATGTGTTATGTAGACAAAATACAGATCGTGCATTTGCTAAGTAGAAAAAAGTATAAAACTAAGAATGCATTGCCTATGTAAAAACAAATTGTAATTAGATATTTGCTATACAAGAACGTAAAAATGGTTCAATATCTGTTAGGTAGAAAAAAGTACAAATGATACAATTGTTAAGTAAAAAAAAAAACAAAAAAACAATAACATAAAATTGGTTAAGTAGAAAACAAGAGCAGTGATACAACACGTGTTATGTAAAAAAAAACGCACAGAAAAAAAAGAAGATGATACGTTTGTTATGAAGAAACATTACAGATGATACAACATTTGTTATGTAGAGGGAGTGATTGGCCTTTGCGCCGGATGGCGGCAAGGTGTGTCTCTCTGTGTTTGAGTGTTCTTTCTGTGCTTTTTCTCTCCATTCAGCAAAACAAATTTGATACCTGCTTGTTTGTGATTCCACCGTGCATTAACTGGTCAGAATAGTTTTCCTTAATATCATTTACATTTGAAATAACTTTTATTTATAATTTTCATTTTCTGATAAATTGTTGAAGATTCAACCAACTGTATGAATTATGTTTAACTGACATTGCTGGTCCTTGTGACCCATTTTACTGTCACCCTGCTGCTGTGGTGAAAAATTGCATGTGAAACATGAACTCAGATCCCTCCCCCCCAACTACCCAGTGTTCCTCCTTCCACTGATATGACACTAACTGCCGAAGACATGAGAGCTTTGCTCTCACATGGGTTTTACAACATACCATGCAGACTTAAGCAACACATTTCAACCTTGGGAATCAACCACCGCAAAACTAGACGAGGTACCCATGCAGGCAGACATCATCGCCTGCAGCCTCCTACATCCCTCTCCATTCACATTTCTGACGTCACTACCGCTACCACCGTAACCAGGGACAACTCTGCCTTGCTTCCCTCTCATCCACCTGCTTCTTCCTGTGTTTATGACTTTGACAAAACGTGCTCTGATTAAGAGTATCATGGTGTGTTTGAAACTGTAAATCCCCAAACTTGCCTAGTTCTTTCACCAGCTTCTACACCTGACTCTCAATCCAAACTTTTGTCTGCTCTTCCACTCTCCACATCTTTACAATTGCCTTCATCCACTTGCACTGACAGTTATCCTAATTCACCACAGTTATCATCAACCTCTCTGCCTTCTTCTAACATCCTTCATATGTGCTTGTTCAACGTGCAATCTGTCTGCCCAGAAGGTAAAGCTGATCTCATTTCTGATTTATTCTCTGAACAGAATATTGATCAAACATTTCTTACAGAAACCTGGTTAAAACATCACAGTCATGAACCGGAAATAAAACAACTGACACCACCTGGTTATAAAACTCTTTCTCTTCCCGACCCTCCCGTGGAGGTGGCAGTGCCATCGTTTATAAAGATACACTCGAGCCTGCTCTTTCTTTCTGTCACTCCCTTTCTTTCTCACCTGAATCTTTCGAAGTCTGTGAACTCAACTTCAACAAACCTGGCCACTCTATTATTTTCTGCTTTTTCTACCATCCACCCCCAAGCTGTAAGAGTAATCTGGCATCTTCCATTTTCCACCAAGAGTTTTAGTCACTCCTGGATCACTACGGCCTCTTTCCCAGAAAGCTCATCATTCTCGGTGACTTTAACTTCCATTTTGATAACCAGTCTTCTTCTGATGTCAAACGTCTTTCTCTTTCTTTGTCAAACCACTCTCTTTCTCAGCTGGTGAACGAAGCAACGCATAGATCATGACATATTTTAGACTGGCTAATCACCGATGTTTCCCAAGATCTGTTCATATCTGTGTGTATCACTGTTGGACTACTTTCTGATCATTCCGCTGTTCTTTTATCTTTAAACATTGCAAAGCCTATCAGAAAGAAAAAGTATGTCACCCCTCGCAACATCAAGGCCATAGATATTCAAACTTTCTCTTCACAAGGTGCTGAACGCCTATCACAAACCTCTGACAACAATAACTCCTCTAAACACAACATTAAAGTTCTCAGCCAATTGCTTGATGAGCATGCACCTCCCACTGACCGTCTCCTGCCTGATAGGCCATGTGCGCCATGGTACACATATGACATTCTGGTCGCAAAGCGCAAACGCAGGCAATTAGAGCGGCAGTGGTGAAAATTAAAAAAAACGGAAATGAATAAGCAGCTCTTTCGAAAACAAGTAAACAAAGTCAAATCTTTATTTTTTTCAGAAAAAGCAAAGTATTACTCTTCTCAAGTTCTTGATGCCACGTCTATGAAATCTCTCTTTTCCCTCACATCTACTCTCCTTGGATCTGTGAAGGCAAGCCCTATGCCTTCCATTCACAACCACACTGAACTTCCTTCTATATTTTTTGCATTCTTTTCTTAAAAAGTCCATAACGTTCGCTTCAAACTGGATCAGACTCCTTTCCAACCTGCATTTCCTGATCCCCAATTCTCTGGCACTCCTCTTATTTTCTTGATTCTGACAAGTGAGAAAGAAATCATTACAATTCTGAGAGAAATGGCTATAAAATCATGTGATCTTTATCCCATACCTGCTTCTCTTTTCACAAAGTGTCTACCACAACTTATACCCACTATTACGAAAATAGTAAACTTATCTCTTGTTTCAGAAATGTCCCATCAGCTCGCAAAACTGCTATTGTCACACCTCTACTCAAAAAGCATGACCTTGAACCTAACATTCTGAAGAATTATAGACCTGTTTCCAATCTACCTGTTATTTCTAAAGTCATTGAGAAAGTAGTTCTCAAAAAGCTCAACAACCACCTTCTCTCCAACAATCTTGTTCTTGATTTTTAGTCTGCCTATCGCTTCAACCACAGCACTGAAACCACCCTAGTACACACTTAAAACACGCGTCAACTAGCTTCTGACTCAGGGAAAATCTCCCTTCTCACTCTACTCAACTTATCAGCAACCTTTGATACTATAGACCACTCAATTCTTCTCTCCCGTCTTCAAAGAACGTTTGGTGTTACTGGCACAGCCCTCACCTGGTTTAATTCAAACCTTACAGACAGAATCCGGACAGTTGCAGTAAACAAGATTCAATCAATATCTAACAAACTGGAATGCGGAGTCCCACAGGGATCAGTTCATGTTCTTTTAACACTTTAAACTGCCCCACTGTCAAATAAAAAACCCATCATCAAATCAACCATCATTTTTACGCAGATGACTCTCAGATTCAAAGCAGTGTTACTCCTGAAAATCTACCTTCTCTCCTGACAAATATGGCACACTGCTTTGAAGATATTCAAAACTGGATGACAGAACAAATTACATCTAAACACAGATAAAACCGAAGCCATGCTTGTAGGGACCAAACACAAACTCTCTTCCATTACAACAGCTTCAATACAACACGGCAATACATCATTCCCTCTATCCACTGCTGTGAAGTATCTAGGGGTCATTATTGACAACACACTCTCTTTGCAAAATTCATCACCCAGACCTGTCAGTTGTGCTACTATCAATTAGGGCATATTCGAAAATACCTGTCCACCGAAGCAACCTTCAAACTGATCACTTCTCTCATTCTTTCACGTCTAGACAATTGCAATTTTCTTTTGTCTGATCTGCCAGCATCATCTATCCACTCCCTTCAACGTGTACAAAACTCCACAGCTCGACTAGTTTCAAAAAGAAAACAAATCTGAGCACAGTACCCCTCTCTTGCGATCTCCCCACTGGCTGCTTGTGCCACAGAGAGTAAATTATAAGATCAGTACACTCTGTTACAAATGTCTCCACAAAACTTCACCCTCTTACCTCTGTAAATGTCTTAATTTGTACACTCCTTCATGTTCCCTCCGCTCTGCTGCAGATACCTTGTGCCTACGAATACCTAGATTCAACCAGTCTACTGTTGGCCGCCGCTTTTTCTCTATTTTGGGTCCCATCGACCTGGAATGAGCTCCCTCTCTCTCTTCGCCAGAAACATAGTATGACACTTTTAAATCCAGCCTCAAGACATATTTATTTCAAACCTAAGATTTCCTCCCTCCTGTTTCATATCAGAACTATCCCACCTTCACTAACCCATGTCCCATCACCCTGCTTAAGTATACACCTGTGTGAGTGTGTGTGTGCTTTTGAAAAACATTTTATTATTGAAATTTTATTTCATAGATTTTGCCTGCAGTGCACCATGTTTGTAATATCTGTTTGTTTTAACTATTGATTAGTTATCATTAATTGCATGACTGTGTAATATTAGGTTGAATGCATGCACTTTGATTTGTCTTTGCAAGATATAGCTCTATATAAGTTCCATTCATTATTATGTAGAAACAAAAGTATCTCAGTTGAGTGAGCTAGTATCACAGGAATAATGAGGCTTGTGTGCTAAAGGAAAGACAGATAGAAAGAAAGAACAAAACCCTGCAAATTCTTACAACATATCAAAGTTACAACGGTCTAATTTGAAAGAGACAACAGTCATCTTCCATTAGTGGGAGACACATTTGTCATCTTCCAGGTACACTACTGACTTATGGCTGTTTTCCAAAAGGAGAGATGCCATCTTTTGACAGAAAAGGGATCAGTTGGTCCACTTGTTTGCAAAAGGAAACCTGAGATAATACTTGTAAAGTCGATGGCTAGTAGTATTAAATTAACCAATAAATTGATAACCATACGCATATTGCGCAACAAACACTTAATTGTTTCATTCAACCAGATCAGTGATGCTAAGCGTGACTTTTTGCCTACAATTTTAAAAACAGTACTAGTGTTTTCATATAATTAGAAACTTGCATGGGAATAAGCACTGGGAACAATGCCATGACTTTATTATTAAATATGGATATTACACAATGCATCAGATCAGAAACAATAATAACCTTTGTGTTTTATTAGCAATCTATAAAAGCACAATACATGTACAGTAGAACCAATAATACTGTTAATATATTATCATAAATGTACATGGTATAATGTGTAACTAAGATAGAGCTCTGCATTTTTGTACATATGTGCTGATATCTGTAGATTTAGACTCAGCGGTTGCAGCTGTACAGGGGATGAATTGGAACAGAGCCTGAACAGCTTTGGGGCAGGGAGAGCTTTACTTTAATGGCCATCACCCTTTCATACAATTGTATGTCTGCTGTTATTATTGCTATTGATGACCTGTACTTGTTATACTCACTACGATTTCCCCAGTAATTGTATGTTTGTTTGTAATTGGAAACAGTACAGTTTCTCAAAGCCAAAAATGCAAAGACGATGTCACCACTGTGACAAGATGTTGCCATGGTATGTCTGCATATCCACAATAGAAAAAAACATATCAACTGTAATATTCAAAACATTAAGACATGGCAGGAACGGATATTGTAAGTTGTTTTCAACATCTGGAATCAAACTTAAAATCAGGGGACGGATTGGCCAAGTGGACATAGTGTCAGACTCCCGATCTCATGAAATTCTGATCAGACAGGTTTGAGTCACTGCTTGACCCTCTATTTGATGAATTATCTCCCTGGAGTTGGCATTGATTCGCACTTCCTCCCTTCACCAGCTGTTTGGGAGAGACAATCAACAGTCCTGTGTGCAGCAGTGTGCATCGCATCATCTTGCACAGACTGGGGTGGGCTGAAGAACATCCAGCTGCCCTGTGTAGACATGTAGGCCAGCCACACGTGATGGCATGGATGACATGAACGTACCCAGCATGCAATCTGTGATTTGGAAAGAGATGGGCGCTGAAAGGTTCATCTTGTCAAAATAACCAGTCAGAAAACATGAGGTCACTGCTGACATGACTCATCAAGGAGCTGAGGAAGGAGTTGTCCTGCACTATCAGCCAGTTCACCAACAGCATCTAGGCCTACTTCACAGCAGACACACACCAAGATTCTTACAATGTCCTTGGCATGGCTGAAGAAATATGTCAACAAAATTGCGTTCAGAACCAAATTGTGTTCAGGAGTATAGAAATACAGAAAGAAATCCACTATGATCCAGTACCTGATAACTCACACCATTTGAATGCCCCTATTATACTACAAGAACTGACAGACGCCATGCACTCTATTAGCAATAAGAAGACATCGGTGGGTATAGACGCTGTGTCAAATGAGATGCTAAAGCATCTACTAGAAGACTGGGTATTGTTGTTATGTGATTTATTTCTGCAATGCTTGATTCAGGGCAAACCTCTTCAAAGTCAATTGTTGTCACAACACAGAAATAGGGAAAACCTAAAGAAGAGAAAAACATAATTATAGACCTATTGCACTGACGTCACATAGGGGAAATTTGATGGGGAAAATAATCTTAAATGAATGTGTGTATTACTGTGCAAAAATAGGATACTATCAGTTAATAAGACAAGTTTTCAGAAAGATAGGTCTGGGATAGGTCATCTGGCTAAAGTAACAACACATGTTAAAACCAGTTAGCTTGCAGGAAAAATATCCTTGCCAATGTTTCGGTGTTAATAAAGCATATGAACAAGTCTGGCATTCTAGATTGTTATTTAAACTGAAAACTATAGATCTGTCTGTTTGCATTAGTTTTATCAGTACACCAAACATCTTCTTAGTGACAGAAGTATTCAAGTAAAGATTGGCAATGTCTATTCCCCTTTAAGATCTCCTACAATGAGAATACCTTAGGGCTTTGTCATTTTGTCTTACTTCTTTAATATTCTACTTTACAATCTTCTTTAAACAGTATCAAATAATGTTTTTCTTGTTCAATATGCATCCATATGGATGAAGACTGCAATGAAGAAGGCAACAGCAAAAAGACAATTAAACTATGTTAAAGGATATATCAGTCTGAACGTGATGAGCTTGATAATTATATGACTGAAACTGGATTCATTATGTCACAAGATAAAACTAATATTGTGCTTTTAATAATGGGGCAGATCCCCCAGTCCTGCCTATTTCCAAAATACAGGGCACATCTGTTTAGTACAAACCTGTTGTGAAATTTCTTGGTATATATCTTATGACAAAACTAATAAGGAATTCCCATATTGAATGTTTGATAAATAAAGCAAGACACAGTTTGAATTTTATACATACGCTATGTAAACAACAAAGGCCACAATATGCCACCCTTTTAAAGCATCTATCATCAGCATTGATTCGACTTAAACTGTCAAGAAGTCTACTTCAATGCCCCCAAATTCTTCTTCTTCTTCATGTGCCAGGTCTGTTGCAGACATCGGCGATCATGGCCTTCCATTCCTCTCTGTTGTCAGTTCTCCTGATGAGTTATTTGTTGGGGGATTCTTTCCTCGTTGCGTAGCTATTCAGACTGTCTGTGTATTTTGTGCGTTGTCTTCCTCTGTCTTTGGTACCACAAATCTTTCCACACAATATTTGCATTTCTATTCCATCAGCTCTGTTTATGTGCCCCAAAAATTGTAGTTTTCTTTTTCTGATGGTTTTGAGTAAGGATCTTTTGTAGCCGGCCATTTCCATTACTTCTCCATTTGACTTCTTTTCAGTCCATGATATTCTCATAATTCTTCTGATATACCACATTTCTGCTGCTTCAAGTCTTCTTTCGAGGTCTTTTGTCAGCGTCCAGCATTCACATCCGTACAGAAGGATGGACCATATGTAGGCTTTCATAGTGTTGATTTTGGTGCTGAGTCTTATATTTCTGTTGGTAAAGATGGGCTTCATCTTGGTGAATGTGTCTTTAGACAAAGCGATTCTCTTCTTTACTTCTGTGTTGCATCATGGGATCTGGAGTTATTGTGAAGCCCAAGTATTTAAAGGTGCGAACTTGTTTTATTCTTTCCCCTTTGCATAAAATTTTACATACAGGCATGTCTGACTGTTTTGAGATTACCATGCACTCAGTCCTCTTTGCATTCAGTTAGAGTCCTTTGTTTTCACTTTCGATTGTGACTGTTGTAAGGATATTTTGTAGTTTTTCCTCTGAGTCAGCAATTAGCACTGTGTCATCCGCATATCCGCATATCTTAGATTGTTTATGTTGTGACCTCCTACTTTGACACCTTCATGCTGCTCTATGTTCCATAGAATCATTTCGCTGTAGATATTGAAGAGGTCTGGAGAAAAAAACGCAGCCCTGCCTCACTCCCCTACAGATTGGTCTGTACTCACTGCAGTCATTATCAACTCTTATTGCAGCTTCTTGTTCCCAGTACAAGTTTCTGATCACTCTAAGATTTTTTCCATCACAGTTATGTCTTAGTAAAATGTCGAACAGATCGGAATGTCTTACTTTGTCAAATGCCTTAGAATAGTCAATGAAGCAGAGGTACAAGTCCTTTTGTACCTCGATCGCCCTTTCCATGAGGGTTCTCAGGGCAAATATGGCATTTCTGGTACCTTTATCTGCCATAAATCCAAATTGGGTTTCAGATATCTCAGGTAGGATGACTTTTGTTAGGTGGCTCATAAGACTTATTGTGTGGTGCTGATCGCATTCAATTGTGCCTGGTTTTTTCGGTAGTGCAATGTACACCGACTTGTTGAGGTCTGTTGGAATTTCACCTGTAGCATGAATAGTGTTGAGAAGTTTTGTTACTTCTTTGATTCCAAATTCGCCTAGAGCGGTTAGCATTTCGGATGGAATGTCATCGGTCCTGCGGCATTGCCCTTTTTCATCTTTTTGAGGGCCTTTTGAGCTTTCCTCAAGAATATGGGGGCCTTCATCTTCATTACTGATGATAGGTGGTGGGCCTCTGTCATCGTGATACAAATCTGTGATGTATTCTGACAACCTGTTGAGGATGTCCTGCTTTATCATAAGAATGTCTCCATCTCTTGATCGTAGGCACCGTTTTTGCTGACACTTTTTTCCCTGTGACCTCTTTTATCTTTTGATGTATAGTTTTGTTATTTATTCCGGTGTTGGTTTCAATTTCCTCACACTGTGTGTTAATCCAATGTTCCTTTGCTTCATTGCACCTCTTTTTCACTTTTTT